>OX439379.1:23556905-24016123 GCA_949319315.1 Zelleria hepariella
ACATCTGGTCCTAATGTTTTATTTTCGTTAACAGTTAATATATCAGACTTTACTGTATTATTATTAATAGAGCTTATTGCGTTTGTTAGGGGTTGGGTATTCGTTGCGGTTGTGGACTCTGTATTCTTGGATGTGTGGAAATGCGACTTTATAGTGCCATCCGATGGTTGATTGGCTACTTCGTTAACCATTCTCGTAAATTCCTCAGCTATGTGGTTTGTAGTTTCCTGGTCAAATGGTAAGAAATGAAGTTGGTTAAACATAATCGTAAGGGAAAATAAAATCAATTGATCACATTGGCGAGCTAAAGGTAACATTTCGATGTCGGCGGCCGGATCGCAAGACTTATTAACATGATGCGTTGAACTAAATAAACGATCGCGTCCATATAAATTGATCTGAACATCTGATCTTAGCCCAAGGACTGATAGCAGATAAAACAAGACAAAAAAAAAATGATCGGACCACCGCCGACATCAGAATGCTACCTTTACCCAACAAGCTACCAAGTAGTATCTGATAGCTCGGTGAGTCGGTCTCGTACTTACGGGTTGTGGTGTTTGTCTCTCACTCGAGTCCCCACTAACATATTGGCTATCATTCGATATTTCTGACAATATGTCTTGGTCTGGGAAAGAAGAAAATGCGTTAAAATCTGTCAATGCTGGAGATATCATGTCAATAACAAACTTCAGGCTCGGATCCAAGGAGAAAAGGCCGAAAGACGGCCGATTATTTTCTAATTCTTACCATCGTTAACATTCTTAAAATAAATCGTGGTTTATTACCTTTGAACGAAGTAGAAATACCCGGACCCGCGCCCAAAATCATGTCAGTACTCACTTGTGGCAGGATCTATGATCTGGAGTCGCCGGCTGTGTTTGACGGGGGCACTGCGCATACCTGAGACACAATTGATAAGTTTGATGAATAAAAAAAATATTAATAACAATAAACCCGACTGCAAAAACCGGTTATCTATATATATAAAAATGAATCGCCGTGCATTAGTCTCGCTAAAACTAAGAAACGGCTTGACCAATTTGCATATTTACTGTTTTGTTTAGTTCACCATAGATCAGGGTAGGTTTAAAAGCAAAGAGATATGGGAAAAGTTAAAGGATTAGCTGAAAAACGGAAGAAATAAAAATTTATCATTTTGTATTGGAATCGCCATTTTTGATGCGGAGAGTCAAACTATTTCAGGTGATACGAAGTTCACCGGGTCAGCTAGTACTAAATAAAAAGTCAAAAATAAAGCAAAAAGCCTACAAACATGCCGTTTTTATTGATTTTCATATCCGTTCAGAATGTTTCAAACACAACATTTACTACATAGCATAGAAGAAAAATAATGCCAAACAGCATTAGTACGTTTAAAGATTACTATAGGGTGCACTCTAAGTCGATAGCGGAACTTTAAGTAGGCTGTCTACTGATCAATACAAACGACTTGTACTAGACTTGTACAAAAATGGAGCGAAAAAAAAAATCTGCTGTTCCATACATTTGGCGCAGTACTGAGTATGGAACAGCTGATTTTTTTTCACTCCATTTTATTCCGCCGCCTAGTACAAGTTGTTTGTATTGATCAGTAGATAGCCTACTTAAAGTTTCGCTATCGACTTAGAGTGCACCCTGTATAATTGGCAATGCAGGCGGGATCTGAACCTACGTATGGGTTTTCAATAAGTAAGCCAATATTATGTTAGACACATTAATAAAATACAGGTCCCGTCTGCGTTGCCAACGATAGTAATCTTAAAACGTACTAATGCTGTTTGGCATTATTTTTCTTCTATGCTATGTATGTTGTGTTTGAAACATTCTGAACGGATATGAAAATCAATAAAAACGGCTTGTTTGTAGGCTTTTTGCTTTATTTTTGACTTTTTATTTAGTATAACCGTTTTTTGACTTTTTATTTAGTATATAATCCGTGCGGAATCAGAATGGGATAATACCTTTTGGAACTGAATCGAAAATGACAGTTCTCGAATAGCGTCAGTAAAAAAAATGTTAGTTCTACGTTCTATCGTATGATCGTTCTATCGTTTCATAACCGTATGGTTATGAAATTGGAAATACGCAAAAATGTTTAATGTTTGTAATCTAAAAGGATTCAATCTTATTGCATTAATTGAATAAAACGTGATAAAACTCGAGCAGACACCCACGCGCACAGAAAACACAAGCAAGTTTCGACGCGAGTTTGCCATAGACAACTAGAGTTTTCCGAAATGCTGACGCTACAGGACCGCGAGCTTCTCAGTTCCAAAAGGTATTATCCCATTCTGATCCCGCACGGATTATAACCCAAATAACCGTTTTTTGGTTATTTGGGTTTTTTGGGTTGCGCCTGGCGCATTGTCCGGTACACTTACTCTGGTGCATGTGTGCCGGCGGCTGCACGGGGTGCGGCAGCGAGGGCGCCGGTGCGCTTTGCGTGGCGGGGGCACCCTGTGGACCAACCATTGCATTGGCATTGGTGCGCCCTTGCGTGTTGGGCGTCAGGTTGGGCGCCGGCAGCTGCTGCGCGCCCGATGACACGTACGACGGGTAGTCTGCCGATAACGATACAATGTGCGTATTAGTAGCAGCCGTGGAACAAAAAAAACTACACTCTAAAGCACTAACCCGTGCTAGGGAAACATACATCGATGTATGGGCCGTCGTAGTCTGTGGGTCTTGAGATGGATCCCTGTAGTTGTTGTGGTTGGTTGGCGAGAGTGAATTATGAGAAGTCCAATCACTATTTATTCCAAAGTTACATGGGATAATTTGGGTAGCAATTTCCCGTAGATGTGATTACTTGGATAGTCGATTGAATTCGGAAGGCAAAGTTTTTTGTTCGAAAGTCCGTTATTGGCTTAAGGCGCTGTACATAGTGAATAGCCCGCGCGCCAAGAAAAATGCACAAAATCGAGTCCTGTCTCAAATACACTAAAAAAATCGAACATTTTCACATATCAAACCCTAGAATTAGGTGCGACCTATCTGAAACAGCCAGTTTCGTGTTGACATTCATAAACGTTTTGAAGATATTTTTGATGAAAAAAAATAGGCGGCGCACTTTTTTTCTAACAAAATATCTTGCAATCTGTTATGGGTATCAACACAAAACTAGCTGTTTTAGATAGCTCTCACCTAATTCTAGGGTTTGATATGTAAGCATTTTCGATTTTTTTTGTGTATTTGATACAGGAATCGTTTTTGTGCATTTTTTTTGCGCGCGGGCTAATTCACTATGCCCAGCGCCTTAATCTTATCTTTAGACAATATTAAGAAACTAATTTCAATATTTTTTTATTTTGGTTCAGTAGTTTGGATTTTACAACGTTTCAAAGATACGGTTTTATAACGTCACGCGACGGTCTGCATACTGTTTGAGGTCATAGGAACAAAACATTTTAGCGCATAAAAATAAAACTACTGGACCAAAATAAAAAAATATTTAAATTCTCAATATTGTCTAAAGATAAGATTAAGCCAATAACGGACTTTCGAACAAAAAACTTTGCCTTCCGAATTCTACCTAACTGCTACATTTAATGAATAATGTTAACTCGTTTAGGTACTAAAGATGCCGACGTTAGACTATTAATAATTAAAGCAGAGCGCACGTAAGGCCGCGATTAGTACGGTCAAGCGTGAACCGTACAAGAAACCATCAACCTGATGAAATACGTCTCACAACTAGCGCCGGCAATGAGAAAAAAAATATATCTTTTTTTGGATGCGTTTTTAGCAAAAAACGCTCCTGCGATTTCTCAACGCGAGGCTTAACTATTTTTAGGACCTAAGATTTGTATTCCAGATCCTGGAACTTAAGAATGCAATCGATTCTCGCCAAAAGTGGCGAGAATCGATTGCATTCGTAGAAAATCCAATCCTAGAATCCAAACCTTAGGTCCTAAAAATAGTTAAGCCTCACGTTGAGAAATCGCAGGAGCGTTTTTTGCTAAAAACGCATCCAAAAAAAAAAAAAAAATTATTTTCCAATGGCGGTATTTTGTTTTGTATGGAGTCAAAGTAATTTACATTATTTGTCTAGCCTTAGCCAGCAGCCAAAGTGACTGGTCTCAAGGCTGGTAATTGAACTAGTATATGTGTAACAAATACTTACACGGCGTCGAGTGGCTCGGTGGATTCGTGGCGTAGTTGTAGTGTATTGGCATCAGCGGGTAAAACCTAAGAAGAAACATAGCAGTCAGTATACAAGTCTTCTGTAAGGCTTCCCCAGAATACCGCGTTACGAGTATCCTTCAAACATCCGTAGCGTAATTATGTGTCACACACACACAATGAGTCATGACAACAGGCACTATTGCAATAGTTAAATAACTCTAATTAAGCATGTTACTAATATTATGCTCATTACCTAACGCATGGCAGTGAATAAATGTGTTCTTCGTTTCAAATAAAAAAATACGCATAATAGTCTCTGGGCATTGATCAGTGAGGCACCGATTGTCGTAAATTGAAAACCATTTCGAGGAATAGGGATACTGATTACTATTAGGGGTTTAAATAAGTAAAATTAAAACGGATTATTAATATTTATCGCCAAAAATGTTTACTTCATTTTTCTTTCGATGACGTCATCATAGCCTCTAATGCGATAGTTCCATTTCCTACAAATATTTAAAAAAACAACTGTCAAAAGTGTCAAATAACTGAGAAAATAACCTTCTTGTTGACTTGACACTGACGTTTGTCAAACGTCAACATATTTTTATTTTTTGAAGCATGATGAATGCAAGTACATAATGCCATTGGTGACGTCATACACAAAACTTTTAGAAATTTTAAGTAATTAATAAAGAATATTTACATACAAAATTAAGAAAATATTCAAATTAGTTTCTTATATTTGTCTATATTTTCGATTTATAGAATAAAAAATAGGATCTGACGATGCCCAATGCTTCATCATACAGGATGTTACAGTGTCCTGATACGCCTTTTTAGGGGATCGCGATTTTTGCGTTGAGGGTATAATGCCTCTACGCTCGGGTTTCTTCACGATGTTTTCCTTCACGGTCAGCGAGTGGTATTGCTACTACAAATTCACAAATATACGTAACTTTGAAATAAAATAAAGTCATAGGTATACTATGCTCGCACTATGCTCGCCATTGTTTTATCCACTAGACCACCACCGCTTGTAGAATAATTGAAAGAAATACTATTATTCACAATTTTTTTATAACATAGAGTTACAATAAAGTTGTAATATTTGCTAGCTTTCTAGCAATGTTGGTTATGGCTAAATGGTGATATGAATCCGAAATTAACTGTTATCATTATTACAATGCTTGACTTGGTAAATGATAGATTTTACTCGTTTTTTTTTTATATACCGGCTTCTACACTCGTTTGGAAAATGCCTGTACCTAACAGTGGGCAGAGGTCGGCTGATGATGATGGTGATGATGAGAGAAAGCAGTGTACTCACGCTTGCGAGCGCAGCTGCTGGTGAGTGTTGGGCATGTCTGGTACATCACAGGGTAGCCGGTGGTAGAGATTCAGATATAAAGCAGTATCAAGCTTGTCATTAAATAAGAAATTCAGGATGGACTTCAAAATTAGCGTTGTCTCGAGAGGGCTAGTGTTTTGAAGTTCATCCTAAATGTTTTCTTTAATGACACGGGTTATATACTCACGCCTGCGAGCGCGGCTGCTGGTAAGTGTTGGGCATGCCAAGGGTCGGCTGGAACACCAGCGTCTGGTACATCACAGGGGAGCCGGTGGGCGTCGCGCCCTGCATGAACGGCTGCTGCTGCCTGGAAACAGATAGGCATCTTCACTATCCATTCTCAAACTCCGATTCAAGACCGCTGGATGGACTAATATTATTATCAAAGCCACGAAAAAAACACCTGCATGAACTAATCCGCATCGCGCGTGATAGAACGCAATGGAGAACTCTACTCTCCGCCACCTTCAAGTGATCGTCACGAATTCATGATCACTTAATGGATGAAGGACTGGATGGATGGATGCAAGGCCACAAGAAGCAGAACGAACTTTCTGCATCGCGTACCCGCGTACAGCGCGTACTCGCGGAGGCGTCCGAGAAATAGACGGTTTGGAAGGCCGCACGTACACAACACAAGACAGCACGTCAGCACTCTACTCGTTTACGTCACAGGCGATTTTACAACAAAAGCGTACACTGTGACGTGCTGCCGTGTGTACAGGGGTCAATGTAAAGAGATGGGGATCCTTGGCAGCAGGCGCCAGCACCAACTGCGCTTGTGGCCAGATACATAGCACCTAACACATCCTATAGTGCCTTGAATATTGTAAATTTCACTTGCACACGCATCTATTCATGTAATGAATAACTACTACTAAGGAACACCATCCCCTAAGTTACAGGTTTCTACCTAGTTTAGGGGGTTAGAAGTCCGACCTATTTAACTGTCACCTATCACTATCTCATAAATGGTATTGTAAGTATTGTAAAGCCGGCATGGCTTGGGCGGTCGTGAAGCACTGGCTTGCATGCACTATAATTTGACACACTCACACGAATAAGAAGAAGTATCCTGCTGCCAAAGCGGCTTTCTTTCTATCGGACCTCAGGATCCATCACGATATCTTTTAATTTGACATTTGTCGCAAATACGAGCACGAGATCACGCGCGACCCAGAAGAACCATGTAATCCAACGCCATACAAAATTATGAAAAACAGCGTGTCACGGCCTCGGGAAAGCCAAATGTCAAATGTGGCGGCAACATCGTGCGCGTGTCAGGCGCTGCGTGTATCACATACACGCAACGGTTAAAATCAACCGTGAACTGTTCCGGTACAAACTTTCGTGTTAGAAGCGAACTGCTACTGATTAGCTAAGCTCTCCACGTGTTGACCTTCAGGTTTAGCATAAGCGCCATATCCTTAGGCGCGATTTACATTACGAAACTACTTTCATGCATTGTCGAATACATTGCCGATTGAACAAGACGGTCCGACATGAAATAGTTTTTTGTGACATCAATGTATTCGAAAATGCATGAAAGTAGTTTCGTTATGTAATCGCGCCTTTAGATCTCTAACGCTTTTGATTTACGTATAGCGGTACAGACAGACGTACATACAATACGTGCCACGAAAGGAGAGACTTTAGACACCACGACACCACGTGGTTTGGCATGCGCAGTGACGATTTTTAGGTTTTAGCGGTATGAGGTCTAAGCGCTGGACGGATCATTGGGGCCGCGGAAAGAGTGCGGTAGGCGCGGTCAACTCTTCTGTGAAACGCAAACGGCCAAGCTGTAAACCTCAGCTTAAGCTACTATGGATGGATATTTATGGCTAAAGACAGCGGCTCACCTGGGATGGTTGGCGGGCCTCGTCCCGTGTTGAGCAGTCCTGTATTGGAAGGAGGGGTACTGCGCTCTAGCCTGCTGATTCTGGCTCTGCGTTGGCACAAAGTTGTGAGCAGGCTGCAATAATAAGAAAAAATGGGTTAGAATCGAAGCCACGTGGCTGGTGGAATGGTATTGAGGAATTGCTTTGTAACGCCTCACACACATAGGCCCGGTTTCAGAATTGAGATTGTTTTAAAAGTGAATACATACGTGTCGTTCTGTCACGCTCTTTTGAGATAAATCTGCGGAGACAGAACGATACTTACCTATTTGCTTAGTGAATTTCTCAATTCAGAAACCGGCAGATAAATACTTTTGCCTCCCGTTTCGCCTGAACTGCCATTTTACGATAACGTGACCGCGCTCCCTGAAGCGATTCAATCACATTCAATCACTGACTGATGCCGATTTCCCCGTTCACTAAGCTTTGGCCTCATGTGGCCTCATGTGTTTTAACAGGTCGTAATAACAGTTTTGTTGATTTGTCTTCGGTGTATAAGAATGCGGCGACTCTTTATGGTACAGTCGACAGTACACACGACAGCACGTCGACCCTTACATGCTAGCACCCTACTCGGTTACGTTACAGGCGACTTTACAACAAAAGTGTACAGTCTGACGTTGTGTCGTGTGTACGACGACCCTTAAACGCGTGAACTCTATTCAGTTACGACACGGGCGACTTTGCAAAAAAAATTAAGGTTTACGTGCTTTTACTGTACACAAAAACGGGAGGGATCATTGCGTCTTACCATGGACGTCTTGGACATGTCTTGCTGTTGTTGCTGTTGCTGCGGCTGCTGGACTCGCATGGCGCCCTGGCCTGCGCCCTGAGCGGCGCCCTGCCCGGCGCCCATGTACCCGCCGCCGCCCGGGTGGTAGCATTCCGGCCCTGCACACAGAAACACATCCTTTAGCTTGCATGCTCGAGGAAGGTCGAGAAGGCGTTTTCTCAACTTCACGTCGAAGAAATCTCAGGACTCAAGTCGATAAACTAACATTTCCAGTCATGCTAAGGGGTCTTGGGAGATCGCAACCGTACCTCGTACCTATTGATTTATTGCTACACACACAGCTCTTTTTACTTTCAGCTGTTGCCTGTTGCTGAAGGCGGCTTACGGATTTTTCGAGGCGGCTGTGACACCAAACCCTCCAGCACCAAAGCAGTATAAGAGCTTCGTGGTGAGGTAAGCAATCAACACAAAGCGAACTAGTTTTAATAATGGTGATTTTTAGTAAAACGACCCATCACGGTACCATTTAGTTGAACTAAAATCGGAAATTGAAAGCGTTTCAATACAATACTCATGTAGCAGTAGATAAAACGAAAAATGCTGTTTTTCTGCTGCTGGGTGCTCCAAGATAGGGGTCTTTTCCTAGTGCTATGATCTTCGGCGGTTTCTTCCGCTACTCACTGTGTGGTGTTGTCGCCCGTGGATAACTGTTACAGTAACTGTTAAGGAATTATCAGTTATAATTTGTTGGAAATGTAATAGGTAAAAGAAACAATGTTTATTCCGTCAGTATTTGGTAGAGTCGTGGAAATCGATATGTTAATCTGATCGTAGGTCACTTACTCGCTTGAGCTAGGAGCCTGTAGTGATGCGAAGGCGTGTAGGTGGTGGGGTTAGTAAAGCGCGACGAGGAGTGGTCGTGTTTGAGCGAGTGCGAGTGGTGCGAGGAGCTGTTGAAGAGCCGCAGCGAGACCGAGCTCAGCGGCTGCAGCCCGAGCGGCGCCAGGTGGTGCGGCGGCTGCAGCGCCAGCCCGCCCGAGAGCCCCGCCGTCGCGCCCGCGCCCGCGCCCGTTCCGCTCTCCGCGGCGCCCGCACCGTGGCCCACGCCCCCGTGAGACAGACCGTTCGCACAATTACCGCCTCTTAACGCCACCATTTTAGTTTCATAATACAATAATTTTAATACTTGAGTTATCCAAATGTTAAACCATTCCCAAAACTGAGGCGTCAGAATCATAGGTGACAACAGTGTGTTTTCATCATCATTATAATAAATTATTATGGAAACTAATCGGGCGTTTACTTGTAAAGCGGCGAGAGTGTTAAATTTAATCGCGGCATTTGTAATTTATTTGTAAGTATTTATCAGCACCACTCGTTAAGATAGTAGGTATTTACAAAGTCCAGTCTTGGTTGTAGTGTACAGGAGCGCAACACATGGCGCTACAATAATGTTGTAGTCCGCATTCACTATTTAAATCGTAATTTAATGCAGCATAGAGAAAATCGATAAGGCAACGGCGCGCTACATTGCTCGCACTGAAAAATTATGCCACCGCGACAAGCTCGCGTTACGTACGAGTCGCTACGTCGCTATCGGCCGCTCGAGTTCCAATCACACACACAAACCAATCAACTTTACATAATATTGTTAATAGTTTTCACAACGGAGCGAACGTAAATTCACTTGACGGTCCATTTCATTTTACACTTGGTTAATAGGGATCGAAGAAAAGAAAGAGACAAGAGTACAAAAGCAGTCCTTCGCAGCTTTTGGGGAGTTTCTTTGCCACCCCACCGGCCCGAGTACTACGTATGTGCACAGCCGTTTCCAAACTCTAATGCCGAAATACATTGCGTCGGGGCGAGTGGTGGCTTATCAAATATGACAGAGGAGGGAAGCCTTGAATAGCGCGCTGGCGGGCGGAGCCGCCCTCAGGCATGCGTGCTGAGCGCCCGACGGCGCGGCGTCGGAGCGCCCCCTCCTGCCGTCGAGCCCGCCCCCGCACCGTGCAAATGACAAGGGGAGTTAGGGTTGTGCTTGCGAATACTAACCCCAAGAGTTTTCGATTGAATATTGCAGACCGACCAGCGATTTCGATTTCATGAAAGCACCTTTCGTCAATATCAGATTAGGGAGATTTTTTAAAAGTAACCCTAAATCAGTGGGGCTCATGCCCGTTTTCACCAACCACCCCTAATTTTAAAAGACCTTTTAACGAAAATTATCTGCGCCTCTGCAAGTCTAGGGGTTATGGATGAAGGACCATACGAATTCCACTCACAAGCGTTACGAGTTGAGTGTGTATGATCCTTCATCCATGCCCCATAGACTTGCAGAGGTGCAAATAACTTTCGTTAAAAGGCCTTTTAAAATTAGGGGTCGTTGGTGAAAATGGGCATCAGAGAATGGTCTTGCAGGAAATAATTCTTTCAAAGAATACTATACTTAGAATCAAAATAAAAATCGGCCAACAGCATATAGTTGTCGGGCTAAACTTGGTTCCATAGCCGTCACTAGTTATTGGTTTGTTGGTTCTGATTGACAAAGAAGACTTTGCGGACTTGGTTTCTTGTAGATTAATGGAAGTACAGCTAAACGACAATAAGAATACAGTTACGCCAACTTTCCAAACAAAATTAAAACATAAATAAATATACATTATTAAAAACTCTACACACATAATTATTCTTTTTTTTTTCTTTTATGATTAAGGTCTCGGAATGAGAACCGAAACAAGTCGGCTACACCGACAAAATGCAAGTGAGTAAAACCGTGATTTAATAGAAAAACCGGCCAAGTGCGAGTGGGACTCGCGCACCGAGGGTTCCGTACCACCATTCTACGCATTTATTTGGTAGAAAAAATAAAAATAAGGCCAAGATCGTCTCGGACTCAAGCGTGACTTCTTATAATTCGACCTCCGGCCCTTCATCTTCTTTGTCATAGTGGGTTTCGTCTTCAACCATCGCGCATTGAATTCTCGATGCAACTCGAAGATCATTTTCCGCTCAGGGGGTTAATTCTCAGGTATGTCGCATTCGAGATTCTACGAAGAAAACCTTAGTAACAAGTCACATTAGAGAATTAGCCCCCTGCACGCGAACCAAGTTTTCCACCAACATATCCTGTCAAAACTTTTTCCCGCCAACTTTCGACCCATTTGATATTCGTCAATACCTCCTTCGAATAATCTTTGGACTCGAACCTCTTTTCTCCCGTTGTCGATGCCACCATTTGACATCCTGTTAGTTACCTCTGGACAAACTTGACGTGACAGTTAGACAACAACAAAACATCATGAAATCGTTGCACAATTTTCCTGCAGAAAATCTTGTCCTAGGATTACTACGTGTTGCATGCCTTCGATTACATACAGTTCACACGGAAATACACGGTTTTGATTCCCTTGCGAGGGTCGAAATATACGTAAATTCAATATGCTGCATAAGCCGTATCTTTTGATTCCGTTAACTTAGAAGCTTGATTTTTTAACAGCTCCAAGAGATTGTGGACCTGAGTATTTTGATATTAATTACAACCTGATACCTCCCACGCGTTCATAAGAAAAAGATCTTGACAGACAGACAGACGGACAACAAAGTGATCCTATATCTGTTTTACTATTTTGAGGTACGGAACCCTAAAAACACATTGATCCTTTTTATTTTAGACTAGCTTTTCGCCCGCGACATCGTCCGCGAAGACTTATAAGAAGTTGCATGGGTACATCTTTCACCATTATCAAATTAGCATGAATAGAGTCATGGGTGTGTATTTGTGTAAGCTATGTCTATTCCAAATGTCATACAAATCCATCGAGCAGTTTAAAAAAAAAAAAAAAACTTTGAACCTTTTTGGCCGTTTTAGGTTTATCATTATTATTGTTTTCTTCATGCTTAGTAGCTTTAATATAAACCTTTTTGGCAGTTTTAGGTTTATCATTATTATTGTTTTCTTCATGCTTAGTAGTTTTGCTATAAAACGCAACTGTAGTTAAATGTTCATTGAATAGTTGTAGCTTTAATGGTTCCGGCATTGTTACTGACACTACATCAGGAAAACTCTTAAAATGTTTCCACCCTTTTTGATGCTGAAACATGTGTTTAATTATTATTTCTGATTTAATCTTCGACTACTTAGTTTGAAGTTAATCTGAACCAATAAAATGATAATTTCATACAAATTTTGAACCCCGTTTTGGCCGTTTTAGAGTTAAAATTATTACTTTTTTCTTCATGGTTGGTAGTTTTGCTATAAAACGCAACTGTAGTTTTTCAAAGTTGTAACTTAAATGGTTTGGGCCCAGTATTGCTACTACATCAGGGAAAAAACTTCAATGTTTCCACCCATTTTAACCCTTCATTGGCTGAAATGAGAAAAACGCTGAAACACGTGTTTGATTATTTCTGACTTAGTATACAAATACTTAGTTTCAAGTAAATCGGACCAAAAAAAAATTTTATTTCATACAAACTTTGAACCCCGGTTTGGGCATTTGAAGGGTTAAAATTATATTTTTTTCTTAATGGTGGGTAGTAATGCTATAAAATGCAACTGCACATTCCATTTCAAAGTTGTAGCTTCAATGGTTTGGTTTGGGCCCAGCATTGCTACTACATCAGGGAAAAAACTTCAACGTTTCCACCCATTTTAACCCTTCATTGGCTAAAATGAGAAAAACGCTGAAACACGTGTTTGATTATTTCTGATTTAGTATACTAATACTTAGTTTCAAGTAAATCGGACCAAATTTTTTTTTTATTTCATACAAACTTTGAACCTCGGTTTCGGCATTTGAAGGGTTAAAATTATATTTTTTTCTTCATGGTAGGTAGTTTTGCCACAAAACACTACTGCAGTTTCAATATCATAGTTGTAGCTTTAATGGTTTAGGCCTGGCATTGATACTAAATCAGGAAAAATCTTCAAACTTTTCTATCCCTTTTAACCCTTTAGTGGGCAGAATTTTGAAAAACGCTGAAATACGTGTTTAATTGTTTCTTATTTAATATACAAATACTAAGTTTCATTTCATACAAACTTTGAACCCCGGTTTGGGCATTTGAAGGGTTAAAATTATATTTGTTTCTGCATGGTAGGTAGTTTTGCTACAAAAAGCTACTGCAGTTTCAATTTCATAGTTGTAGCTTAAATGGTTTGGGCCCGACGTTGACACTACATCACGAAAAATATTCATACATTTCAACATCGTTTAACCCTTAAACGGCTAAAATTAGAAAAAAGCTAAAACAGGTGTTTAATTATTTTTGATTTAATTATTTTTTTTTTTCATACAAACTTTGGACCCCATTTTTACCGCCTTAAGGGTTAAACTTGAAGTAAATCTGTCTTAAACCGTAGCGTGTCTACAAATTACAACTATAGTCAAATTTTCACTTTTGTGGCATTAGCGGTTTTGTTCCAGCATTGATCGTAACTGGTGAAAAAAATCGAAAAACTTTAACACCCATTTTAACCCTTAAGAACATAGAAATGAGAAAAAATCTGAAATAAGTGTCAAGTCATTTTAAAAAAAAAGTACAAAAAATCAAGATTTAAGAACAAAAGACAAAAAAAAAATCTCATACACTTTTAGCCCTATTTTGACCCACTTAAGGGTTAAATAAAAAAAAATCGCTTCTTAAATGAACCCTCCACCATATAACGCAACTTTTTTCCAAATTTCATACTTATAGGTTCAGCCGTTTGGGCTGTAGCGTGATGAGTCAGTCACCCTAAGCCTTTTATATATATATAGATTACATTGCTACACACTTCAAGCGTTAACACCATGCAACAAGATAAGTGAAAACTAAAATTAAGTATTAGCAGACTCAAACTAGAGGACATTGTCCAATTTGTTTGAAGAAGGTAGAGTGATTTGCGAACACAACTATAAGCCAGCCTAAAGACACAACAATAGCTCTCATAAACAATGTTGCTGGCTTTGAGCAATCACTCTTTAACTACCTAACCTAAGAAAAACACCACATGTAAAAGTGGCGCCAAGTCGTCCATCATCATAATACAACACAAGCATTCATACATTCGAAATTACGAATACTATTTTCTTCATAAGTGATCTATTAATTAAAGTAAGTATGGGAAGAGATGACAGCACAGCTGCTCATCCTAACAGCCCTGCTCACGGGAGAAACTCTTGCGTCGCTTGGCACATGTGCATCGAATGGACCCTGACCGATCACCGAGAGGTTTTATGCTTGACAAAGTAGCGCACACCAAGAGGCGTGTTGGCACGGCGCTACTGCGGTTTAGAGGCTGCGTCAACAAAAGAACTAGGAAGGATAAACTTGGATAAGAAACGCCAGAACTATCGTTCGTTTTTTTCAGCGAAATTTTAGTTTAAGACAGCTTTGTATACATTATTCTTTGACGTATAACTGAAGAAAAAATAATACCTACCTATTTGATGCACACTCGTTATGATGGTTTATGAGTCCGTCAGTAATGAATTAGTAAATTACCAGATATATCAATAATACAATAATTATAGAAATTTAAAGTTCATTTGCAAATGTGAGTTCCTTAAAAAAGGACTTGCTTGTTCAACTTGGCTAGTGACACTGCTGTGCCTTCTAATTTCAGAATGTGGGCTGTTTTTGTCTGTGATGCCAAACCAAGTCTGCACGAAAATTATCAAGTTTTTTTTTTTTTTTAATTAAAGCATCATTGGAATACAGATATACTTATACGTACCCAAATTAATGCATTTTCAGCTTACACACATTACACACGATGTGTTAGGGGCAAATTAACTATTTGCCTAAATCTAGGCCCCATTCAGTAACATTGAAACGTGAATTTTATTACTTAGTGTTGGTTCAGGTGCTTCAATTACTTGCGTATTTATTGTATTTTTTATTTCTTCTTTTTATTTTTATTTACTTATCTACTCCAAGAGGAGAGAGATTTATTTCTAAATCATAAAACATATTTGTAGAGAAAATATCATAAGAAAATATGAAATGTTAAGTCACCATTCCATAATAACATTCCTATATGTATAAAGGATATTCAAATGATTACTGAAGGGAAACCGCATTGCCACTATGTTTAGACATGCCATGCCTGGTGTGTATTACTATCACAGTGCGGAGTTAATCAAATATCTATTGACAATGACATAGACTGAGTTAAGCAAGCATCACACATTCATTATTAAAATAGTACAATATGTTATTAATTTGTTTTTTAGGAATACAAAAATTGAACTAGAACTTTATAGGTCAAAATTGCGTTGAAGTGATTCTGCTTCTAAGAATCTAAAGAGCTTGAGTATTTCAGCTACAATAACGATTCTAGGAAGATAGGTCATCATTAAGGGCCATACATTTATGATTTATGGGTAGATAGACACATATCTGTACTTTAAACCCAACAATGTCTTGATAAAAACAATAAGAAAAAAATCCTATTACTTTAAACAAGCTAATCTTGTATATTTACATATTTAAATGGGGGATCTCGGAAACGGCTCTAACGATTTGGATGAAATTTGGAACAGAGATAGTTTAGACATTAAAAAACACAATGGCTATATATCATCACGCTGGTTTACTTAGGGGCAAAGCAAATCAATAAAATTTAGCACCATCTCGTAGAATTCGAGCGAAGTTTGGTCGCCCAGGAACTACCTAATAAATACTTCATGCAATTCTTGAATGATTTGCGAAAAAGCAGCTACCTACTAGCTTTTAAACAGCTGGACCAATTAACAACAAAAAACAGTCACATTTAAATTGGTCCATCTGTTTTGGAGTTATGAAACAACAAACATATATTCAATAAAAGCCAATTCTTTCAGCAGGCAGGAATGCATGTTTTGAGAAAATGTGCTGAATAGCGCTTTCATACCACAAAGATTCGAATGTTTAACATACTTTCCATTGTTGCAATAATCAATTAACTCAAGATTTTGTTTGCTTTGACTTAATGTTGTTAGTAACATGATTCGCAATCTTCATACATAATTTAATTTGAAAAAGAGTCGGGTCATGTTTATCTCTTTCTTAAAGTTACATTGATGTCCAAACAGTGTTAGCAAAGTGTGGACATAGGCCATAAAAGCAACAGGAACATATAACAATCAACATATTTTATACCAAAGTGTGGTACTTCGCTTGGCATCTCGCAAAAATAACATGCATTTGTTGTTGTATGAGGATTATACTCCATGTCAATTTCAGCCACAAATATGGAGTTACGATCTAGACAAGAGTGCTAATGTGATGAGACAGTGAAATGACTAAACATACAATGTTTTTAATAGTGCCTGCTCTTGCTGAAATAATGTCTCTCCAGCATCTTCAATGTAAACAAAGACAAAAAGATCTACACACTGAAATTATTAGTTGTTAAAACATTGAAATGGATCACCAGATATTATACGTTTTGTTGAGGCAGGAGAGACACATCTGTACACTTGTATTCTACATATTTTAAATTAAAATCCAACCTCAACTTACAGAGTATGGCACACATTCGCAAATGCGGCTCTCACGCTCTACCAAATGCTGAAGTGGCGAATATTACGTAAATAATAAGCACTACGAAGGTTTGAACTTTGAAAAAGGATACGGTCCGGGCCCTCGTTGACCTTGCGCCAGAGGCACCTGATTCCCGTTGCCGCTCATTCTTTTGGCACCATAGGTCTTGGGACACGTACACCACTCAAGGTGGCACGTAAGATCGCCCTAACCGATTGTAGGACACATTCGGCACGTAGATTACACACTGATGTCAGATTGACAAGTCACACCGTATAATTTAGCCCCAAAAGAACGTTTCTAGTGAAAACATTGTACAGCACTTGAGAAGTCACAATACATAATTTCTGGAGAAATGTAGAGCATTGGGTCCAGTCACTAAACAAACGACAGTACAAAATGGCGGATGTTAACCAATAAACAAACGTGACTGTCACTGAAGTTTTAAATATTGCAACTCACTTAGATTTAACTTTTCGACTTGTGAATTATTTAGTTTAAATAATAATAAAAAAATGTATAAATGTTTTACGGCATTAGCAACAATAGTTCATAGTTTTAATTTTTAGTGAACTGTCATTCAATCTTTCACGTCTACTCTCACGTCACGGAAGCAATGCAAGTCGCATTTTTTTTATCTAGACATGTTGAGTGTGACTACATAGACTCTGGCTCTATGGATCTCTACAATAATTGTATAAATCGAATAAAAATCGAATGATTCATTCAATTATTGAACGAATCATTCGATTTTTATTCGATTCTTAGCACTTATCTTAGCAGATTTTGCATATCCATAGCAAACTTTGGCCACATAATGCATTAAAAAAAATCAGTTTTATATTTCTCTAGAATATATGGATATTAAAATACTATCCAACGCCTCAAAGTTTCACAACCCTAGTGATTAGAAGAAAAAAAACACTTTCCTATCTCTATGGGAAGGTGTTGCCACTGCCAGAACAAAAAGCAAAAACAGATTTTAGCGCATTTTAGGGCTGACCGGCCGGTGGGTTTTCCATTCGCTCGCTGCTGGCTGGCCCGGAAGTAAGTTCGAAACACAAGACAGCACAGCACGTCGACCCTTACACGATAGAACTCTACTCGGTTACGTTACCGGCAACTTTACAACAAAAGTGTACTAAGTTGCTGTCTCTGTCTGCTCTGCAGTCTACAGGAACCAACAACTAAAGTTTAGTACCCCTTCGCCTAAATCAAGCTCGCTAGGGTCCTTATGCATTGAAACCCTTTACTTTACCGACCATTCACTGTTCACGTCTGCTACGTGAATGTGAGTGTGGAAGTGTTTCGCGCCTGTTCATAGGGGTCGCGCAAAAGTTTACGACGTGAATATACCTACAGGCTATTAGGTACCTGGGGTTGTTGAGAACGGAAATATTTCTGTAGCGAAGCTGGCCATTCGCTGTTCATTGAAGTCCGACGACCTTCCCAGTCCTGGCACAGTGTTACTGCTGAATAGTTCTGGGCCCACGCTCCTAAGGGACTGAGAGCCGCTTTCCGCACCTGAAAGTAGATACAAACACGTGTAGATACTTATCTAAGTACAGTCGGCCACACACTAGGATACCCCTTTTTGTTCGATTGGCGCCCTTATGCCGTGCGTGGTAAGAGCTGCCAGCCCATGGGGTATCTGTAACTGTGGCCGACTGTACCTAAGGCAAAATAAAGCTTTGATAATAGGTGCCAATTTTTGCTTTCAAAACAAAAGTGTATTTTTCACTGGCTTGGCGAGCATGAGCCGCCATATCAAGTTCTATACATGTAGATCAAGAGTGGGAAAGAGATATCGTAAACGTATCCATATCGAGTTCGATACATGTGGATCAAGAGTGGGATAGAGATATCGTAAACGTATCCATATCGAGTTCGATACATGTGGATCAAGAGTAGGATAAAGATAATTATCGTAAACGTATCCATATCGAGTTCAATACATGTGGATCAAGAGTGAGATAGAGATATCGTAAACGTATCCATATCGAGTTCGATACATGTGGATCAAGAGTGGGATAGAGATATCGTAAACATAGGTACCTATCCATATCGAGTAGTTCGATACCTTTGGGCGGAGATTACAAAATTCGGAATAGGTTCAATCCTGAACTTTCCAGTTACATGTGGATAAAGAGTGGGATAGAGATATCGTAAACGTAGGTACCTATCCATATCGAGTAGTTCGATACCTTTGGGCGGAGATTACCAAATTCGGATTAGGTTCAATCCTAAACTTTCCAGTTACATGTGGATCAAGAGTGGGATAGAGATATCGTAAACGTAGGTACCTATCCATCCGTAGCACTCTTACCAACAGCGTCTAAGATATTTGAAAAAGCCATGTGCGACCGCATAAATAATTTCTGTGATAAATATAATATTTTTGATGGCTGCCAAAATGGGTTTCGTAAAAATAAATCAACAACATTAGCTGTATACAAATTTATCCAAGAAGCACTAAATATCATGGACACGAAAAAATACGCTATTGGTATCTTACTAGATATGACAAAGGCCTACGCAAAGTGCAATACAATACAACATATTATTAGAAAAACTAAACGGAATAGGAATTAGGGGAATATCACATAAATAGCTAACATCTTATTTGAATAATAGAGAACAAATAGTAGAAATCGAATATTTTAATTATAATACAAGTGAAATAAAAAATATAAAATCGCCACCTAAAATTATGAATGCCTCGATACCTCAAGGGAGTGTTATTGGATGCATTTTGTTCTTAATCTATATAAATGATTTACCTAAAATAATGACTGAATCATGTGTCCTATTTGCGGACGATATCTCCCTTCTAACTTCTTGCCAAAATAACTCTAATTTAAACGAAAAACTAACTTCTATTTTAGATAAAACATCAAACTGGCTAAATGAACATAACCTTGAAATAAACTATAAAAAAACCAAAATCATGTCATTTCATCCTCACCAAAAAGCCCCCATAGACATAAACTTAAAATATAATAATATAATATAGAATTAGAAACCGTCACAAACTTCAAACTTCTCGGATTAGAAATAGACACAAATACAACGTGTTACAAAAGATACTAACTCTTTTTACAGGGTGTAACCTGCTGGTCAACGTCATGACAAATCTGCAAAAAAAAAGTTGAAAAACACAACTTTTTTTTTATAATTTCAAAATAGTAAAATTTTCAAAACATTTTTGTTTTTGGATTTAGCTCCAATTAAAAAATATGGTTGTTTGCTTAGTTGTATTTTAATAGCTTCAGGCTGTTAAAACATAGTAAAATTCTATGGAAACAGTATTTTAAAAATACTTTTCTCCCGTCACAGCGCTTACATTTTAATTATTTAAAAATCAACGGAACGTCATAGAGCTAAAAAAGTTTTTTGGTTGTGATCCCTATCATTAGGTACCATGACCCTGTAAAAAGAGTTAGCATCTTTTGTAACACCTTGTATAAACTGGAAAACCCACATAAAAAAACTTAGATCCAAACTATCTTCCTTTTGTTACGCATCAAAACGACAACGAATTTCCACTCAGCTCTAGCAATGTATTATGCATATGCATATGCATGGCTCAGTTACGGTATTATACTATGGGGAAATAGTACTGATGTGGATACCCTTTTTACAATTGAAAAGAAACTTATACGCATATTAGTCAACATAAAACAAACAGATAGCTGTAAACCTCACTTTAAAGACCATCATATCCTTACATTACCCTGCATATATATCTTTAAAATATGTGAATTTATTTATAAACATCCTAACTTCTACACTATACGAAAAGACATACAAACACAATATTTTTTAAGAAACAGAGACAAACTCAACATACCTACATATACATTAGGATTACACTCGACTAGCCCTTTTGCAATGTCTATAAAAATTCACAACAAATTACCAAAAACTTTAAGAAATAACACAAATAAAAAAGAATTTTTAAGAGACCTTAAACATCTATTAACCTCAAAAAATTATTACAGTATTAATGAATATTTAGATGATAAAATTAATTAGTTTAATTTTGTGTGTAGCACTAACTTTTGTTATTTATCTAAAATGTAGGCTTTAAAACAAATTGATATTTAATATTTATAGTATATACGAAAAAATTTATAAAAAATGTTCCTAGGTATTAAATACCAGCCTAGTTTTAAGATAAAAGATCTCAAATAGGTAACTACCTAGTTTTAAGATATTTCTTTTACCTAGCTTTTAAGTTTTGCTGTGCCCGACAGGGTCCATAGAGTTCCTCACATGTAACAATGTTATTTAAGATCTTATACACTTAAGGTTGCAATAAAGTATTGAGTATTGAGTATTGAGTATCGATTAGTTCGATACCTTTGGGCGGAGATTACCAAATTCGGAATAGGTTCAATCCTGAACTTTCCAGTTACATGTGGATCAAGAGTGGGAAAGAGATATCGTAAACGCATCCGTGGTATGTATGGCGCTCACGCTAAGTCAAGCCATCTATTGTGAGATGTGTTAGATGTTTTAGAGCCACGTGTAAAACCATCATGTAATTTGTGAATTTTGACGCGCCACGGAAAACAAAACGCTGTCAAACCTTACTCAATAACTGGTGAATGGATGGAGTACCTAAAGGTACCTCTCCGATCCTGGCGGTCGCGCGCGCGCGAATGACTGCCGCGCCGCGATCGACTCCCGCGTCGCACTGCTCTGTAAGGATTTTTATGCAAGGCCTTCCGCCGATGCGACCCGGCAGCGCTGCCAAACCCGGTAGCAACCGTTACTGCGCAGCGGCGGCGGCGACGCGCCGGCCGCCTAGATCGGAAGGGCTTGCATACAAACCCATACAGAGCAGTGCGACGCGGCACCAGTCACCACCTTAACCGTATCAGAATATGTTATTTTGGTACCTGGGCCGTACCTCGACCAGAACTTGATATCTGCGTCGAAGTTGGTGTCCTGCCGCCGTCCGTCCGGGTAACTGCAAGGGCGTCGCTCGTTCCTCCGTTGGAATGTCTCCGCTACAGGACAGATGCTTAGGTTATTATCACCCTTAAGTCAAGTGCAAGCCTAATTCCAAAAAGCAAGTGTCATCCCAATATGGGCTATCGTTTTAAGGCACACTACAGGATGCACTCAAATTCGATAGCGGAATTTGGAGTAGGTGGACGATAGCAACGTGGCGGGAAATACAAAATTTTCACAGTTTTTTACATTTTGTAGCTACACTGAGCTATTTTTGTTCAGCGATTTTTCGTTTGCGGCAATAAAACAGTATTCTTTTCATTATTGTAAACAACAGAACAAAAATAATTGTTTACAATAGTTTACAATAATTAAAAGAATACTGTAAAATCGCTGAACAAAAATAGCTCAGTTTAGCAACAAAATGTAAAAAACTGTGAAAATTTAGAATTTCCCGCCACGCTGCTATCTTCCAGCCAAATTGATCCGGGCCCCTGCAGGTAGCTGTTCATCGTTGGGTGCGAGGGTGATAGCGCTGGAGCACAGAACTCCTCAACGGAGAGCAGCAATAACTAAGATTAGGCTATGCAGGGTGGATTTTTGAGACGCAGGTACCTTAACCGTTATAGTTGCAGGCAGAGATGGGCACGTACCCGGGTATATACCCACCTGTGGGTATTTACCCGATATGTACCCGGTAAATACCCGTATGCACCCATTTGCTGGGTACATTCAATTTGTGATTTCAAGTATAACGAAAATTGTTAAAATGAAAAACAGAGTATGCCAATCAAATCTAATCTATGTTCCCTACGTAAAGTACGTCTTAGCAATTTTTCGTTGAACGCATATTTACAAAGTTATGCATGTTTTAGTGATTTCTTTGTATGGAAACGAATATTCATAAGGAAATTTGTCTTATATTTTTATTTAATTAACAACCGGTATTTTTAAAAAGTACTTTGTCATACTTTGTATGACTGATAAAATAGTTTTGAATATGAATTTAACAATAATTATTATTGATTAGGAACCAAGTGTCAAAAATTGATATTTACATTGAAACGGTAGACAATACAATGATGAAGTCATGTCATTTCGGTCTAATTAAAATGCGAAGACAGGTTAAGTGTTGCAAATAACATAAATTTATAATCATGAAGTATGGTTATATGTTAGTTCTTCCCGAACAAAGAATAAGCAGGTCCACAGATATCCACTGATTCCGCCATTTCTCCATCAGTGTTCTGTCGTCCTGCAAGAGTTCGTGGGCCTGCATGGCATGGCAAAAGATCTTTCTGATGGTAGACGAAGATCACTGCGGGTTGCCTGAAGATAAGGTGTTAGTGGCAGGTGAGGCATATTGTTGATTTTATCATACTCCCTGATTATCAATTCTCTTCGCAGACGTGACGAAAATATGTAGGAAATGACGGGAAGCCAGTTGGTGTTTGTGAGTCTGACGGTTCTGGATATGTTCCTCTTGGCACGGTTCAGTTCAACGTCAACCAGGTCATTATGGTGGCCGGCCCACACAGGTTCGGGCCGCACTATGGACAAGGGCTACTGTTAATGTGCGCAGTGTAACCGCTTTGCAGCCCCATGTTATCACTGGCAATTTCCATATCAGGTTGCATCTGCTTGATACCATCTTCTTTACTTTCTGGAGGGAGGCTTTAAAAGTGCTTTAAAAGTGAGAGTTCTGTCCAGAGTTACACCCATAGCCTGGGTTCGGGTCGTGCCTCATCGCAGAAACTGCGTTTAACACCTTCACTCACTAGCTTGCTTATTGTGGAGGTAAAAGAAGCAGCTCACAGTTTAACGTGGGTTAGGTTAAAGTCCCCAGTCGAAGAAATAGCGCTCGAACTTTGCAACGGCTTCCTGAACCAGTGTTGTCGCTTTGTTCAGTGTTGAAGCTTGTGCTGTGATGGCAATTCTTTGGCCTACATAAATTATTGCCTGGAGACTTTTGGTATATAACTGACGTAGATGTTGATAAGCGTAGGTGCCAGGACTGAGCCCTGCGTAACACCATTGTTCAGAGTTTGACGTTTGAAAGGAGGGCGTCATAAAAGCGATACGTGCGTTTGCATTTAAAAATTTGGCCGAGCTGAGCAGCATTTGACACTCTCTGGAACATGTCTGGAAACCGGGACAAGCTCACCCACGCGCACCCAGGAATCCACAAACACCACCACTGTTTTGAGTTTCTTTTGGAATCCTGCTTCGATCTTAGAAGTTAGTGCAACTTGGTCACAGCAACCCCGGTTCGGTCAAAATCCCACCTGCTCTGTAGGAAGGTGTTGCTCGACTACTATCGTCATTCTTGCGAGAAGTACTCGTTCGAAGAGTTTGTACGTCAGACTGTACACTTTTGTTGTAAATTCACCCGTAACGTAACCGAGTAAAGTGCTAGCGTGTAAGGGCCGACGTGCTTTCGTGTGTACGTGGTACGGTCGGCCACAGTCTAGGATACCCCATGGCATATCTTACCGCGCGCGGCATTTAGAGCGCCAATCGAACAAAAAGGGGTATCTTAGCATGTGGCTGGCGGTAAAAAGGAAGGAGATTGGTTGGTAACTGGCTCGGTCGTCAATTCGTTATTACACTTTATGAATTACCATTGAAAGTTGGAACACTAGGAACACTTGTCTTGTCTACTATTTCAATACAAATATCTATTTTCGAAGCTTTTGGTTCAATCATAATAATTTACAAAAGGATTTTCAAATTTTTTTAGAAATTGAAGTGCCATTTTAAGAGAAACCATTTTATCAGTCCTCCAAAGTACTTTTTTAAATTTATATCGTTTGTCATTCCAAGTTAAGTATAAGAAAGTGGCCTTATAAATAAAAATTAATCATTAAAAAATTCATAACTCAGTAAATATACGTTTAACGAAAAATTGCTAAGACGTACTTTGCGTAGGGAATATGGGTTAGAACTGATTGGCATACTTTGTTGTTCATTTTAAGTCACAAATTGTATATACCCAGCAAATGGGTGCATACGGGTATTTACCGGGTATATACCCAATGTACCCGGTAAATACCCAAATGGGTAGATTGGGTATATACCCACCGCTCATCTCTGGTTGCAGGAAAACGTTCTTAGGAGACTTTCCATATTTTTTTTGAGATATTATTAAGGTTGGATGATAGCAGCGTGGCGGGAGATTCAAATTTTTAATAGTTATTTGTTATGCAAGAATGCAAAATTATTGTTTGCGGCGAGTGCTTGTATTCAGAAGCTCGAGACGCAAATAATATTGCATTCGTGCGAAACACAAAACTTTTCATCTCACAGAAGCGAGGAAATGATTTTGTTAGCCAAGCGGGAAAAACTCTATAGACAACTACTTACAGGCAAAACAGGCGAGTCGAATAAGTTCCTTTTAAAAGCATATTTTACTGTAGTTATGGCTGCCGCACTAAAGTTTTCAGCTTCGTTGGTATTAAAACCATTCGTTTTATTAATAATTTCCTGAAGTTTATTTATCCAGACACAAAAATAATGGAAATAAAAGAATGTTTTTTTTTTTCGGGTGCATTCTGAACTTTAACCATATAAATAAAAAAAATATAGGAGATAAAAAATGAAATTAGTAATATCGTTTGAAAAAATGTGTTTTACAAACCAAAACATAATTATCTATTTGATAAAACAGAAGCGAAGCGTTTTTTTTATTTACTGGTATTAAAAATAAATATAGTGTAGAAAATATTTAAAAAACCTGAAAGAAGAAACCGCGTTTCTGAATGTTCTATTCCGTGACTTTACGTTTTTAAAAGATCCTTATGCCCCATTTACATTCACAGTTTTGTATAGAGAATGGGCACGAACAATCACTTTCGCTGAAGTACGCGTGTAACCGAACTATGAATGAGGATCTTTTTTCCGTCGGGATCTGGCATCTTCTTAAACGGCCAGTGTTTTTTTCTTTTTCAACACCATAGGGCGCGGGAAAGACTTTCCCGCGCCCTATGGTGTTGAAAAAGAAAAAAACACTGGCCGTTTAAGTAGATGCCAGATCCCGACGGAAAAAAGATCCTCATTCATAGTTCGTTTACACGCGTACTTCAGCGAAAGTGATTGTTCGTGCCCATTCTCTATACAAAACTGTGAATGTAAATGGGGCATAAGGATCTTTTAAAAAGGTAAAGTCACGGAATAGAACATTCAGAAACGCGGTTTTTTCTTTCAGGTTTTTTCAATATTTTGTACACTATATTTATTATTAATACCAGTAAATAAAAAAAATGCTTCGCTTCCGTTTTATCAAAGAAATAATTATGTTTTGGTTTGTTAAATACATTTTTTCAAACGATATTACTAATTGAATTTTTTATGTCCTATAAATTTTTACTTAATATGGTAAAAGTTCAGAATGCACCCGGAAAAAAAACATTCTTTTATTAACATTATTTTTCTGTCTGGATAAGTAAACTTCAGGAAATTATTAATAAAACGAATGGTTTTAATACCAACGAAGCTCAAAATTTTAGTGCGGCAGCCGTAACTACAGTAAAATATGCTTTTAAAAGGAACTTATTTGACTCACCTGTTTCGCCTGTAAGTAGGTAGTTGTCTATAGAGTTTTTCCCGCTTGGCTAACAAAATCATTTCCTCGCTTCTGTGAGATGAAAAGTTTTGTGTTTCGCACGAATGCAATATTATTTACTCAAAAAAGCTCGTAATGTGGACATTAATTCGACAACCTTCTTTGAGCAAAGTCGGACTTGCGGGCTACTTGGATTAGGCGCCAGAAAAGTTGTATGGAATTTCATTAATGTCGTGTTTTGCGGCCAGAAAAACTGTATGAAAATCCATTAATGTCGAGTTTTGTTTCATAAATAGAACTCAAACATCAGGCGCAAAAAGTATTTAGTTAGAACTGGGCTGTATGAGTACTGGCAGTCGACATATTGCACAGAAAAAAAAAGCGCGGCCATATTGTTTTCGGCTTTTCGCGCGTTGTTCGAAGTGATTTTTTCTGTGTTTTTGTTGAAAAAGTGAACTCCCAAAGCGACGAATCCTCTGATTTAATGTGTTTAACACCGCCGGACATTCAAAAGCAAGCGAAATTAGTAATTGGAAATTTATTGCCACCGAAGTCAAAAGAAAAATACAAGCAAGCTTACCAACAAAAAGTTTGCGGAATGGAAAATCGACAGAAAGTACCTAATCTACGACAAATGGTAAGCTAATTAAATTACTATTTTAATTACTATTCTCATTACTATTTTAATTACTCGCATTGTTTGAGTAAAGCACTATACAAGCCTTGGTCTGCAATGAGTGCGCTGCTGGCCACGCTATGATTGCCTCGAGCTTAGCTTAGCTACGCTCTCGGCCCTCAAGTTTGGTCATCATTGCAGCCCTTGCTGGCCGCGCTATAAAGGCCTCGACCTTCGGTCTCGGCCTTCATTCCAGCTTGTCCATCAAGGGCTGCAATGCTGACCGCACTGTGAGGGCCTTGAACTGCGCTACGCTGCGCTCTGTCGGCCATCAAAAGCGCGCCAGAAACGCACTCATTACAGATCGCGGCAGTAATGTACTATTGCGTCTCGTGCTTCTGAATACCTCGCTACGCTCAGGTTTCTTTTTTTGAACCACTCGCTACGCTCGTGGCTCAATTTTAGAAACCTTCGCTAGCTCGGTTTTCAATACAAGCTCTCGCCGCAAACAATAATTTTGCATTCTTGCATAACAAATAACTATTATTTAATAGTACATTACTGCCGCGGTCTTTAATGGGTGCGTTTCTGGCGCGCTTTTGATGGCCGACAGAGCGCAGCGTAGCGCAGCTCAAGGCCTTCGCAGCGTGGTCAGCATTGCAGCCCTTGATGGACAAGCTGGAATGAAGGCCGAGACCGAAGGTCGAGGCCTTTCTATCGCGGACAGCAAGGGCTGCAATGATGACCAAGCTTGACGGCCGAGAGCGTAGCTAAGCTAAGCTCGAGGCCATCATAGCGTGGCCAGAAGCGCACTCATTGCAGACCAAGGCTTGTATAGTGCTTTACTCAAACAATGCGAGTAATTTAAATAGAACCAGCTTACCTTTTGTCTTAATTTACTTTCTGTTAATTTTTCATTCCGCAAACTTTTCGTAGATAAACTGGTATTTTTCCTTTGACTTCGGTGGCAATAGGTACCTTTAAATATCTTTTTTCGCTTCCTTTATATGTTCGGCGTTGTTAAACACATTGAATCGGAGGATTCGTTGCTTGAAGAATTCACTTTTATTTACAACAAAAACAGCACGCACAGAAAAAATCACTTCGAACAACGCGCGAAGCGGCGAAAACAATATGGCCGCGCTTTTTTTTTTTGCAATTTGTAGACTGCCAGCACCCAAACAGCCAAATTCTAAATAAATACTTTTTGTGCCTGACTTTTGAGTTCTATTTTTGAAACAAAACTCGACATTAATGGATTTTCATACAGTTTTTCTGGCCGCAAAACACGACATTAATGAAATTCCATACAACTTTTCTGGCGCCTACTCAAAGTAGCCCGCAAGTCCTCCTTTGCTCAAAGAAGGTTGTCGAATTAATGACCACATTACGAGCTTTTTTGAGTAAAATGTTATTCGATCCTCATTCGTGTAGGGATCAAAAGTCTCTTAAGAGCCAACTGAGGTTTGAGTGCTAGAAATGACAGAAATCGGCAAAAACTTTCCCTCGTACAAAATGTACGTGCAGAAGTTATTCGCGATTTCTAACATTTCTTGCCAAAGAGTAACTATAAACCTCTCTAACTTTGTAAGAGCAAAGATCCTTAAAATGTTGTTCTCCGTCCGCTCTCATACTTGAAAGAAGACTCCAATATTCCAATGTCTGAATGATCCTCATTCCTGCATGGAGCATGATAATAACGAGTTGCACCCAGGTAAGTAAAATACTCCGTGCAATTTTAGTGATTCTGAGCCAAATTACAAAATTTCATTCCAAAACGCGCGAAAAAGATTCACTTCTCCTGGATACAAATGGTGTCGATTGGCAATAGCCGTTTGTATTGGGAAGTGTTTTTTTTTTTCGCTCGTTTTGCAGTAAAATTTTGGAATTTGGCTCAGAATCACGAGTGCAACTCGGCTTTAAAACCACTAAAATGGTGTAGGTATCCTGCCTACTAAGTATTTAAAGCGTGGTTTGTATCACTCATACCTACCTCTGTTTAACGAGTACGCGTCCGGGTACAACTCGTCAAAGTGCTCGTATTCGTAAGTGACTTGTTGGAGATACAGGTCCGAAGGTTCGAAGCTTAGAGCTTCGGCGGCGGCGGCGGCGCGCTCGCTCAAGTTGTTAGGCGACGGAGGCACCAGCCCTGGATCCGACTCATTGCCCTCGTGGTTCCAACACTGCGGGCACCTGCGGTGTGCCTCGTCACTGGTCACATGATTATTCGCATTATACATTATCCGCAATATTACTATATACACTCTCACAAACTACCTATATGTCTTCTAAAATACGAATTAATAAAAAATAATGAAAAATGACGATAAACTGATTCCGGACAACGTTGAATTCAAAACTGCCGTGTGAGCGCTTGGCTCGCATGGTTTTTTTTACCAATGTACCCTCTTATATTTTTTCGCGGCAATAGCCGCAATTCACGTTTGTCACTAGTGAAGGGAAACTAGGAGGATAACGTTTTCAACGCGAAACATCATCAAATCCACCGTGGAGAAGATCTCTCAAGAAAATGGAACCAATAGAGGATCACTTATTTTTTAACCCCCGACCAAAAAAGATTGACCATTATGTGTCTCAGGGTGTGTGAGATAAAACATTTGAACACTCGCTAGAAAACCTGCTTTCAAAACAGAAAAAACCATATCCAAATCGGAGCTACTACTACGGTGCCACAGACAGAGTAAAATCTAAAAAGTAATGAAAAATCTAATGAAAAATTTTGAGGTTTAAAATAAAAATTGTTTTTTCGATTTTTTTTTACATAATTGACATCCTGTAGGTTACACCCTGTTAAAAGAGTTAGGATCTTTTGTAACACCTTGTATAAGTACCTAATGTCGCATATTTCGACACTGGCCAGGATATTGTTTAAGAGGGTATTTCCCGTTGACTACACAGGGTGTCCCAAAAAAGTGTCAAGCGGAAGTCCAGAGATAGAGCACCCCTAGGGGTACCCGAATCACCCCCATGTATGTTCAGCGATTTTTTGAGCGATTTTTTTGGGACACCCTATACAGGGTGTCCCAAAAAATAGTGTCAAGCCTGTGTTTTGCGGCCCGCAATTTCCTTTGAAAAATCATTACGAGTTTTGTTTCAAAAATAGAAGTCAAAAATCAGGCGAAATCAAGTATTTTATTCAGAATTTGGCTGTATGGGTACTGGCAGACTACAATTATTGCAAAAAAAAACCCAGCCAGACTGTTCGAAGTTGTTTTTTTCTGGGAGTGCTGTTTTTGTTGTAAAAATTAACTCTTCAAGTGACGTACCGTATCCTCCCATTCAACGCCGGATATTCAAAAGGAAGTGAAATTAGTTAAGTACCTACTGACAATTTATTGCCACCGAAATCAAAGGAAAATAGACAGAAAGTAAGCTGAAATGGATCTACCTCCGACAGAAAGTAAGCTTCACTACATGTTTGGACACACAAACAAGTTCTGACAAATTCATAAAAACAACAGAGATTCATATTCCATAGATTTTAATAAAAGAAAAGATTGGATGAATAACAATTAAAGTATAGCTTAACTTAGGTACTTTACACATAATTTCAGGCAGGTTTAACACTTATTACAATATCTATCACAGACCTTGACAGTACAACTGTGACATCATCTCTTAAAAATACCTACGTTTCTTATAGAATTAAGCCTGTGTTGTTATTATAAGGATTGGTAACTTAAAAAGGTCTATGTTGGAACTAAGTAACACCCTGTATATCGCCTTTGTTCCTTCCTGTCCTACCATTTTTCCGATGATCGAACTGGGGGGTTACCCTTGACCCTTCATATTTACAAAGTTTGAAATTTTATTTCTCTTTTACATCGCATAGTCATCCTTTGATTTATTCATATATAAAATGCAATATAAAATGAGCCTTAATTCGTGAAATATTGAATTTTGTAAATTCCGCCATATTGAAAAGAATGTGTCAAGGGTAGAGGGGCTGTTCGTGATGCTAGTTTCACTGGCGCGTTCATGGTTATGAACATTGAACCACTAATTGAAGAATACCATTAACTTTTGATTTTTATCTTACCATACACTACATAAAAAATGGAAACATTGGGTGAAAAAATTTTTTTGATACGACTTATACTGCCGTGCTAAGAAGAAATTCGGCTAAGCGACAAATGGCCATTTTTGAGTTATCAACATGGGCGTAATAAGCAGACAATTCCGCATCGACCCATCTTGGAATCATATTTTTATCGTTATTCGTTTGAGAGATAAGCTAAGCATTTTCGCGGTTAAGTGCAGTGTTTTTTGGGTTTTCATAAGAAAAAACGTAGTTATCTTACATTACTAGACAAGAACAAGGTTAAACTACTTAAACTATGATGTTACTTAGTATTATTAATAATATTTTATAGGCTATACTACAGAAAAAAACCGCAAAATACTTATACTTACATAAAACGCGGCTAAGCAGCTTAAACTTTTTTAATACGTAGTAAAATATTTAATACAAAACATGACATCATAAGCAAGAAAGCGGCAAAACAACAATCATACGAAAAAAAACCGCAAAGGGTCTTTTGCGTATTTTTTTCCTATTATTATAGTGGTATTAATGAATCGAAGTCATTGTAAAAAACACGGTCACGGTGTTTTTACTTATGATAATTGTAAAATATTTACTACTAAAGCTGAACAGAACACGGCTAAAGCACAATACTACGTAAAAAAGTGGCAAAGTAATTTTCATCGACCGGTGGGACACTGGATCGCGGGGGACGCCGCGGCGGTGCGGCGGTGCGGAGAGGGGCACAATGAAACATGATCGATTAGTACGGGTGGTAACACCATGAGAAGCGCGCCTACACATGCATACGGCGCACCGTATTTTTTGGCGCCAAATCTTAACATACGGTAAGTCAGTAGGTTTAATAAGAAGGGTATCTCTAACAGTAAGCGTAAAAAAGCCGAGCAGAACAAAATAACTAGACGGGTATTACCTACTTAAAACTTACTTCATTCATGTAAGTAAAGTTTGTATTGCGGCTTAGTACCTATGTCTCTTCAAATTATAAATTAATTATTTTAATCTTACTAGTTAGGCAAAGTAGTGGTAGCCCAGTAGGTAGAACAATGGACCCAGGTTCGATTCCCGTGTGCACTCTATTTACGAACGTTACGGGCGACTTTGCAACGAAAGTGTTAACGTGTACGTGCTGTCGCCTGTCGTGTACCTACGAATTTGTTTATTTTCAAAGTACCTACCTACTTTGTGTCGCTAGCTGTGAGTGTACAGGGGCCTTAATCTGTAACGCAGTAGTGTCTCGATAATTTTCCAGTTGTAGGTTCCGATTACGATTTATTAATGCTGTCTGTCCTTTTGATGTTTTTTTTCTAGTTCCTACAGAGCAAAGAATATTATTCTGAATCTAATTCTATAGTTTCAATTTGCAGGTTGTAGGAGAAAAACGAGGAAAACCCAGTTTTGTCCTTCTACTGGGAACCTATCGACACGCCTATCGACTTGAGGTCGCTATATATTTTTTCCAATATGTCCAGGGTTCTTGCACCTAAAATCTTGCACATTCAAACTAAAACATATTTCTTTGTCCTAACTAAAGTTATGTTTGCCTCAAGGCGCTGGACTTAGTGAATTAGCCCGCGCGCAAAGAAAAATGCACAAAGTCGATTCCTGTATCAAATACAATAAAAATATCGAAAATGTTCACATATCAAACCCTAGAATTAGGTGAGACCTATCTAACACAGCCAGTTTCATGTTGATATCCATAAAAGATTGCAAGATATTTTGTTTGAAAAAAAGTGCGCCGTTCAAGCAAAATATCTTTCAAGCAAAACGTTTATGATGTCAACACGAAACTGGCTGTTTTAGATAGGTCTGACCTAATTCTAGGGTTTGATATGTGAACATTTTCGATTTGTATCTTGTATTTGATACCTACAGGAATCGATTTTGAGCATTTTTTTTTTTGCGCGCGGGCGATTCACTATGCCCCGCGCCTTAACTAAGTTATAACGACCACTTAGTGAGTAAAAATATTTGTTTTTGAGTTTTGATTTGTATAAATTGCACCGACGAAAAAACTTGGTGCAATTATGCCAAACACAAGAATGTCGACGCCAACAACCTCAACGTCAAGTCAAAGTAAAAGAAAGATCAACTGTGCCGCTCGTGGAGCCGAAAGTTGTGAACAATTTGGAGGAAAGGCGGAAAAAAATTGCAACCAAAAACTAAGAATGGAAAAAGTATATTGGCCAGGCTACATACCATAGATTTAAAAAATGCACGTCTAGATTCAGAGAATGCATTAATGTCGCACGAAATATAAAAACAAGATGACAACAAAAATAAAAGTGAATAAGATTTAATTATTGCTATCGAAGAAGAACTGAGTGAAAATGAGAAAAAAAATCTTCTAAGCAAAGAAAAAGAAAATTAAACAAAATTGAACGGAAAAAAAGAAAAAGAGCAGCATATCGAAAATAACAAAGGAAAAGAGGACGAAAAAAATGGGATAGACGAACACAAACAAGAAAGTAATAAAAACAAAAATACACTGACTTATTGGAGCTCCACAAAATCAGGAAAACTTAATTGTCAAGTAACATAAAAGATTTAACTTGGGAAGTAATTTTATTCTAGTTTAAGGATTGCTAAAACGCAACGATGATGCGTAGATATCTATTACAAATTACAATTGAACTGATGATTTTGCATAAATAAAAGATTTAAAAAAATATGTCATTAGTTTTTTATGTCTAAACTTCCATTAAAAGTTGGCTTTAGCCCCAATTATTTCCAAATAACTTAGTTATTTAACGACATTTTACTTAGTAAAAAGACGGTTTCCCGTAATAGATGAGTACTTTACCGTCTTTTTAATAAGTAATTACACATAACTTTTAATTTAAAAAATATAATACTAACAATAAAGGCGGCTATGTTACTTAACGGCTGTATTATGTTTTAAAGTTTAACTACTTTTAAATCAAATAAGAAGCTAAACAGCGGCTAAGTCACTTTGCCGTTTTTTTTCTTATGATTAGCCTTTAACTTCTTAGGCTAATAATTTTACTATAAAAATCATACGCAAGACAGCGGCTAAGGTATACTTAACGGTCTTTTAATGTAGTATTTATATTAACAGAATAATAAAATTGCTAAGGAAAACCTGAAATTTGCTATTTTAAAATACTCATATTAACTTTTTTTTAACGTTAATAGTGCAGATAGATGCTAAATAATATGTTCTACTAAACAAAATTGATAAACTTGAACTAATTATGACAATAACTTAGAAACTCAGTTTCGCGACGTTTTTGCGTTTTTCTCGAAAGTCACTTTTGTCGCTTAGCCGAATTTCTTCTTAGCACGGCAGTATACTTCTCGAGATATTTAATTTTAAACTACCTGTGCGACGTGCGCGCGGTCGTCAGCTCCTGTGACGTCACAACTCAACACGCTCCCGACACATACACCGTAACACTCATTCAAAGGGCTGTATCTTTGGAACCGAACTAGGTAACCAGTTGAAATTTTCAGAAATTATGTTTTATTATAGTGGATTACCAAAAAAAATATAAAAATAAAAAAATATTAAAAAATAAGAGGGGTCCCCATACAAAACACGTTGTTTCATACTTTTTGCTCTATAGAAAAAACGGATAGAAAGACAAGCAACAAACTTGGTATGATTATAGGGCTTACTCCATAGTATAACAAAATAATATAAAAACTGGCCAAGTGCAAGTCAGACTCGCACACGATCCTTACCATCTATAAGAAAGGCAAAAAAATCACATTTGTTGTATGGGAGCCCCTTAAATGTTTATTTTATTCAGTTTTTTAGTATTTTTTGTTATAGCGGCATTAGAAATACATCATCTGTGAAAATTTCAATTGTCTAACTATCACGGTTCATGAGATACAGCCTGATGACAGACGGGCGGACAGACGGACAGACAGACGGACAGATGGACGGACAGCGGAGTCTTAGTAATAGGGTCCCGTGTGGAACCCTTCGGGTACGAAACCCTAAAAACGGTCAAGCGCGACTCACGCGCCGAGGGTCCGTATAACCAGTTTCATTTATTGTATGGCGGTAGGAAACTCTCAGTGCGCGAGTTCTACTCGCACTTGGCCAGTTTTTTTTGTGTTTAGTCAGGTCATTTTTCATTTTTCAAAGCCGTCATCCATAGCTAAGTAAGAATATATTATTTAAAGTACAAACCCGTGTTAGGGAATATTTTAAACATAGCTTGCGGCTTTAAAACCTGTCCCTAGCGAATTTTTAACGTTATAAATAAGTAATATTATATTAAAACACTACTGTAACACACAGAAAAACTGACCAAGTGCGAGTCGAACTCGCGCACTGAGAGTTCCGTACCACCGTACAATAAATTATACGGACCCTCAGCGCGTGAGTCCGAGTTGCGCTTGACCGTTTTTTATATTTTTTTGTTATACTATGGAGTAAGTCCTATAATCATACCAAGTTTGATGCTTGTATATCTTACCGTTTTTTCTATAGAGCAAAAAGTATAAAATAACGTTTTTTGTATGGGGACTGCTCTTATTTTTTAATATTTTTTTATTTTTATTATTTCTTGGGTAATGTACCATAATAAAACATAATCTCTGAAAATTTCAACTGGCTACGTAGTACGATTCCAAAGATACAGCCGTTTGAATGAGTGTTGCGGTGTATGTGTCGGGTGCGTGTTGAGTTGTGACGTCAGGCGGGTTTACCGCGCTCGCGCGAAAAACTCCAAAAGGACGGAAACTAAAACCGTCGCAACTTTAAAACTACTGGTTCGATTTGAATGAAACAAAAACAGGTGTATTTCTAAATTTTTAGGCTACACGGTCATAAAGTTTCAAGTGATTTAACAGACCCACGGACATTCTTCATTGGTAGTTGGAGATGTCAGTTTCTAATAGGGAGAGAAAATTACTTAGCAGCATATAATTACATAATAAAACGTATCTATATAGGCCTTATTTAGATAAGTACTTAAAATCACAAACTAAATATTTTTTACACTTATTTTGTCGCCTTCGAAAGATGGATTTACAGCACCCTTGATGTCTTGTAGTTTCGAGACGTCTCTGTTTGATTGTCTCTGTAAAAGAAAATTTTAAGAAAATTATGAATAAAACTATTTTGTAATTGCTTTCATGGATATGATATTGAAGAGGGGCTAGATCAGAGTTTTTCTTGGTCAAAGAGTAAAACAAGATTTAAAAGGTTGGGAACCACTGGAACAACTGTTTACGGTTTCCAAAATAGGGCACACAGCATAAGTATTGTGCAACTGTCGACAGCTGGTAAACCATTACATTTTCGATGCAGTCACGCATTACATAACTGATTAGAGTACCGTACACGCGCATAAAGGCTTTGCAAGTCGGGACGTCGACTTTGCAAGAAGAAATATACACCTACCTTGGAACGGTAGACCTCATGTGTAAGCCTCTTTACGCCAGCGAAATGATTTTCAATATCACTCAGCTTCTTGCCCTCAGTCTCTGGTAGTATGAAGTAGAACACGGCACATCCAGTCAGGCTGCAACAAGGTAATCTGTTACATACATTAGAGTTCAACGCGTTCACAACGAAAAGAGAAAGAAAGTTCAGGCACAGAAAAGGGAAATTTTTTATATTATTCTTTGTTCTGTGACGATATAGGGTAAAAAATATAAGTGAGGCATTTGTTTCTGAGCTGTATATGGATACCTATCAAAAGTACGTACCTACCTAAAGGAAATTGAAGGGGGGATTTAGGTTCGGGGGCCTGAGTCTGTAACGAAATGGTGCCAAAATGGGCAAGTTGACGGCTTCCATTAAGATTTAATAATGCTGTTTGTGGTACAGCAAAGAATATTCAGATTCTAATTGTAAAGGATTATAGTTCGCTGGTTGTAGGAGAAAAACGAGGTAACACCGGTTTATCTGTATACTGAGACGCCATCGATACGCCATTGCATAACAGATACCCTGGTCAGGCAGCACCGCAGCATTACCGTATTAATACAGTCAATAGCACGTAGACCCTTATCTGTGAAAAGATTCACTATTATTATGCTACTGCACTAATTCCGAGTGATTTGCTGCTGTACGTTGAGGAGTTCCGTTTTCCATCTCCGAAGTTCTTCATCAGATCTTCACCATTTTGTACCATTTTATGAGACCACACGGGAAGTATACTCTTTCAAACAAAAAAAGAATCATCAAAATCGGTCCACCTCCTTTTTTCTGAGAAAAAAGTAGGTACTGACTGAGGCAGCGAACCGGAAAACATGAGGTAAATAGCAAAGATAAAAAAAATATCCTCCTTTAAAAAAAGAGACTAAACCGCGCCCAGTGAGCCATTTCATAAAACAGAAAGGTGACGAAAAAGATTAGGTTACTAACCAGCCACTCAATGTATTGTATGGCCCACAGTCCATCAGAATAGGTACCTAGTTATTGCGTTCTCTAATATAAGTAGCAATAAATAAGTAGCCTAGCCTCTAGCTGGCCAGCCGTACTGTACCCACCATACGAAGCTGTAGAAGCCGTAGGTGCCCCAGATGGAGATCATGTCCACCATGTTGATGTACATCTTGTTGGCGAGGAAGCCAAAGATGTAGGCGACTGCGCTGGACAGCCCGGCGGCGCTCGAGCGGGTCCGCACGCTGAATACCTGCAGCGGTGGGGGCAGCGTCATATCATAGAATGGATTACACAAATATACAAATCTATATATATAAAAATGAATCGCCGTGCATTAGTCTCGCTAAAACTAAGAAACGGCTTGACCGATTTGCATATTTACTGTTTTGTTTAGTTCACCATAGTGGGTAGGTTTAAAAGCAAAGAAATATGGGAAAAGTTAAAGGATTAGCTGAAAAACGGAAGAAATAAAAATTGGTCATTTTGTATTGGAATCGCCATTTTTGACGCGGAGAGTCAAACTATTTCAGGTGATACGAAGTTCACCGGGTCAGCTAGTAGGTATATAAATAAGTATCACCCGTTGACACAATGCTGAGTCAGTGACCCTTTTGGACACTACAGTACACGCCGTCACCCGAACCATTGGTAGGTACCCTAATCTACTTTTTTGTAAGTTATTGTGGAGGTAAAGTCTGCCACACGCTACGCTAGTACAGTGCCACAAAATTTTCTTTGCCGGCGGCTGAAATTGGTACTACTGTCGCCATTTTGAAATGTCATACTGTCATTGTCAGTTAGCTCTCAAATACAACGTGCGGAGTCCGATGTCAGCGACGCTCTTACCGGCCAAGAAAAGTTTGTGGCACTGTATAGGAACCCCTTTTTGCTCGATTGGCGCCTAAGTACATGCCGCGCGCGGTAAAAGATGCCATGGGGTATCCTAGACTGTCCTAGATTCTGAGCACTAAGGTTTTGGGGAAGTTTTTGAAATTAAAAGAAAGCCCTTTAGACATCTACTTATTTTTTTCTCCATACTATAACTATTTCAGTGATGATTTCGCGAAAACAACATTTTTGGACTTTGGATCATAATTGCGGTAACTTCTAGAAGTCCATAGCTGATCATTATTTTTTTGGTAATAGATAAATTATTTGAGACCCTAAAGAATAAAAAATATCTCTGAAAAGTTAAAAGAATTAAAAGTTACAAAATAAACCCAATGCTAGGTAATTTTTTTCAAAAAAAAGCCCTAAAAGCCTCATAACTTCTAAACGGCAAAAAATGTCTGCACATACATGGGGGTGATTCGGGTAGCCATCGGTGTCAGCTATCTAGATTTTCTCGCTTGACGTCTATGTTTGGGCCACCCTGTATATTAAGATGATTACTCTTTATTGGCCTGAATAAGTTTTGATTTGCATACCTACATACACTGGTCGTACACATAGGTAGGATATTAGGCATAACGTACCTCTCCAATGAGAATCCAGGGGAGCAATCGAATGCCAGTATGCGTTATCAGCGCGAGAAGCATCATCAGTACTGTGGGGATCCACGAATACGAGTTGACATGCATCTGCGAAACAAAGTAAAGTGCCGCTTAAAATAATATCTTACAATAGACGCTTCCTGGCAGGAAATACCTGCAGCTTAGATTTATTTATGTCCACCTTTAGATAAGATTAGATTAGAATATTCTTTATTGTACTAGAAAACATTTTATGGACAGACATTATTAATACATTAATGGTACAAATCGGCGGCCTTATTGCTAACAGCAATCTCTTCCAGGCAACCACTGACGGAGAAACTGCTAAAGAGATGAGAGACGGGTAGTCGGTGCAATTATGAATATTCTAATTGATGACAAAAAAAGACACTACTTAGAAGTAATCATAAACATACATAGATCATACACAAATATAAAATATAAATATATATGTATAATATTGTACATACACATAAACATAAATAATATATTACTTATGCGTATAGCTTAAAGTGAGAAAGGAATTAACTACGTATTACAGGAAAAAACATAATATACTCAGATAGCTAGAATAACTACTGCAGAGAAAGGTAGTACTCTTTTACCTTGCTCTAGCGGACGCTTTGAACCTTGTACCTTGGAATATAGATAATAATCCGGGGAAACAAGGGAATATCAGTTTGAGATTGTCGTAAATATATTCTAAGAGGCGTCCAAGCTTAGAGTATTGGACGGGAAAGTATTTGTTTATTCTTAGAAGAAAGAGAATAAGCTCTTATTTTTTATAACATCTAAATCCGTGCGGGATCAGAATGGGATAATACCTTTTGGAACTGAGACGCTCGCGGTCCTGTAGCGTCAGCATTTCGGAAAACTCTAGTTGTCTATGGCAAACTCGCGTCGAAACTTGCTTGTGTTTTCTGTGCGCGTGGGTGTCTGCTTGAGTTTTATCACGTTTTATTCAATTAATGCAATAACATTGAATCCTTTTAGATTACAACCATTAAAAATTTTTGTGTATTTCCAATTTCATAACCATAAGATAGAACGTAGAACTAACAATTTTTTTACTGACGCTACTCGAGAACTGTCATTTTTGATTCAGTTCCAAAAGGTATTATCCCATTCTGATTCCGCACGGATTATAACTAGCATGAATGAACACTTATAGGTAAGCTGACATTATAATTCGCGTCGAGTTGCGTTTCGTATACCTACGCAATCGAATTTTCCGAAAATTTGGCCCTGCGGGGAAAATCTTAGTGTACTTAAGTAGGTAGGTACTTGAAACTTACATCGTTTTTGCTCAATCCGTCATTTAATGTAGTATTCAGTGCTGTTCTGAGTGTTTCGTTCACCGCTTCCTGTATGTTTTCATGAACGCCGTGCTGAAATGAAAAGAATGAAAGAATTACTGTTACTTAATATATTTTTCAAATAGAAAATTATGTATCCAAGATTCGTGTGGGCGAGTGCGTGATCGGAAAATGGGGCAACAATTTAGTTCTGACTCACGTGGTTAATAAAGGCATCGTAGGCCGCCACCAGCAGGCAGCAGAGGCCAGCGCCGCCCGTAGAGAAGAAGGTGAGAGCCCTCTTGCCTGTGTGGTGGACAAGGAGGACGCAGGCTCCCGAGCCGAGAATCTGTAGCAGGCCGAGGATCAGCGTGGCGTAGTAGCGGTCTATGGGCGCCTCCAACATCTGGAATATAGACACCGCGTACGTCTGCCACGGACACGGATGCCCTTTTTCTTAACAATTTCAAACAACGACTGATTTTTTAGAAAATACTTAAGTTTAAAATGCAAATAACTTCAGTAGCCAAGATGTAAATTCATCTAGCTACTTGCTTTTCACTAGTTTTAGGTACAACGAATCTTTTTAGGGTTCCGGACCTCAAAAGGAAAAAGGGAACCATTATAGGATCACTTTGTTGTCCGTCTGTCTGTCTGTCAAGACCCTTTTCTCAGGAACGCGTGGTATCACGTTGAAATATCATATATGCAGTCCCTTGGAGCTTTCTTGGAGCTGTGGAAAAAACTAGCTTCTAATTTAGCGCAATCAAAAGATACAGCCAATGGCCATTAAGTATTGCAAGGGAATCAAAACCTATAGGGTCCTTCCCGTTGACCTAGAATCAGGTGGAATGTAGGTACGGTATGGTACAAGTTTTGAAAAATATCCGAAAACTGCAATTTTTAAAATGAGGTCGGTTTCAAACGGCATTGATTATTTTTAAAAAAACATTAATTATTATAGTCTTCATCGAAATTCCCAAAGAGTCCTACTTATTACTCGTATGTGTGTGTTTTTCACACTAGCTTCAGAGCTTTCTTTAGCAAAAATTTCTGTCTTTGCTGCGATTATCTTTTTTTCAAGGTTTCACTATCGAAGACCTCTCTTTAAATACATAGCATACTTGCAAGTACCTACCAACCTAACGATTTATAAGGAAGTTTATTTATTTATAGTCCGCGCGGAATGAGAATGGGATGGCACCTTGTCAAAATCAATCGAAAATATACGTTATTTTACTTTGACAAAGTTGCTTCGACGCGAGTTTGCTTACCGCGCCGCGCGTCTCAGTTCCAAAAGGTCGCATCCCATTCTCATCCCGTGCGCATTATGCTTTAGTAGTGTCTTTGCCAATTTAGTTCGTTGGGTGGGTACTGAGGTAACGGGTCCTTTTGTGCTAATTACGAGTAGGTACAATGAGTTATTTATTACCTGCAGAGTGGTCATGCCGCTAAAATGGCCGACGAAGAATGCGTACGAAACAAGGAAATATGGCACCAAAAAACTTCGTTCCGTATAGTACGATAGTTGCTTCCTGAGGGTCTCCTTTGTCTCCCCTATCTCCACTGTGGAAGTAACAATAGTATGAGTCATGAATTAAGTCGTTTCGTGAATGATTAAAGGATGAGATACTGTTCACATGGAGGTACACACGACAGCACGTCGACCCTTACACGCGAGTACTCTACTCGGTTATGTTACGGGCGACTTTACAACAAAAGTGTACACTCTGACGTGCAGTCGTGTGTACCTCGAAACATAAGAGTCTAACTACAACATTTTATAGCTTTTAGTAGGTATTAGGTATTAGGTATCTTCCTTGGATGTAAATGTATAAAGTCCGTTCGCTTAGATAGTGTCGGTACACACAACTGCAATCTTGGTTCTTGGGATACCAACAATTTTTGAAGTATCTGTGATGGGCGCAGACATTTTTATTACAACACAATGCTGATGGACATTAACTAGAATTTGCTTAAATGTTTTAAAAAACCTTCGTCTTTTAATTTTTGGGTCATTCGAAGTTTCGTCTAGAGGCACCTCGCTGTCCTAACGAACGAAAAATCATTTTATCTACACGCAGCGATCGACACTCAATACAAAATACTACGTAAGTCAAAAGTCACAAGCACAACCTCTCAATACGACGCTTCTTTGACGAGCGGAGAGCCAAATTCACTGGCGTGTTTGCGCCGCGTCGGCTTCTTTTAATTTCTTTTGTGAAAAGCCGCCGCGCGCCAAGGCGGCAAATATCAAAGTGATACTATGATAGCGAACGGACTTTACGTTTAAAGTTTAAGCAAATCCTAGTTAATGTCCATCAGCATTGTGTTGAAATGAATATGTCTGCGCCCATCACAGATACTTCAAAAATAGTTGGTATCCCAAGAACCAAGATTGCCGTCGTGTGTACCGACACTATCTAAGCGAACGGACTTTACTGCAAATTGTAGGTATGCAGTGATAACTAGCCCTAGCTATCTAGGAGCTATGTCTTCTATGCGACAGATGGTAAAAGTCTAGCACGAGCTTACCTTTTTTCTGTTTGAACAAAGCCTGAATGTCTTGTAGTTCTTCCTCCACCGCATTTGGCCCAGTCCAACCTCTGAGCCATTGGAGACTCTATAAAAAAAAACACAGCAATAATTAATCATGGCTCACAAAGTGAATGAGCGAGAGATTACGAAATTTAAAAGTTCTGTGGCGAAAGCTACTAAACATTGCCTTCAAAGTTACACAAATTCTAGCAAGGTTGAGGCTTAAGAATTCCCTGTACAAGCGTGGGAACTCGGCGATGGCCAAGCGCGTGAAACACTGTTTTCTATAGCTGTTTCACCCAGAGCGAGACGGGGCGCGGGAAACGTGAGAGGCAATGCGGCTGTATGAGTCTACGTGTGTTCGTGTCCTTTCGCGAGTATGTAGTTGTAGTTGTAATGTAATAGATCTATTTTCCCAAATTTTTTCGTAGATCAGCTGCCATTTCTAAATTTTATTAGCTATTTCAAAAATCTTTTTTTTCTGACAAGTTCAGTACATTAATGATGTTCCCAAGGTAGTTAGACTCCAATAGACAGTGTAATAATGTAAGTAAATAACCGCTGAAAGTAACCCCTTTTTCGGCGCGAAAAACGCATCGCTAATTTCTTTCAGGCTATTTTTTTATTATAAAAACTATGGCAAACCTCCATATTGGTCATCTACTGATATAAACCAAGTTTCAGCAAAATCAAGCCTGTAGTTTAGAAATTAAACCTAAACTACGTTTGTATGGGAAAATGGTGCTCTAGCACCCTCATAAGAAGACAAGTTTTAAAAAAGGACTATTATCTTGCCAAAACCCTGTGCCAAAACCTTGAAACTTGCGATACCAAGAAGGTTACAAAGTCAAGTTGAGAAAAGTACTATTACTCGTACGTAGATTGTAGTACCGTGCAGATTTTTAGGACCAAAAACTCTCACGGTCTACTTTAGGACACCTTACCATCACAATCTGGTCAATGGTTTAGGAACCGACAAATAAAGATAAATAGATAAATCAAGTACGGCTGTGAGATGTGGCGCGAGGGGAAAAACGCCGAAGTATCTATACCCAAAAGTAGGCAGAGATGGGCTGATGAAGATGATGTGATGATAATAACCGTGAAGTACACGCTGAGATAGGCAGCGGTATATCAAAATGTCAAAACTTGATATGGTATCATCCATAAGTGATGATAGCTTGAAATTTGAGATAAGGTATCCTAGTATACCTATTGTGTCGCGTACCGTATGTCTCAAAATAAAATGATTAGTTAAGCACCGTATAAACGTCACAGTAATATACCTACATATTTAGGCACGGCATGTATAAGCAGGTACCTAAACAGTTTGTGAAAAGTTAATGAAAAGTTATGAAAGAGCCGCGGTTCGTAGATACGAGGTTAGGTAGCTAGATCGAGGTATTCGTAGTAAATTTTCTATTTTGGGTAGGTACTTATAGTGTATGTAGGTATAGCACTGTATGGAGACCTTTATAACCCGGCGGCGGGCGTGAAGCTTGGTTACCGGTGCAGGGTTGTTAGGCAGGTCCACCTGAGTCCAATCAGCCTGGGGCAGATGTCAAATAATAACCTCAACGCGCTCCAAAAAAAAGTAGAGGTAGTGTTTGGCCTACCAGCCCCCTTAGCACGCTGACCTTTTGCCTACTCTCAACTGTCACCTTAGCCACTTAACACTACTAGGTGACATTTAACAGTGGCTAAGGTGACAGATGAGAGTAGACAAAAGGCCAGCGTGCCAAGGGGGCTGTCCCCGTAGCATGACTTTTATCGAGGCGGATTTATCCAACAAAATGGCGGTTTATCAGCATTTTTGACGTCTATAGTGGGTTATAAATAGCTCTCGACGATATATAACCCACTATAGACGTCAAAAATGCTGATAAACCGCCATTTTGTTGGATAAATCCGCCTCGATAAAAGTCATGCTCCCCCCGCTGGTCCAGTTTGTTGTGGGTTTCGGGGAAATCGATTAAGACGGAACGCGGGTAGCCGGCTGCCCCATACAAAAAATACAAAAAGGGAGACCTGTTTCCTCCCTGGATAATTATTTTAGAAAAAATATGTTAATGCCATTCAATTTATATATACCTCTGCCATGTCCCTAAGTTTTCCTTTTTTTATTATTTTAATTATTTTAATAAAATTTATTTATATATTAAAAAAAGGAAAACATAGGGACATGGCAGAGGTAAATATAGATTGAATGGCATAAACATATTTTTTCTAAAACAATTATCCAGGGAGTAAACAGGTCTCCCCTTTTGTATGGAGTTGAGGTTACCCGCGTTCCCTCTTAATCCAGTTTTGTAGGCTGTACCGTGCTTATTGGACTCTGGTTCTCACCACAAGCTTAACGCCAAGTTGTCACAATTTTCTCAATAGAAATCGGACTAAAGTGCGTGATATTTTTTCACTTTACCTTCCTCGCTTCATCGTGCCGTGTCCTGGATACCAGCCAGTGCGGTGATTCCGGCACGAAGCATAGCGCCACCACAGCCAGCACCTGCAATAAAATCTTAAAATTAAGACAAAACGCGGGTAGCCGCTGCTCCATACAAAAAATACAAAAAGAGAGACCTGTTTCCTCCCTGTCATTGCCATTCAATGTATCTGCCATGTCCCTATGTTTTCGTTTTTTTTCTTATTTTAATTATTTAAATAAATTTTATTAACACGCTTTTATAAGCTTGGCCTGTATGTATGTATGTAACGGAATCTTTGAGCATAATTTTTACCAACTTCCAGAAGTCTGATTAATTTGAAACTTTGCATACGTATCAAGGACCAATGACAATGCAATAATTTGACAACAGTTTCCCATTATTCCCCTACAGTGCCATTATACAGGGTGGATTTTTGAGACGGGGCAGTAAGGGCAGGTACCTTAACCGTTATAGTTACAGGAAAACTTTCTTAGGAGACCTTCCATAACTTTTTGAGATATTATGAACTGCATTCACAGATTTTGGAAAAAAATTACGGTCAGCAAAAAAAAAGCTAAAATACCAAATTTGTTTTTTATGCCAATCGCTTCTCTTTCATGTAGGGATCAAAAGACTCTAAGGAGCCAACTGATGTTTAAGTACTAGAAATGTCACAAATTTACAAAAAAATCAAAAATCGAACAAAAAAATTGAAAATAAATAACAGTTTAAAAAAAAACTAAAAAAACTAAAAAAAACACGCTTTTATAGCTAACCGAACTAAAAAGTATAAAATAATTTTTAATTACAAAGAGTTTAAAATTATAATAAAATTTATGTTATTAATAGAATAATACAATACAGAGTAAAAAAGCGTGGGGTGCATCTCATAGATAGTTGCCAATAGAATGATTGTAACATTTAATATATCAAGCACCCCACGCTTAAACTGTTATTTTTTATATTTATTAATTAAGATAATAAAAAAGGAAAACATAGGGACATGGCAGAGGTACATAATAATGTAGATTGAATGGCATAAACATATTTTTCTAAAATAATTATCCAGGGCGGAAACAGGTCTCCCTTTTTGTATGGAGCAGCGGCTACCCGCGTTTCCTCCCGACTGCAGTATCTACTGGCAACGTGTGAGCGGCATTTATTGCATAAGTAGAGTAGGTATCCCGATGTTCTTAACAAACCTACATCTCGGGAACCCCTTGACCGATTTGGCTCATATACATAGAACTGGCAGCAGAACCCCTTACGCTGCATATCAACGCACCGTGAATATGATGTTAACGAGCGCCACCGTCCGCCAGTAGAGGAACAGGCCGAACAGAAACTGCGTGAATACTCCGATGATTATGCTCATGGAGCTGGTGGCTGAAAGGGCGCCGCGCAGGTGCGGCTGCGTCACCTCCGCCACGTACGTCAGGACCTGGAGCCAAATTACATATTTTAGGGCTAAGGCCCGGTTTCTGAGTTGAGAATTTTGCTAAGCAAATGGGTAAGTATCGTCCTGTCTCTGCAGATTTCTCACAAAAGAGCGTGACAGAGCGATACGTAAGTATGTGCTTAGTAAAATTCTCAACTCAGAAACCGGGCCTAAGGCTCTCTGCACACTTTGCGGACTGCGGCAGTGCTACTCTTAGAACGATACTTAACTGAGTTTAAACAGAGTTCAGACTGTCGATAAAACAGTGCATGTTTTGATATGAAGGGAGTGATATTCATATCAAAACATGCACTGTTTTATCGACAGTCGACACTACTAAACTCTTCTTAAACTGAGTTTAAACAGAGTTCAAGTCGCGTTCTAGTTTGAACTGAGTTTAAACAGAGTTTAAGTAGCGTTCTAGTTTGAACTGAGTTTAAGTATCGTTCTAGAATACCACCCTTAGTATTGCAAGGACTTGTATGAACCCCAGCGTAGAAGCACACACAGCGCCGCATTGACAATAGGGATTTTTCCAAGTGTCAAATTTGACAGCGATTCGCGAATTATCGCGCAACTAAATCTGTGGTTTGTATGGAAACCACAGATTAATAGACTGATTTTGACAGTTATTCGGGCTATTTTTGATGCCTGGAAAAAACCCCATTAAATACTGACATGGCGTCTCAGTGCGGCACGCGTGCGACATTGCGACGTGCACGCGTACAAAGCCTTGACTTGACAGCTAAAAGTACTCTGCCGCAGGCTACAAAGACATGCGTCAAAGTGTGAAGGGGCCTAATGCGATCCCTTTCATTCGAATCCTCGCTTTACTCAGCTCGACGACATATTACGTGTCTCGTCCTAGACGCTTTGTTAAAAGATTTCTTGTGCTGTGCTTTATTTGCCTTCCCCATTTTAAATTTAACTGTCGCCATAATTATCTTGGGCTGGCGGGAAGAAAATTCTATAGTCTCATATCACGCATTACTTTTAGTTTTTGGATTAAAGTGTAACATAGATTATGGGCCTTACCGGTGCCTCGAGCAGCCCGCCAGCCAGGCCCGTGAGGGTGAGGGCCCCGTACAGGTGGCCAGTCTCCGTGGCGAAGTGCAGCAGCAGCCAAGCCACGAGGAAGGGCAGGTTCACCATCTGCATGGCGCGCCGGCGACCCATCGGCGTCGTCACCAGCCCCGACACCGCGCAGCCTAGCGGCACCACGACGTAGTTTATAGAGCCTGAAAGTTTGTTAGGTCACGTCCCCTGTATTGCACCGTAAATATTCCAAAGTAAGATGTAGCCTGTAGGTAATGTACATTTCCCACTAGCTGGGCCTTTTCTTAGAGAGAGATTTCGGGCATAATCAATCACACACAAGTACACAACGCGTGATAACATCAAATGATGAAATATTCCCATTACTGAGCTGAGTATGTGAAAAAAAAAACATTTCATTATAAGCTATTTTCTCGCTAATAAAAAGATCAATAGGAAGTTCGCATGTCGTCTGCAGCTAGAGACAGATGAGGATGGCGTGAAGGGGAAAAGGCCTATACCCAGCAGTGGACAAATGTGGGCTGAAAATTATGTTTGTCGTCTGCAAATACACGCGTAGGATTCATAATATCGTCCGTCCTCAATCCTCATTTCTTTGTGATACTGTCGCAGTGTCTGGGGCACGTTCTTCTATGCTTTAGATAAAAAACCCAACCTGGTGGGGTCACGATGCATGTAGTTTACCGAGCCTGAAAATGTGTTAGGTCTCAGGTCAATATGTAGTTAGAAAGGAAGTCGTCTGCTACTAAGCGCGTAGGAGTCACATTAACATCTGTCCTCATTTCCTTGTGATATCAGTGTCTGGGGCACCTTCTGTGCTTTAGGTACTTAACTAATAAATAAAAGTGGATATTAAACCCAAAGGTCGCTGCTTTATTGGATAAGATGTTGCTATGGGTTCCTTGAATTTTAAGGAAGTGTTCCATTAACTTGGTAAAAAAATAACAAAGAGAAGCTATCAATCAGTGTATCTGCTTTGAAATCATCATCACGACGTCTTTATGGTAGAAGTCATACTTAGGTAGTTAGATATCATATAACTGCTTTTTTTATTAGCTCTTTTGCTGACTAAATTAACAAATCATCACGTACAAACACGACACGATGTCGACAGCACGTCGACTATCTACCTAATACACGAACCTACTTAATATGTGTGTACTGTGTGCAGTGTCAGTGCACTTTCCTCAGAAACATTACTCAGTGCCTTTGCATCGAAACTAAACAGTCATTTCTACTTTTCTGGGTTGGCGAAGCAAAACAGTATCTTTGCAGCAAACATAACATGCTGTAGCTAGATATTCTAGAGCAAGCCGATCTTTAAATCGAGCACCAGGCGAATAAGGCCTAGGTAGTATTGACACTCACTTATCCAAGAAATTTCGGAGCTCATCAGGTGTAGCGGCTCCCCTTCCTTCGGGTCCCGTACTGCAGGTATGAGGATCGTCGTGAATCCTAGTGTCATTCCGTAACCTGGAAGGAAGAGCCTTTGTTAACATCTCGGATGCCAGGAAGTAATCCTGACGAAAGGGTGGCCTGATTACTTGTCTTGCAATAATCGCGCAAGAATGTTCAGTCCCGACCTTACTTAGGCCTTGCATCTACGTAATGAGATGATTTATACAGCGTCCAGTGGCACCTTTGACTCTCGCGGACGCTGCAGTGCCTGGGACATTGTTTTAGAATTTTTATATCGAGTAGGCTAGCATGCATGTAGATATTAGAGCTGTACAAAAATAGATACTTAAGTATATCAAGCCATATACCTAGAGCATTCGATCCCGGGATCCCGGATCCCGGGATCCCGGGATCCCGGACCTTTTACAGTCCCGAAATTTTCGGGGTTGAAATCGTCAAATCCCGGGATTTTCGGGATTAGTAAGTAGGGATGAAATTATTTTAACCAATTGGTATTACGTTATTATATTACGTTAATCAAGCGGTTAAATAACAACGAAACGCACTCGCTTCTATTGACAATGACAATGTCAGAATAAAGTGTCATTTATTTTTATCTTTAGAACATAATTTTCGGGTTCAGAGTTACTCGAGTTTGGTAAAATCGGGCCTGAGTTGCTTTACTTTCACTAATGAAAGAAATAAGAGTGTTTTATTTTCATTTTAAAGATTTATGTAGAATTTTATTACTTTGTTATATATAGTGATAATAAATGTCCATGACCAAAGTGTTTTAGTGTTCATTGCTTTATTTCAGAGATTTAAGTATAATTTTATTATTATGTAGTAAGTAATATAGTGATGATAGATCTCTATGACCAAAGTCTGAGTACAAAATATGTTTTTTTTAATGAAACTTGAACTTTAATAATTTTATCTTAAGAGAGTCGATTTATTTCATTTTAGAATTTAGTTTTTGTTTGTGTGTGATTAATTATTTTATAATCCTTGATCTCCATCGTCTGTTTTCTTTAATACAGTTGATTTATTTAGTTTAAGGAAGTGTTTTTAGTTTGTCCAAGACATTTATTGGGTAGTTCATTTGATTACTAATCAATAAAAGACTGAATTCCTATACAAAACTGAATTTTTTCTAGCTTTTAAAAATCATTGTCAATCCCGGGATAATCCCGGGATCCCGGGATTCTGTTTAAAAAATCCCGAAATCCCGGGATTGGTGAAAGGGTCCGGGATCGAATGCTCTACATATACCACAATATGACCGCTCATGCTTAGCAGTCCGGATATTTTTCGTCGTTATAATCTTCGTCAGTCTGTTACCAGTGTATTTTTTTGCCCCTTGCTCTATTTTATTTATTGGAGCGATTACGAGGTCGTCGACATCGGAGTGGTACCTACTCGTAGGTAAAATAGATAGCGCAAGTTGACCTACTTACAGCCCCAACATCTTCCGTAGGTATACATGATTTTTTTTTCTCATCAGTTATCTCAAATTAGAAGCACCAACGCGGAATGCACATTTATTTTGTTAAAACGAACAAAACTTCTTGAAATCTCCAAACTGGTAGGTTCAATAAACTCAAAAGTCTGGGTCCTACCGTCGTTGGCCGTTGGTTTCGATTATAATAAAATCTGATTTTAGAGTATTCCTTGCATCAAACTCGTCAAAGATTATGTCAAAACTAAAGTTGCGACACCGAAAACACAGGGTCGTCCCACTCGTACTACGAAGGTTTAGTGAGTGTTTCAAAAATCTGGAGGGCTAAATTGACTGTTATCAACTTAGGTACCACAAAAACTTTCTTGTTCAGTCAAATGATCTTACCTATAATATATATAATGACATCATCATCAATTCATCATTATTCGCACTCCTCTGCCCACTGCTGGGTCCTATTGAGGCCATTGTCCCCTCGCACCACCTCTCACCATAATAGTCGTGCTTTATTCGACCCATAAGTTATCATCATTCAGCCATCAACGTTACAGACTTAGGGGTAGACGATAGCAAGGTGGCGGGAAATTCATTCACAGACTTTTACATTTTGTAGCTAAACTGAACAATTTTTGTTCAGCGATTTTTCGTTCGCGAGAATAAAACCGTATTCTTTTCATTATTGTAAACAACAGAACAACAATAATTCAGCCGATTATGTGTTCTGGTCTACGAAGCAGTGGTAGTGCCCAAAAAACTTGTCGTGAAGCCTTTGAACTATCCCCATAGATAAGTACCCTTACCTAGAAGTAACAAATTCTTCACACTAACGGCCAGGACCTGCGGCAGTGCTGTCCAGAAGTCCTTTTTGTAGCCGTAATGATGTGTGTGGTTCTCTGGCTCGCCCGCGGCCATTTCTTTGTCGGAGGAAACCATCATCTGTAAATGGCATGAAAGAAAATCATAATGATAGGGCAAAACTCCGAATCCAGAAAAACCTAGTAGTTTAGGAGGAGTTAGGTTAGCGGATAAACAGACAGACAGACTTGGAAAGCGAATTTATTTATTTTATACTTAGTACGTATTAGAGAAGAAGACATAGCGAAGATTGTGATATACAGGGCGTCCCACGGCTATGCCACATGGAGGGAAAGTACCTTAAATATTGTAGATGGAACATTTTACTGAAAGAAGACATTATTTTAATTTAAAAAACAATTTAAACTGCATTCATAGATATGGTTGAACCGGGAATCGAACCCGTTACATGAGAAAAAAAAATTACCCTGTAGTTTTATCATATCGATCGAAAGGCTTCATTAGGATTATTTTTTGCTAAATAACATAGTGTCAGAAATAAAAGGAAGACCATGAATTTTAACATTTACCAGGTAGTATGCAACAAATCGAGCCGTATCCTGAGCCGAAAGACGCGTAAAATTTTGTCCATCGCAATGCGGCTGGCTGATTATAAAGAAATAATTCAAAAATGTGTTTCATATTCATACTTTTATTTTTTTTTCCTGTGATTTTCATTGATAAATTGATTAATGTGGTATTAAAAATGTTAAAATTCATGGTCTTCCTTTTATTTCTGACACTATGTTATTTAGCAAAAAATAATCCTTGTGATGAAGCCTTTCGATCGGTATGATAAAACTACAGGATAATTATTTTTCTCATGTAACGGGTTCGATTCCCGGTTCAACCATGTAATTATTTAGATATCTATGAATGCAGTTTAAATTGTTTTTTAAATTAAAATAATGTCTTCTTTCAGTAAAATGTTCCATCTACAATATTTAAGGTACTTTCCCTCCATGTGGCATAGCCGTGGGACGCCCTGTATAGGGTGTTACAGAAAGGTCTCGTGACACTGAAAGGGATCGCTTAACTCACCAATACAAGCAACTTTTACTATCGGACTTAAGAGGGCGTTAGAGCACCATTTTCCCATACAAACGTATTTCCGGTTTAATTTCTAAACCACAGGCTGGATTTCGCTGAAAATTGATGATAAATAGATGACCTATATGCTCAATGCATAATGCAATGCTCTCAGGGCACTGTTGGGGCTGCCGAGATACTGTAGCGCATCTGCAATGTTTGCTAATGCCAGAATGGATGATTTCTTTGGCAATATTAGAAAAACAATTGCATCTACTATGCGGCGGTTTCGCGGCAGCCCAAACAGCCTACTGAGAATACTGTCAGAAAAGATGGATAGCCCAATGCTACGTCATTGGGTTAAAATACAAATAAGTCGCAACAAAAAGAGTGCGGCGCCGAGTGGTCTCCCCAGTACCTTGGGAACATCAATAATGTGTTGTACACACGACAGCACGTCGACCCTTACACGCTAGCACTCTACTTGGTTACGTTACGGGCGATTTTACAGCAAAAGTGTACACTCTAACGTGCTGTCGTGTGTACTATTCAGAAAAAAAAGAATTTTGAAATCTATACTTATAATAAAACTCTAGCGAAGTCAATTCTGTACATTGAATATTTTTAGAAAAAAACTTGCAGGGGTTACTAAGTAAACTATACTAAATCCAAAAATGCAAAAAAAACGGTTTATGTCTGTCTGTCTGTCTGTCTGTATGAACACGATAAACGCGAACACCGCTGAATAGTTTTCAACCAAACTTAACATGGTCGTAACTCACGTTTCTGGGAGTAACTTAGGCTATCCGATGTTTAGAATACATTGCGGGTTGCAATTTTAACTTCGTTTTTTGTAAGAAATTCATAATTTGGATATGGCTTCTTGAAAAGGTATGTTAAGAACGTGATACTAAACATATTTCTGCAAAAAAAAAAATTAGTCCGAATTTGAACCACATTCTCTCGAAAACCTACATTGCGGGTTGCAATTTTAATTTGATTTTTTGTAAGAAATATCCATAATTTTGATATGGCTTCTTGAGAAGGTATGTTAAAAACGTGATACTGAACACATTTCTGAAAAAAATATATTGAAAAGTCCGACTTTATTATCTCGGAAACTGTTGATTTCCCAGGCATAGTTCCTTGGGCAAAAATGTTCGTTATGATGAGGGCTAAACGTTAACGTACGTATACGTGGTCTCCCGCTTTGTTGGCGGTCTTTTAACACTCTGTATAATAGCACGCTACGACTTTTGGCATTTGGGGCGCATATTGTAAATGAAAAATCGGCATTTGTTTTTATTTTATTTTGGCGGAAAATGTTAGTTCTACAAGCGTAACATAAGGCCGGGTTAGAGCGTATCTATCTAACCCAGCCTTATGATGCTTGCTGGAGGGAATTGTGAGTGGTTTTCGGTGGAGGTCGAACAAAGTTTATTGATGTTAGAAATGTAGTACTGTTGCGTCGCGGTCGAAATGTTCTGGGTTTGAACCCACGCGAGGTTGAAATTTTTTTTGTTCCTTTTTTAAAATATTTACTCTACTGTGAGCCCAACTTTATATTAAAAAAATATATTTTGTTTGCCGTAGAGCGGGATAGACAGAGTTATTTGCGGTAGATACGCTCTAACCCAACCTTATGCTTTGCTTGCTGGCTTAGCATGAGAATGGGTAAGACCTTATCTATGGGCTTATAACTATCTATCCCACTCTACGTCGTGGGAGATACATATAAACCCCCATACTTCCCAGGCAATTCTTATGCTAAGCTTCCTGGTATCTTACACGGGCGATACCTAATCTAAACAAAACATATTTTATCATAAATGTATTGTTTAGATTAGGGCACACACACACAGACAGACACACAGACAGGCACACCCTCATAAACACATAAAAGACACACACACAAAGCTATCAAACTTATGACACCCCTCTTTTTTGGTCGGGGGTTAAAAAAAACCTTCCTTTTGAGTTTTCCTCCACAGTCGAATTTAAATTAAATGTCAAATGTGTAAAAACGCATACGAAGTCGCGGGCACAACTAGTACCTAATAAAATGTAGAAATGGCAGCTGAACTACGTACGATCCTTATTTTGTAAACCAGCCAGCTATGTGTGGAACAGGGGCCTTTAGCCTGTAACACAATTGGGAGAGCCAAAATGGGCTCCCAGTTAACAGCTTCAATTACAATAAATGATTGATGGCTGTAGGGTCCTTTTAATGTTTTTGTAGTACTTACAGCAATATTCTGATTCTAACTCAGAGGATTAGTTCTCTGGTTGTAGGAGAAAAACGAGGAAACCGCGGTTTTGTCCTTCTGCTGGGTCGCCATCGACACGCCAATCGCCATTGCGTTACAGGCTAAGGCCCCCACTCATCATAGGGCACTTCGTTCCACAGTTCCTCTACGTAGGTAAAGCAAGTACAGTCAACAGCACGAAACCCTTTTAATTTTTTTCAAAGTCACTCGTAACCCAACTGAGTAAAGTTAACAAGCGTAAAGGTCGACGTGCTTTCGACTGTTCGATAAAACGTGTGTCGCGGTGTTGTTGAACGTTTTGTACATCAAAGTCAAATGGTTTTATTCAGGTTTTATTCAATATGCCATAAATAAATTATTTACATGGAACGAATAAATTATTTACATGGAACGTCGAAAAACCCGTCTTAGCTCACTCACAGGCATTTATCAAGTTATTTATGTTAATGTTCACCACAAAAAAAAATCTCAAACAGTACCTACACACACGACAGCACGTCGGCCCTTCCTTACACGCTAGCACTTTACTTACGTTACGGGCGACTTTAAATTAAAAAGTGTATAGAGGTAATAAATAGTAGTCTGTAAAAGTAGAATAAAAAGTAAAAGTGGAGTCGGGAGCAAAACAATTTTTAGTGGGTACTAAAGTACCTACTTGACTTACCATACCAGCAAACCCAAATCGAAAGTTAGGCGATCTTGATGCCACTTAAAATGGCCTACTATCGTGGCCAGGCCGATTTTGAATGCTATCAATCTGGATGGCGCCCCGTGTGTCTGACTGTCTAACTTACCTAATTTTAATTTGACAATCGAATTCTTTTGCAAAACTGTAATTTGGTGACTATATTTTAAGTATTCGTTCGTTACCAGTTACCTACCACGAATCGCTATCAATGGGAATGGGAGTGAGCGATATCGCAAATTGTCGTAGTGGGCTTAATTGTCTAACTTTGGTATCTATCGCGATCCCTTTCAATTTGACGTTCGAAGGGTGCTGACGAACCTCACACTGCATTTATTAGGCACAAACTGTCATTAAAAACGATTGAGATAGGGATAGGGATTACGACTCGATTTTGAAGGATATGGAGTGAAGAAAATAGCAAAATCATTCACTAAATATCATTCAATTTGCATGGCGTTTTGACTCAACTCATTCGTTCTGTTAGCGATTGGGATTTAAAACTTAGACAATTCCATTCTAAAGTGGTAATCACGATCATGATCCCGATACCATTGAAAAGGATTGCGATAGATTAAAAAGTTAGAAAATTAAGCCGCTGATCATAAACACTCATGATTTATGATCAGGGGTTCATCTACCTACTTAAATGTTACCTAACTTCTTGGCTGTTCAAGGTCACTGATCTCTCTGTTCCGAGTAAAGTGAACCCCAGGCTGTACTACCGTTGGCGATGGATGTTCACCCTTCGTACACTGTGTTACTGGTGCTCTTAAACACCTGCAGCCTCCAGGTCTCCGGCGAGGGCGTGATGCTGATCTACCGGCCGCGGGACGTCAGCAACGACTGCGCTCAGTCGCATCTCTTGCGCTATGACGTGTCCTTTGGCATGGGCATGTCCGACACTCTTACATTGGTTCGTGTTTATTTTCTGCAAGGCTAACGAGCTGCGTTGGTATAGTTTGTTGTGAAACCACTAAGGCTTGTTCAGATGCATCAAGCTGAACAGAATCTGATTTCGATTTCGGTTTCGCTTTCATTCTCAGAATATTAGTACTGATGCACATTATTGCAGACCTTTGACGCAATACGTCTTTTTTCGCCGTCGGGGGGTGGGTGACCAAATAATAGAGTTAGAGCCACGCGGCGAGCAGGACAGATTTTATTCTCGTGCGTCCCCTCAGTCAAAAGCTCGTCAGGACAACCTTCACAGGAGTGCACTGACTTTACTCAGTTACAAGATAGTCGACCTTGCAACGAAAATAACTTCGCATCTAACCGTTTTATTGGCTGTTGGTAGAGTACAGACGAAAGCACGTCGACCTTCTCACTCAGACACTTTACTCGGTTACTACCTAGTTGCGTGAGTGGTGGCTCGATAGCGCTGCCGCTGACTGAACAAGCCTTAGCAGCTAGCATCCTTGAATTGTCCATTCACTCGCCATAGATAATTTAATCGCCCTGTTGTTTGTTCGTCAGGTGTTCAGAACTCTCAGCGACGTGGATTACGAATGCACAGTGGAGATCGCCACAAACGACGACATTTTCCTCTTAATAGTAATTAGGTTCCCCAACAGCATAGCAGACAACTGCTATCTGAACAGCAATGCCATCAAAATAATAAAGAAGAATAACTGTTTGTCTCTCTGCGCGTTGATAGCCAACGGTATGGGACGGACTCCGTATTTCAAGGCCGTAGCCCGCCAGAGGTTCCGTTTTCGATTTGCCGCTAACAGCAGCATCAATGCTAATTTGAACGTAAGTGCCTAACAATTTGGGACAATTTAGATTTATTGAATAGATGCCTAGTTTCGGACGTAGAGATATTATTGGCCCATCTATTGACTGAGATGATTCGACCGCCGAGACTAAGGCCCGGTTTCCGAGTTGAGAATTTTGCTAAGCAAATGAGTAAGTATCGTCCTGTCTCTGCAGATTTCTCACAAAAGAGCATGACAGAGCGATACGTAAGTATGTGCTTAGTAAAATTCTCAACTCAGAAACCGGGCCTAAGACCACACCGATACGCGATCCATCCAGGGTAGCCTCGTTTTTGGGACCTCTATCTAATGTAGCGTACATTTACTTCTGGGTACGTCACAATGTTATAATTTTACCGATAAGCGTCTATTTTACGCTAGTAGGTACCTACCTATTTGAATCCGATGAAATATTGCGATGGTTACAGCAAGATATTTGCATTTTACTAGTTCATATTGCCGTCATAAAAAATATATAAGAACAAAAATCTCGCCCCGATACGGCCGGTCGTTTCTGTTTCTGTTTGTAGTTGGTACTTGCCTTTGAAGCAAGAGTCGTATATTCCCCGCATTTGGATGCCGTTCTTTCGCCCTTATTTGCTAATTTATTTGATCCTTAAACAGTGGTTGACCTTACTTCTTACATCAATTTTATCAGCATCACCATCAGCATTAGACCGGCTCTCCTGCCCTACATTGGAATGGAATAAACAAAAAAAACTAAGGAAAGCCTTTTTTCAGGCCCATGTGTACCAAGTGACAGTGACGGCAGCGCGGGCCCTGCCCAGTACAGGCCACTGCCAGGAGAAGAACGAGACCGTCTGCGCCATGAACAATAAGAGCTTCTGCTTCACGAGCGGCGTCGTGTGCGACGGGATAAAGAACTGTGGCGCGACGGACTGGTAATAACTACCACCTGTTGGTAAGTACTAGACCATGAACAACAAGAGCTTCTGCTTCACCGGCGGCGTGGTGTGCCACGGGATCAAGAAGTGCGGTGCGACGGACTGGTAATAACTTCTTACCCGCTGACTGTTCGGTCTGGGTCTGGCGGCACGGCACCGCAATATCTACACGTCGCATAGCCGCCATTTTCATATCATTGCATTTAATTTATTCATACACCGCTATGCCTATAAATAATAATTGATTGTTTCTCTAGGACAGCCATACTCAAAGTGTGTTCCGCGGAACCCTAGGGTTCCACGATAGGGGTTCCGCAAGAATTTAGAAAAAATATTCAAAACATCTCTCTGGTAGACCGTTCTGACGCAGCGTATCACGATTCACGAGGAGCAGCTAAACTTAGTCATAGTACAGTATGGTACATACACCCTTACATACACTCGAAAAACATAACCCTCCCTCTGGGTTATTCGGGTAAAAACTATTGTTTTATTGTAGGACTAGTTGTGCCCGCGACTTCGTATGCGTTTTTACACATTTGACATTTAATTTAAATTCGACTGTGGAGGAAAACTCAAAAGGAAGGTTTTTTTTTACCCCCGACCAACAAAGAGGGGTGTCATAAGTTTGATAGCTTTGTGTGTGTGTCTGTTTATGTGTTTATGAGGGTGTGCCTGTCTGTGTGTCTGTCTGTGTGTGTGTGCCCTAATCTAAACAATACATTTATGATAAAATATGTTTTATTTAGATTGGGTATCGCCCGTGTAAGATACCAGGAAGCTTAGCATAAGAATTGCCTGGGAAGTATGGGTGTATATTATGTATCTCCCTCGACGTAGAGTGGGATAGATAAAGTTATAAGCCCATAGATAAGGTCTTACCCATTCTCATGCTAAGCCAGCAAGCAAAGCATAAGGTTGGGTTAGAGCGTATCTACCGCAAATAACTCTGTCTATCCCGCTCTACGGCAAACAAAATATATTTTTTTAATATCAAGTTGGGCTCAGTAGAGTAAATATTTTAAAAAAGGCACAAAAAAAAATTTCAACCTCGCGTGGGTTTAAACCCAGAACATTTCGACCGCGACGCAACAGTACTACATTTCTAACATCGATAAACTTTGTCCGACCTCCACCGAAAACAACTCACAATTCCCTCCAGCAAGCATCATAAGGCTGGATTAGAGCGTATCTATGGCTCTGTCCATCCCGCTCTACGTCAAACAAAAGAGTGAGATACCTATTGTTTTAAACCCATAGATACGCTCTAACCCGGCCTTATGCTACGCTTGTAGAACTAACATTTTCCGCCAAAATAAAATAAAAACAAATGCCGATTTTTCATTTACAATATGCGCCCGAAATGCCAAAAGTCGTAGCGTGCTATTATACAGAGTGTTAAAAGACCGCCAACAAAGCGGGAGACCACGTATACGTATAGTCCTCATCATAACGAACATTTTTGCCCAAGGAACTATGCCTGGGAAATCAACGGTTTCCGAGATAATAAAGTCGTACTTTTTTTTTTTTCAGAAATGTGTTCAGTATCACGTTCTTAACATACCTTCTCAAGAAGCCATATCAAAATTATGGATATTTCTTACAAAAAATCAAGTTAAAATTGCAACCCGCAATGTAGGTTTTCGAGAGAATGTGGTTCAAAGTCAAACTTTTTTTTTTTTTTGCAGAAATATGTTCAGTATCACGTTCTTAACATACCTTCTGAAGAAGCCATATCCAAATTATGAATATTTCTTACAAAAAACGAAGTTAAAATTGCAACCCGCAATGTATTCTAAACATCGGATAGCCTAAGTTACTCCCAGAAACGTGAGTTACGACCATGTTAAGTTTGGTTGAAAACTATTCAGCGGTGTTCGCGTTTATCGTGTTCATACAGACAGACAGACAGACAGACAGACAGACAGACAGACAGACATAAACCGTTTTTTTTGCATTTTTGGATTCAGTATAGTTTACTTAGTAACCCCTGCTAGTTTTTTTCTAAAAATATTCAATGTACAGAATTGACTTCGCTAGAGTTTTATTATAAGTATAGAAGATAGATTCCGTCAAGTATTTCGCTTTCCGAAAGGGTTCCGTCACCAAAAAATATTGAGAACCGCTGCTCTAGGATAATCACATTTCAATAATACTGGTACTGTTGTTCCAAAAATACACGGTGGCCGTGGCCCATTTTTATTGGTCCATATTTATTTGTCTTGTTTGCATCGTTCAGAAGGAATTTATGATTTACCAAAGTTTAGGAATAATGTTTTTTTTGTAAGTTTTGAGAATTTCTCTACGTTTTAGGGTTCCACAACTTCCACACCTCAAAAGGCAAAATGGAACCATTTTAGGATCACTCGTGCGTCTGTCTGACTATCCGTCTGTCTGTCACAGTCAATTTGCTTCGAAACTACTGGGCTGATCGAGTTGAAATTTGGTACACATGACAGCACGTCGACCCTTACACGCTAGCACTCTACTCGATTACGTTACGGGCGACTTTACAACAAAAGTGTACAATCTGACGTGCTGTCGTGTGTACACATCTTGTATATGTAGAGATAAATCGGTGACCTAAACACGGAGGTGCAACGTAAATAAATTAATTTTAAACATGGGGGCCACTTTTTGGGAGGAGGAAAATTAGAAAGTTAAAAAAAAAGTTTAGCAAATTGTGAAAATCTCATACAAACCGAGTGCCTAGTTGGCTTGGTGGATTAGTACGCGTCGCGAATGCAGTTGCGGGCGACAGCCACATACACCTGGCAAACCTTCTCTGCGCATTCTCAGAAGGTTACGTACCCTACCTACCTAAGTATGTAGGTACGGTCGGCCACAATCTCAGATACCCCATGGCAGCTCTTACCGCGCGCGGCATAAGGGCGCCAATCGAACAAAAAGGGGAAAGTGTCTGACACTGTGCCCGACTGTACCTATTAACGATTACAACATGCTCCGGCTGAGTGTTACAATAATATTATGGCATGTAGATATAGGCACCTACCTACCTAACTCACGTAATAGGTACGGTCGGCCACAATCTCAGATACCCCATGGCAGCTCTTATCGCGCGCGGCATAAGGGCGCCAATCGAACAAAAAGGGGTATCTGAGACTGTGGCCGACTGTACCAAACCGGATCGTTTCTAATGTATACAGTTAGCGACAAGCTCAATCGATAGTAAAAATCAAAATCATTATTAGTATGGCTGTAAAAATGTTTGGGTTGAATATCTTTTCAGTGCAAAATTACCACATTTTTAAAACATTTAAGCAAGCTCATAAACCAGAAAAGGCAAGGGTAGAAGGGGCATGGCTGCCTGCTTCCACTGATTACAAAAAAAAAAGAATTCTGGCGCTCGAATTTGTCTTCTTACTTTTATTTCAGGTATGATGAACGCAAGTCAGGTTGTGGCTTGCCAATAGAGAAGCTGAGTGGCATGGCGGTAGTGGCGGTGATATCCGCCATGTTCCTGGCACTGCTGGCGGTCGGCCACTTCATCGCAGGTTGCCTGCCTCCGCTGGCCAACTCCTTCTTCATCTTCAATGCCAATGAAGACAATCGGCTGTGCCTGGACCCGGTGCTCAAACCACCCGAGACCTCGCGCTCGGAGCTGCCCAACGCCAAAAGGATATCTTTGATACCGGTATTTTTTTATCGGTTTCGTTTTCTACGGACTCCAGGGTCCTTGGGTCATAATTATCATCATCATCAGCCCATTTCTGCCCACTGCTGGGTATAGGCCTTTTCCCCCTCGCGCCACCTCTCACGGTCCCTCACCATCCGCATCCATGGACCCTCCACCGACACAACAATGTTGTCTGACCATCATCGGGCCGCTGGTCTCCCCACCAACCGTCGTCCAGGGCCTTTAGCCTGTAACACAATGGTGCCAAAATGGGCTTCCGGTTGACGGTTTTAATTACGATTTATTGATGCTGTCGGTCCAGTGTCGGTCCTTTTAATGTTATTGTAGTACAGCAAAGAATATTATGAGTCTAATTCTAGAGGATTAGTTCGCTGGTTGTAGGAGAACAACGAAAAAATCCCGGTTTTGTCCTTCTACCTAGGACGCCATTGATGCGCCATTGTGTTACAGGCTAAGGCCCCTGTTCTTGGAGGCCACTCTGTTGCTGCCCTTGTCCTTTGGTCCTTTGGTATGCGCCCCAAAATAAAAATACAATTAATAGGATTTGAGCCACTGCTTCCTCCACTTACTTGGCCAGTGTCTACTCGTCGTCGTCAGAGTCTAAAGAAGGCTCGAGCGAGGCTGGCGACTGCAGCAGCGAGGGCCCGTTGCCGGCTTCATGTTCTTCTTCCGTGCGCGGCCCACTGTCAGTTAAAAAATAAATTATAGGTACTTATTAAAATAATACTATTAAGCACAGGGAACTGATTTATTTGTGGCTTTATCTCCGATTTCTGAATTTAAAATGTCCCTAAGCAAGACAGAACGGCCTGTAATTTTTTTTTCATCTCCCATGCTCGGAAAGTACCCTGTTACTTTAAACATGCGATCGTAGAAGATCCTTTTTTAAACCGCTTTGTATTTTTGTGCGCTTCGAAATATGAACTCGACGCCCTAATAAAAAAAAATAAGGAACTCCTTCAACTTGTAGCATTGCCTAGCAACGGGTTGTTGATTTTATGACACTTCAAGAAGACACGATTTGTAATCAACAACCCGTTGCTAGGCAATGCCACATACTCCTTTGTGAAGAAGCAAAAAAGAAGGAAACTTTTTCACTAACCTCTATGGTAGGTACCTACCTAACTACCTATGTCTATTGTTTGTCACGCTTGGCTAACAAAATCATTTCCTCGCTTCTGTGAGATGAAAAGTTTTGTGTTTCGCACGAATGCAATATTATTTGCGTTTCGTGCTTCTGAATACCTCGCTACGCTCAGGTTTCTTTTTTTGAACCACTCGCTACGCTCGTGGCTCAATTTTAGAAACCTTCGCTAGCTCGGTATTCAATACAAGCACTCGCCGCAAACAATAATTTTGCATTCTTGCATAACAAATAACTATTTCATCTCCCTCGCTCGGAAAGTTTGCTGTTACTAGTAACTTACGATCGTGTAAAGGCCGGATTTAAACTATCTGCATTTTTGTGCGCTTCGAAATTTGAACGCGACGCCGGGACAGTCTTTCCCGCGCCCTATGGTGTTGAAAAAGAAAAAAAACACTGGCCGTTTAAGAAGATGCCAAGTCCTGAGAGAAAAAAGAGCCTCATTCATAGTTAATTTACACGCGTACTTCAGCGAAAGTGATTGTTCGTGCCCATTTTCTATACAAAACTGTGAATGTAAATGGGGCATAAGCATCTTTTAAAAAGGTTAAGTCACGGAATAGAACATTCAGAAACGCGGTTTCTTCTTATAGTCTTTTCAATATTTTGTACACAATATTTATTTTATAATACCAGTAAATAAAAAAAATGCTTCGCTTCTGTTTTATCAAATAGATAATTATGTTTTGGTTTGTTAAATAAATTTTTTCAAACGATATTACTAATTTAATTTTTTATCTCCTAGAATTTTTTATATTAAATGGTAAAAGTTCAGAATGCACCCGGAAAAAAAAACATTCTTTTAATTACATTATTTTTGTGTCTGGATAAATAAACTTCAGGAAATTATTAATAAAACGAATGGTTTTAATACCAACGAAGCTCAAAAATTTAGTGTGGCAGCCGTAACTACAGTAAAATATGCTTTTAAGACGACGTACGTCTCACAACTAGCGCCGCCAATGGAAAAAAAATCATATCTTTTTTTTGGATGCGTTTTTAGCAAAAAACGCTCCTGCGATTCCTCAACGTGAGGCTTAACTATTTTTAGGACCTAAGGTTTGGATTCCAGGATTGGATTTCCTACGAATGCAATCGATTCTCGCCAAAAGTGGCCACTTTTGGCGAGAATCGATTGCATTCTTAAGTTCTAGGATCTGGAATCCAAACCTTAGGTCCTAAAAATAGTTAAACCTCACGTTGAGGAATCGCAGGAGCGTTTTTTGCTAAAAACGCATCCAAAAAAAAGATATGATTTTTTTTCCATTGGCGGCGCTAGTTGTGAGACGTACGTCGTCTTAAAAGGAACTTATTTGATTCACCTGTTCTGCCTGTAAGTAGTTGTCTATAGAGTTTTTCCCGCTTGGCTAACAAAGTAATTTCCTCGCTTCTGTGAGATGAAAAGTTTTGTGTTTCGCACGAATGCAATATTATTTGCGTTTCGTGCTTCTGAATACAAGCACTCGCCGCAAACAATAATTTTGCATTCTTGCATAACAAATAACTATAGCTGGACCTTATATTGTCCTAAATACAATCAAACAAGCTACCAGCGATTGGCAGTGACCCGCATTGTTCGGGTCAACTTCAGAGGTAATCATTTCGAAAAAAAAATAGTAGGTACTTATTAATTATTTTTATAAACCATTTTTCAGGTATTCCTGAGTTCCTCAGACGAGGAAGAGGAAGAGAAGTCGGAGAAAAATTCCGATGAGCCAGAAAGGGAAAAAGTACAATTTAATTTAAAAGAACAGCAAAAGCAGCGAATGGTAAGTTCAAAGCCTTCCTCACCCGGTAGGGCCTAAACATCGACTCTTCGGCTGCCACGGGCCTAAAAAACGTAACCGCGGCCATTCACAAAATGGGAAAATCTTATTGTTTTTAGGGTTCCGCACCCAGTGGCGTAGCTATGTAACCGGGGGCCCTGGGGCAAAAAACAAACTGGGGCCCCAACTAAACTGTTGGGGTTACCATTGAAGCTATTGCGATCAAATTGAAACAGTTTTAAAATTAATTTCTCTTTGAATTCGCATAGTAATGCTTTGATTTTAAATACTTTGTAATGTTTATTCAAAGGTAAGGCCGTTTTATTCAATAAAAACACAAAATGCGTCTTAATTTGTAACATATTAAATTTTGTAAATTGCGCCATATTGCGGCCGTATTGGAAAAATGCGTCAAGGGTAGAGGGGCAGGTAAATTTAATACTTAAAGGGACCCTAAAATTTCAGTCTAAAACGGAGGATAATCCGTATAAATCGATCTCTATAATAATCATTTCAAACAACTTTAATTGTTCTACTTGCAAAAAAAAATGGCGCCCCATAATTCACCGATTTAACATCTAAGCCGAGGAGGCCCCCTGAGCTTGGGGGCCCTGGGACATTGCCCCTCCTTGCCCCTATGTAGCTACGCCACTGTCCGCACCACAAAAGGGTAAAACGGGAGCATTAGAGGATCACTCGTGCGTCTGTCTGTCTATCTGTCACAGCCAATTTGCTTCTTAACTACTGGACTGATAGAGTTGTTTAATTTTATTGGTACACATGAATAAGTCGGTCACCCAAATACGGACGTGTAAATTAAATCAATGATTTTTAAACATGGGGATCACTTTTGGGGGGTAAATTGGAAAATTAGAAAAAAGTTTCGTAACCTACCTATTGTGTGACATCAAATGAAAGGGCGAAGTTGTGAGAATTTCAAATAGGTACCTACAGTCGGAAACACGCTAGGATACCCCTTTTTGTCCGTTTGGCGCCCTTATGCCGCGCGCGATAAGAGCTACCATACCATGGGGTATCCTAGACTGTGGCCGACCGTACTTATTTTTATTTTATTTTAAGAGGTCTTTACTCAGCAGTGGGTGCTAACAGGCTGATGATGATGATGATGAAGATAGACAGTTTTGCACTTATTTAAAATAATAGACCACTTTTGCTGAGCAAACTTGGTGCATGATTTTACTCAGCGAACTGCTCTTATCGGGAATACATGGATTGATTGGTAGAGCTCACTTTTTGTTTTTTTTTACAAGTTTTTACCACGCCGTTTGCCTTTCCTAAGCCATTACTTTCTTTCAGCAGACCTTGACGGCGGAGTCAGGTACCAAGAGCACCGCTCTTCAGAACATGACGGCAAAAATCCAGGAGAAGTTCCGCCAGGTGACGCGCCACGGGGAGTCCTCGGGGCTCCGGTCGGCGGACCAGTCTCAGTTGCAGCTCGACAAGATCGTGTAGAATAGAGATCGATCGCTCGAAAGGGTCCATCCATCCACTTAAGGTGCACTCGTACTCTAATCGGTAAACAGTCTCAATTCTCAGTGGCAGCTCGACACGATAGTCTAGAGATAGTGATCTAGAGTAATCTAGACTATCTAACTAAAGGGTCTATATATCACTCTAAACACGTTTAGGAAATGGTTCATACTGAAGCGTATCTTGCTAAATAATTTTGGACTAGGTATACCTACTGTAATGTAGAGTAGACCATGGTTTCCAAACCTAACAATGCAACGTTCTGGGAATTTGAGGTTCAGTTTTTTGAGTGGGTGGCAATAATATTCTCAAAAAAACATAGCAATAAAAATAAGTACCTATTTATGGTGGATTTTCGTGGTTACTTGTACTGAAGGAAAAATAAAAAAAATTTTAGAAGCACCCTTTACCTACTATTTTTGCTTCGATCAAAATATGTATTCAAAATAATATCGAAGTAGTTTTGTTATAAAATAATATTATTATTTGTCCGCAGACTGACTAAGCACGGTTACACTACCTACCTACTAGGTAGGTACCTACGTAGCTACCATAGCTCGTAGCATCATTAAAATCATCCTTGAACTGTTCTGTAGGAAGTACATAAATCAGTGAGAGGAAGGTGGGTACAGTCAGCGAAACGATAGGATACCCCTTTATGATTGACTAGTTGTGCCCGCGACTTCGTATGCGTTTTTACACATTTGACATTTAATTAAAATTCGACTCAAAAGGAAGGTTTTTTTTAACACCCGACCAAAAAAGAGGGGTGTTATAAGTTTGACAGCTTTGTGAGTGTGTCTATATAGGTATGTGTTTATGAGGGTGTGTCTGTCTGTGGCACCGTAGCTCTTAAATGGGTGAACGATTTGGAAGCTTTAGGTTTTTTTTTAATTTGAAAGCAGGTTTTCTAGCGTATGTTCTTAGTTATGTTTTGTCAAAATTGGTTCAGCTATTTATTAAATATGCTTATTTGAAGCTAAAATTTCGGGGGTATTTTAATTTAATAGTTATTATTTCTTAACTTGCGGTAGCAGCCCCTCTACCCTTGACGCATTTTTCCAATACGGCCGCAATATGGCGCAATTTACAAAATTTAATGTTTTACAAATTAAGACGCATTTTGTGTTTTTATTGAATAAAACAACCTTACCTTTGAATAAACATTACAAAGTATTTAAAATCAAAGCATTGCGAATTCAAAGAGAAATTAATTTTAAAACTTTTTCAATTTGATCGCAATAGCGTCAAGGGTAACGCCCCAGGGCTCAAAAGAAAGCAATATAATAAAATAGAATAAAAATCCTAATCTAAACAATACATTTATAAATTTAATAATAAATATGTATTGTTTACATTAAGGTATCGCCCGTGATAAGATACCAGGAAGCTTAGCATAAGAATTGCTTAGGAAGTAAAGGGGTTTATATGTATCTCCCTCGACGTAGAGTGGGATAGATAAAGTTAAAAGCCCATAGATAAGGTCTTACTCATTCTCATGCTAAGCCAGCAAGCAAAGCATACGGCTAATAACTCTGTCTATCCCGCTCAACAGTAAACAATAGTTATTTGTTATGCAAGAATGCAAAATTATTGTTTGCGGCGAGTGCTTGTATTGAATACCGAGCGGTGTTAAAAGACCGCCAACAAAGTAGGAGACCACAATAGTCCTCATCATAACGAACATTTTTGCCCAAGGAACTCTATGCCTAGGAAATTAACGGTTTCCGAGATAATGATGTTCCAAATTGGACTTTTTTTTTAATATTTTTTTTTTAGAAATGTTTTCAGTATCAGGTTATTAACATATCTTCTCAAGAAACTATTTCAAAATTATGAATATTTCTTACAAAAAACGAAGTTAAAATTGCAACCCGCAATGTATTCTGAACATCGGATAGCCTAGATTGTGCCCAGAACCAGGACTTATCACGGTCCTAAATTTGACTGAAAACTATTCAGCGGTTTTCGCGTGATGAGGTAACACACAGACAGACAGACAGACAGACAGACAGACAGACAGACAGACAGACAGACAGACAGACATAGACCGATTTTATTGCATTTTTGTATTCAGTATAGTTTACTTAGTAACCCCTGCTAGTTTTTTTCTAAAAATATTCAATGTACAGAATTGACTTCGCAAGAGTTTTATTATAAGTATAGATTAACGCATTTATGCCGCGCGCGACAAGGGCTACTGTGGGGTATCGTGACTTGTCGCTGGCCATACCTACCTAGTACCCTTCATAACATCGCAAGGTTCTTACCATCCAGCAGATAGGTACCTAAATACTTGTAACTAATAAAATATCGCTATCAGCACACGTGTGAAAATTATACAAGGGTGTTAAAAACCGCCGACAAACACGATAGACACTTTAGACTACTTTAGAGTTTAGACTATAAATACTTTTTTCATAAATTATTGCTGGGAAATAATTTTGGTTCTTTATGTTATAAAAAAGATTTTATCACGCAATGGAAGTTTAACGCAGAGAAGTCATATTGCGCAACCGTTGACATAAAATAATTAATTAGGTATGTTACTTCTACGAAGAAAAAGGTTTTTCTTTGTAGTGTTACTTACTTACCCTCGAGGTGCCGATGCTTAAAATATTGCGGGTCGCATTTTTAACGTCGCTTTTTGCAAGAAATATTTAATATTTTGTAAGGTTTCTTGAAAAGAAATGTTAATTACTCAATAACTGAACACAAAAAGAGGGGTGTTATAAGTTTGACAGCTATGTGTGAGAGTGTGTCTGCCTGTGTCTATCTGTGACACCCTGCCTGACACAGTTTTTTTTATTATTTAAAAGCAGGTTTTCTAGTGCGTGTTCTTAGATATGTTTCATCAAAATCGGTTCAGCTGTTTATGAGATATGCTTCATATTTGAAGCTAAAATGTCGGGGGTATTTTTTTGTTTTTTATCTAGTAGTTACACAGGGTGTTAAAAGACCGCCAACAAAGCGGGAAACCACGTATTGTCCTCATCTCATAACGAACATTTTTGCCCACGGAACTATGCCTGGGAAATCAACGGTTTCCGAGATAATAAGGTCAACAGTCCGACTCGTACTAGGCCAGATTTTTGTTTCTTTTACCTATTGGTTCGGACAAAAAATATTGCCACGAACAACCGTCAACGAACTCCTTATGTTAAATTCAGTAAGTATTACAAAGAATTTGATCATGAAAAGAAAGGGCTGCCAAGTGCGAATCGAATTCGCGCACGAAGGGTTCCGTACCATTATCTATAAAAAACCGGCCAAGTGCGAGTCGGACTCGCTCACGAAGGGTTCCGTACCATTATCTATAAAAACGGTAAAATAAATCATGTGTTTTGAATGGGAGCCCCCTATAAATATTTTATTATATTCATTTTTTTAGTATTTTGTTGTTATAGCGGCAACAGAAATACCCACATCATCTGTGAAAATTTCAACTAACTATCACGGTTCATGAGATACAGCCTGGTGACCGACGGACGGAGTCTTAGTAATAGGGTCCCATTTTACCCTTTGGTATGGAACCCTAAATACGGCAAAAAAATCACGTTTGTTGTATGGGACCCCCCTTAAATATTTATTTTATTCTGTTTTTTATTGGGTGTTGTTATAGCGGCAACAGAAATACATCATCTGTGAAAATGTCAACTGTATGTAGATATTACTATCACGGTTCATGAGATACAGCCTGATGAGGTGACTAGACGTTAATAATTCGTTTTTGTGTACAATAAAGAATATTCTATCTATCTATCTAGACGGACGGACGGACCCCGGAGTCTTAGTAATAGGGTAGGGTCCCGTTTGGTTACCATTTGGGTACGGAACCCGAACAATAAAGTGCTTAGTAATTTAATCCAGAATGGTAAGAACCTACCTACTTAGTAATACAACACCACCTACACTGTCTGAAGTAAGGTAACTCACAATTGATAAAATCAATAGGTTTGAAGGTACCTACTTACATATTATGAGACATAATAATTATATAAGTATGAGACATAATAGGTAAGTAGGTGGTTTCGTTAATTAGGTTCTAACTTACATAAGTAATATTTTTAATATTATAAACAAAAAAATCTTACTTACCTTCTTGACGGCGCGTCGCGCGTTTTTCCCAAAGTTGGTATAGATTGGTACTTATCTGAAATGTGCACACTTATGTAGGTATTTGAGAACCCAGCTAATATATTTTTTTTACCGCTTTACTAACTTTTTGTCGCTTGCTGATTGATTGAACTACCAATAGCGCTCTGTGATCAAATACTGACTGCCTGCCGTTGATTCTCCTTTCACGGACACACACAATCGGTTTCCACCACTCCATCGCCCGCGTTTAAACCGCCTGCACTCAGGTATCAAAAGGTGGGGTTTGTTTTGAGTCTGTAACACAATTTGAGTCTGATTCTAACTCGAGAGGATTAGTTCGCTGGTTCAAGGAGAAAAACGAGGAAAACCCGGTTTGGTCCATGCCACGAAAAAATACGTTAAGTAGGTAGGTACTTAGTTCAAATTATCCGAAGAGTCAGTCATGGTATTTTTCCTGTTTGAGGCAAACGTACATACCTACCGTTTTATCTTTGTCATCCCTAGTCGGCGAGTTGAATGAAATAAATACAATAGAAGACCATCTTATAAATACCTAGATTCTACCTAGCTTCTATCAGAGCCCAGCCTTTACCCACTTCTGGATATCAAACATTAATCGTACGTGTCAATGATGCGATTATGTTTGACACGTTATCTTCAAGACCTATCTTTAAGAGTATCAGGGTGAACGCCCCACAACGTGCCCTCAACTATTGGATGGATTGGATTATTCAGCTCCTGAAAAATCTGTGATAGCAAAATAGTGAAGCAAGACCAAACAAAACAGACACCTACGAAACACATTTTTTTAGGAGCTGAGATGGTCTGTTCGGGTCTTGCCTCGTTTCATAGGTAGGTATTCTTCTTATATTATCAAGCGCACTGCGAGCTGCAGTTCTTGTGTTATAGCAGCTTTTTTTAGCGATGGTTCCCTCAAAATTGGTGATTGAGCCGCGTACGTATACGAGATATTGTAATATACTTATTTAATTCGCAGTCACGCTTTGGTTTCATTTTGGCGTCCAAATTCCTGAAAAACTCCGTGCAATTTTAGTGGTTTTAAAGCCGAAGGTATTTTGTTGCACTGGTGATTCTGAGCCAAATTAAAAAATTTCGTTCCAAAACGCGCGAAAAAAAAATTCACTTCTCCATACAAATGGTGTCGATTGGCGATAGCCGTTTGTATTGGGAAGTGTTTTTTTTTTCGCTCGTTTTGAAGTAAAATTTTGGAATTTGGCTCAGAAACACGAGTGCAACTAAATACCTTCGGCTTTAGAACCACTAAAATTCCACGGTGTATACAATTTTGAAACTGACCAGTCAGTCAGAATTGATCATCGGTATTTATTAAAATGAGAGGAATAAAAGTAAATATTTCACAGGTAAAAAGATGTTTTATTATGTTTTCCCAGAGTGTTTAGAAATACACTAATGATTTAAGTATCGTTACGAAATCTAATCAGAAGAAATAAAATTCATTTTGTTAAACATGCAAAAGAATTTTCTAAAAATAAATAAACTATTAAGTAAAAATTACATGATTTTTTGGGGCAGAGGAACATGCATATCACTTCTCAACAATCTATAAATAATTGCACAATAAATTATGGTACTCAAACCAATACTGTTAAGATCCAAATTTTAAACAATATATTATATTAAATAATTAAATATCACATTTTTGATCCATGATATTATGCAGTTCCATTTTTATCTCCCCCAGAGCACAGACAAGTATGCTAAAGTACCACAGCCATACATTCTATAAGGTCTAACAGGTGCGGGGTTAGTCACGCCTGCGCTTTATACAAGGTTTGGCTTTGATCGTTAATGTGGTATTATGCCTCGAGGAAAACATTGCAGTTACACACAACAGATGACGGATTATATCTCATCATGATGTTGGGAACAAACTTGAAACACTCTTTTAGATGAAACAGACAAGACAGTAAAGTGTGATGAGAGAGTGGCGCAGCGAGAACAACAAGCACTACTACATATAGGCTGCGCCACGACGGGGCCTGAGGCTTAGGCCTGGCTCTCATTGGTGGTAGTCTCGATGGTGGTTCCCACGGGCTTGGTGCTCTTGGGTTTGGGCTGCGGCTGCTGGGGAGTGGAGGCGGCGGCCGGTGCCTCGCCCTCCTGCCCGTTAGCACGCGGGGCTGCGCCCGCGGCGGCGCCGCCGGCTCCTCCCTGCAGGTTGCGCGGGCGCATGCGACGGTAGCCACCGCCGCCGCCGCCGGGGGCGCCACCGCCACCGCGGTTCATGGGGCCGGGCCCGGCGCCGCGGCGTCCGCCACGGAAGTTACGGCGGAAGTAGCTGCAATCAAACAAATAACACACAAGATCAATAACACAAAAATCTTGATCAAACAATTTCTAAATAGTAGTGACTTAAACAGCTGAAGTTTGTCGGTGATATGTAAATAAATCAAGCAGGGTGTCAGTGTGGTGGTGTATTTACCTGCGCTGCGGTGGTGCGCCGGCGCCCTCCTGCCCCTCGTCCCCCTGCGCGCCCCCCTGGGTGGGCGGGGGCCCGCGGCGGCCCAAGCCGCCTCTGCGTGGAGCGCCTTCACCACCACGACCGCCGCCGCCTTGACGTGGGTAATATCTGAGGAGGAACGCAATCACGTTTACTTTAATCAGTTTCACCCACGGCAGTCAGTAGTTAACGAAGCAAAATTTTCGGTATATGAAAGATATTTTTGAAGACAGCAACAATAATTTGTCATGCTTGTTATACAAAAGAAATAGTTAAAAAAAATATTCTGTCTTTGTTTTCCCGTAGTTTCGTTGATCTTTTTTAAAATTATCTATTTATATGCTGCTGAGGGAGTGAACTCTGAGTAGTATCAACAAAACTGTTGTCTGTGTCAGTTGTTACTATTGAATACAAAAAAAACAAATCTAACAATCATCACAGTATGAACAGTTTTTTACTGTGTGGAAAGCAGTGTGTTGGAAAAGTAACAAAAAGGTAACGCACTGGCGATGGAAGCCGCGACGCTTGTCTGCCGCGTAGGGCGAGCCCTTGACCGGCTCGCCGCCGGGGCCGGTCACTCCAGCAGCCTCGTAGCCCTTCTCCCCGGCCACCACGGCGAACTCCACCGCCTCCCCGTCACCGACTGAGCGCACAGCCTTGCGGGGATTGTTCCGAGCGATAGCTGTTTGGTGAACGAAGACATCCTCCTTCGTGTCATTCCTGTACAAAACAATGGCATAGTATAAGTTGGGGGTCTATGGTTGCTTTGTAAAACACCTTGCCACAATTGAAACAATTTTAAATTAAAATACCAGTCCTGGCCCTGGCGAATATGACATCTGGGAACATTTCCAGAAAGGGAGAAACAATTGAAAATAGTATGGATCAAAACTAAATAGACCATTACTTCTACAAAGATGTGCTCTAAAACAGTTATTTTGCAGGTGGTATTTCAATGGTACAGATGCTTTTCAGATTGATTTATTACCTGTTGATGAAACCATATCCGCTCTTCACGTTGAACCATTTCACAGTGCCCGAAACTTTCTCGGCTGAAAAGAAAAGGCAAATATTACATTTTTACAAAAAGTTATAGCTGGTGTCTTATAGAGAACATTAAGGATGAACTACAAAACACTAATCCTCTCATTCCAATTATTAATACAATCAAAGTGAAACAACTCTAGTATTGAAGACCATCCTTAGGCCCATAAGATCAATCACAGTTTAAACCAAAAAGGCTAGTTTAAGGGTAGACGATAGCAACGTGGCGGGAAATTCAAAATTTTCAGTTTTTTACATTTTGTAGATAAACTAAGCTATTTTTGTTCAGCGATTTTTCGTTCGCGTAAATAACAAAGTATTCTTTTCATTATTGGCTCATTCCACGGTAATTGATACCAAATAGGACAAAAACTAATTTAAGAATATGTGCATTCAAACACTTGATTATTAAAGCTATTATGTACATCTTTCACATACATAAATAAAAAAAACTACTTTTATTCGATTATATGCAAAATATTATCATAACATCGATCATGCCTCTAACTTGCTCTAGGAATATTTTTTTTTTCCATATTTGCAACACTGGTTTCCGTTGTGTATGGTCTAGAGTGCGCCAATAGGACTGTCATTCGAGAGCATCATTCATCGGCTTTTTTAACGCCAAATTTTGGATTTATAATGTAAAGACTTGGCCTTTTATTGATTATTATTCTTAAGCAGGCTTTACTGTCACGCCCGTCACAAAATACATGTAAATGTTTTACCCAGAGAGTCAAAGCAGCTTACACATCGTAAATTTGCTTATTAAAGTAAGGATATGTCGCAGGGAAATGTGTGCAAATTGATTTTAAGTGCCATAACATTCTTGTTTAGCTATAGGAAGGGAATTATTTTGGTCACACCCGTCACATGTCACACCCGTCACTGTTTTTGCTCATTAATTTTATGAAAATTTTCTCTAAACATTGGGCCACGTAACTTAGTACTAGGCCAAGACATGTTCAGTAAGGATAAATTTATTTTATTAGGATTACTAAAGTGTGTTTTCTGTGTGATGCTTGGTTATAGCATAGGTAGCTTTTCTTTTTTACTTAGAATGGATGCTGCTGCAAGGAAGAGGATGAGTAGAGCGACCCTGAGAAATGCCGTTTGTTTTTGGAAAAAGAGAAAGTCAGGGTTAAGTGTAGTTTATGTAGCATCAAAATGATCTCGTCACACCCGTCACATAGGTCAGTCACACCCGTCACGACGTAATTCAGGATTTAAAAGCTGATTATAGCATACATACCTTAAATAAATTGTTGCTAACATAAAGAAAAAAGGCTCAACTATATGAATGATTCTAACTATTCAAGTTAATCTGTCATAAAGAGCAGAAATATTGTGTTTCTTTCAAGCAGAACTAAATCTTGCCTGCGTACCCGTCACACCCGTCACGGAGACTAAAAATACTATATCTTCTACAAATTAAGTTTAATTGGAAATTTTAGTTTTACATTCAATAAATGGCTTCAAAGCCTAACGCATTACATTCACACTTAAATCATCCCTTAACAATTATAGGAATAACAGCACAAAACATTAGTAGAAATGTCACACCCGTCACCGTGGAATGAGCCTATTGTAAACAACAGAACAACAATAATTCAGCCGATTATGTGTTCTGGTCTACGAAGCAGTGGCACTGCCCAAAAAACTTGTCATAGACCAGAACACATAATCGGCTGAATTATTGTTGTTCTGTTGTTTACATTAATGAAAAGAATACTTTGTACTTTCCGCGAACGAAAAATCGCTGAACAAAAATAGCTCAATTTAGCTACAAAATGTAAAAAACTGTGAAAATTTTGAATTTCCCGCCACGTTGCTTTCGTCTACCCTTAAACCCTATCTGTCAATAAATTTTCATTCTTTAATGACACAGCTTATAGCAACCTAATAATAAAACCCACATTTTGTAGCAAATTAATTCACCGACCACCTTCTTCATAATTAACCGCTTGATTAACGTAAAAAAAAATCCAGTACCCTCAGGGCGTCTATGAGCCGAAGTAATACCAATTGGTTAAGTAGGGCAAGTACATAAAGATATTTGTTTAACATGCTTGCTCAACATAGAACCAAAACACCACTGGCCCCCTCTACTTGCACACTTTTTTTTGTTCAGTTTTTATCATGCGATCAGCTTCTCGAGCCATTAGCAGATGTGTTCTTCAGTAGTTGTAGCGTGTGAGGTGCGGTCTTCCATTAAAGACTCCTCCTCATCTTTATTAGTGGCTTGCACGCTTAAAAAGGCTTTAATCGACCCAGCAATGTCAGGTTTTCAATCTACCATGGAGAAATATAAACTAAAGAATACAAGAAATGTATAGAACTTTGCCACAGTTGATGGTTTGTTTGGGTTGGTGCCATGGTGGAAATTAATTTGGTGACGCAAGCAAACTCTTGATGAGCAGAAGTGTCAAAAACACAAGCCACTGACTTGGGAGAGACTGTTCAATCTTTGTAATGAAATAGAATTTTCTAACACAATGAAAAGTAGTTGGTTGGTGAATTATTATGAGTAAATAAGTTCAATTTTCCTAGGTACATTTATTTCATTTAGACCGATAAACTGAGAAATGAAAGTTTTAGACCCTGTGGCTAGTAGATTATCATCAACAAAGTATTGGGATAAGGGCTATTTAATTCATCAGTACTGCACCTAAAAATAGACATGATACAGCAAAAATGGGCATATTCGGTTACAGAGTCACAATCAATACAGAGGCGGGTCACGCCAACTCAAGCGAGTTAGTGCATGCAGGCGCTTGCAGGGGGGTGGGTGCATTCGTCGTATTGATTTGCTGCGTGGGACACTACCGCACAAATTAGCGGATCCGGGGTCAACACACCTACTCGATCAATAGCTCGCTACGTGACGCTCTTCGCTAGCACCAACAACACGATTATTTATGTTAAATCCAACCAGCCAAACAAGTATTTTACAAGTAATAGCTAAAAACCAATGAACTTAGCGTAAACCGCAACCATGTGCTTTCGCTAACAATGCCGGGCTACAAAAACTAAGATGGCGGTGGCGGCACTCACCGATGACCTGCTTTTGTTTGACTGCCTTGGGCTGAGCCGGCTGTTGTTGGTCTTGTTGCGGCTGCTGCGGGGACTGCGGCTGCGGCGCCTTTTCGGTATCAGCCATGGTGTAATTGGCGAACGGCTGGTGGTGAGATGGTAAAATCCTCCACGACTTCTCCTCGATGTTCACCGCTCTTCGATCGTGTCAAACTGCGTTACTTACTGCGCTCTCGCGCTGCGCCGTTCCGTTGCGCCGTCTCCAAAGAGCATTTTTATCGATATCGATAGTCTATAATACAGTCATGTCCGGCGGATGTAGGTATACAGGGCCCTTAGCCTGTAACACAATGGTGCCAAAATGGGCTGTCAGGTGACGACTTCAATTACGATTTGCTAACGCTGTCTGTCCTTTTAATGTTTTTGTAGTACAGCAAAGAATATTTTGATTCTAATTCTAGAGGATTAGTTCTCTGGTTGTAGGAGAAAAACGAGGAGAGCCCGGTTTTGTCCTTCTGCCGGGACGCCATTGACCCGCCGTTGCGTTACAGGCTAAGGGCCCAGGTCGCACTTCTCAACCGATTCTCGTGAAACTTTGTGAGCTGGGGCTTATGGCCCAAAAGCACAACTAGCACCACCAATGGAAAAAAAACATATCTTCAATGAGCCGTTTTCAACTGACAGTTAAAAGCTGATTAAAATGCTTGCTAGATCCCACTTATAACCACTACTTTGAAACACTTTGATCTTTCGGAAAAGGGCGTCCTAATTTATTTCGAACAAAACTTGGCTAAAACATATGAAGTGTTCTGTTGGTACAGATTTAAGACCTACCTTAAAGGTTCCCGCACAGGCGCATTTTTGCGTTTGCATTTTTGTGTTTGCGTTATTGCGATATCTGTTTTTGTATATCGCCATGGAGTTACACACTGCTGTGGTAAGAACACAATGGCATTCCTAATTCAAAATGTACTGAAAACAGAAATCGCAATAACGCATCCGATCTTACCTTACCGACCGATAAAACGCACCTGTGTGGCGCAGCCTTAAAACTATATCAATAAAATACATTGACCACATCCCGTTTTGTTCGAAAAATAATTGAACGAGCGAGCGGAGCGAGCGAAGTTCTCCGAGTCTACTGGAACAATCCGGCGTTTGTATGTATGTATTTATGTATGTATGTATGTATGTATGAATGTTCGTTCGACGATAACTTGAGTAAATTTAGTCGGATCGTCATGAAATTTGGTAGGCAGGTAAATAAGGCCAAGAGAATTTTTAAGTTCGAACATGAGCCAAATCAGTCGAGGGGTTGCTGAGATATGGGGTCGCGAGTTCATAGTTCGGGGCGAACCACTAGTAATTGGTGGTTTCACAAACTGATTCATAGACAGATTCATTGACTGATTTTGACAGCGATTCCAGTTGGAATATAGTTATATTTAACATTTGGAAAAGTCACCATCGCCTAAACGGCGACGGCAGCGCCATCCAATTCATTTTGGCTAAGCTCAATAAGCCAAGAAATAACGATAAAAATAAAATTATGGTTACTTACTTTCTCTAGCATGTTCACAATAATATGTAATATGATAAGGGATTTATTAAGATATACCGATTTAAAAAAAACAAATATTGATTTATCGACTGCAACCGCATACTTGGAAGTACAACACTAAAAACAATGTTGCAAGATAAAAAAAATACAATACGTTGCTCTATGGTTATTAAAAGCGGTAACACACTACCACACACCACCACACGGCGGCAGAACCACATGCGTAGACACGCAATCCACAGACAACATACGTATAAGGTCCAACGATAACAGCGTGGCGGGAAATTCAAAATTTTCAAAGCTTTACTGAGCTATTTTTATCTTTTATATTTTATTCAGTGATTTTGCGTTCAGCCATTGGTTCAGCCACACACTGGGCCCTTAGCCTGTAACGCAATGGCGTCCCGGCAGAAGGACAAAACCGGGCTCTCCTCGTTTTTCTCCTACAACCAGAGAACTAATCCTCTAGAATTAGAATCAAAATATTCTTTGCTGTACTACAAAATCATTAAAAGGACAGACAGCGTTAGCAAATAAATCGTAATTGAAGTCGTCACCTGACAGCCCATTTTGGCACCATTGTGTAACAGGCTAAGGGTCCTGGGCCCTGGGCCCTTAGCCTGTAACACAATGGTGCCAAAATGGGCTGTCAGGTGACGACTTCAATGAGCCGTTTTCAACTGACAGTTAAAAGCTGATTTTAAAATGCTCGCTAGATGGCACAGAAAATACGGCTACATAACGGCAGTCAAATAACGCTTTTTCCCACAGATTCACAGATTAGAAAGTACTAATACTAAAGATACACAAACACCACAGATAAGAATCAGGCTTGCCATGTTCAATCGGTAAAAATGCCGTGTCATATATTTGCAATTTTTATTCTTAAAAGCAAAAACATAAATGGTTTTGGATAAATATAGAATAGGTAGGTAGGATACTGACATCAACTACGTGATGCGATAAAATTTGCAAGCAATGAATTGTGTTTCTGGTTATGATTATTACAGTTTACGGTAATTTGTCGTATCGTTGGCAACACTGATGAAATTTCAACTGACTGCCGTTATAGTGCCGCCGTATTATAAGCGCCATCAGTGGAGAAAAAAAGAACTACGTTTTTTTTTTTTCTGAAAATGGCTAATTACGATTTGCTAACGCTGTCTGTCTTTTAAATGTTTTTGTAGTACAGCAAAGAATATTTTGATTCTTATTCTAGAGGATTAGTTCTCTGGTTGTAGGAGAAAAACGAGGAGAGCCCGGTTTTGTCCTTCTGCCGGGACGCCATTGACCCGCCATTGCGTTACAGGCTCAGGGCCCTGCTTTCTTTACAAAGAAGCCTGTGGTTGAGCCGATTATGTGAATTTATGGGGCCTTAGCCTGTAACGCAATGGCGTGTCGATGGTGACCCAGTAGAAGGACAAAACCGGGTTTTCCTCGTTTTTCTCCTACAACCAGCGAAATAATCAGAATATTCTTTGCTGCACTACAAAAATATTAAAAGGACCAAAAGCATTAATAAATCGTACTTGAAGCCGGCAACTGGGAGCTCATTTTGGCACCATTGCATTACAGACTAAGGCCCCAAGGCCATAAACTACGAGTAGTTTTTTTAGCCACCTTTTTTGACCATCGAAATCACAATATAATCGGCTGATTTATTGTTGTTCTGTTGCTTACAATAAAGAAAAGGATAAAATTTTATTGCCGTGAACAAAAAATCGCTGAACAAAAATAGCTCAATAATTTTAGCTTCAAACCGATTTTTTTTAATTTTCCCCCACCTTGCTATCGTTTGCACCAACGGTTGAAAAGGGCAGGGGCCTTAGCCTGTAACGCAATGGTGCCAAAATGGGCTCAAAGTTGACGGCTTCAATTACGATTAACTAGTGGTTCGCCCCGAACTACGAACTCGCGACCCCATATCTCAGCAACCCCTCAACCGATTTGGCTCATGTTCAAACTTAAAAATTATCTTTGCCTCATTTACCCACCTACCAAATTTCATGACGATCCTACTAAATTTACTCCAGTTATCGTCGAACGAATATTCATACATACATACATACAAACGCCGGATGGTTCCAGTAGACTCGGAGAACTTCGCTCGCTTTGCTCGCTCGTTCAATTATTTATGAATTACACAAATACTTACCACATTTTCCGTCACGGTTTAGAACTAGAAGATACAGACCCGGTTTCTGAATTGAGAATTTTGATAAGCAAATAGTTAACTATCGTTCTGTCACGGTCTTTTGTGTGAAATCTGCAGAGACAGGACGATACTTACCCATTTGCTTAGCGAATTTCTCAATTCAGAAACCGGGCCACAGTCTGAGAATAGACTAAGAACTTTCAAGTACATAACTACTTCGTTACTTAGTTTCATAAGTAAATTAATAATGGTTAGTATTTATAATGTAAAGAGGTATTTAAATTTTAATCATTTTTATTTTAAAATATTAATAAGTCAATTATGTATTGTTGTTTACATTATTGAAAGAATTGACACACTTATTATCACTAATAAGGGCTTTACATAATTTTAGTAAAAACTGCGAAGTATTACTTTTCAAAATATTTTGGCACATTGAATTCCCGTCTACACCCAAACTCAAAAAACCATCTGAGGTTTGCAAGAAACGTCCCGGAATGAGTGCCCGATCAAAAACGAAATATATTTTTCCATTAATTCCAGTTGGATAATAATGGGAAACGTGATTTAAGTCAGGATCAGAGCTTCGCCTAGAGGTAAATTCTGCGTTCACTGCAGTACTGGAACTTTCATTGTCATCAATGTCTACTGCAAAGTCCCCATTAGGCAGTATTTCGTAGCCCTGGATAGTACTAATCGCACTTCCATTGACTAACTCTTTGGTAAATATTTGAGGTATTGATATTTCACTTTCTTTATATTTTTTACGTCTCTCGTGAACTTTTCTGGTCACATCATTAGATGTTCCAACTTTGTTATCATTTGAGGAAATATTTGTTCTTGCTGTATCAAATGATTGAGATACGTCATAGTTGGCGTTTGGCAGAACTGTACTCTGGGTATCAGTAATAGAGCTAGTGATGCTTTCTTCATTTATTGTACTTTCTGCATTAAGTTCAGAAGTTGTCCCATCTTGCGAAGAATAGTATTCAACGTCAGCTTCTTCCGTAATGTTCACACTATCGGATATGTTTTGAGTCTGGTTGTAGTCTCTATTACTGTTAGTATCCTCGATAAAATTCATAACTGCTGTTGCCGAATCAATATTATCATTGACGACAGTCAAAGTATCAGTATATTCAGTAGTCATGTCTGTATCTGTAATTTCACTGTAAGTTGAGGATATTACATTGTCTGTAGAAGTTTCTTCATAGCTGTTTTTTGATTTAATAATTTCTCTCGATCTAGAAACAGGCATGTTGAAAATCCCAGTGTTCAATGAACCAAGTGTCGATTGAGTAGAAACCAATTTACTTTCGGATGTAGTATTATCAAAGAGTGTTTTATTATGTTTTATTGGACTTCTTTCTAAATCCATAATGGTTTGAGAGGTAGTCATTTCTTTGTTCATCTGTGCGTTGTTTACACTAAACGTAACGTGGTGTGGATTAGATTTTTCTTCTTCAGAAATAGCACTTTGTATTTCAAACGAAGCAGTTGCATCTCTCCTTGAGTTTAAATAACTGTGCAACAGTTGAGATTTATTTAGAGATTGTTCTTTTTTTTTATGTTGCGTTTTTAGGATTTTCTGAAGACTTCGATTTACTACTTCCAGAGGTTGCCTGCATTTTTTATCAATAGCATTAAATAACTCTGCATCTGACATAAATTTATAATTCTCTATAGTTTCAGGCTGGATTAATTGAATTGGCACTGTCATATTGGCACCTTTTCTCATAAAAACAACAATGTGCAGGTCAAGACACTCGGTAAGGCTATTCTCAGTCAGTTCGATGTCTTTTATTTTTTCTATTTCATCGGCATCTCTTGTTGTAATGCCGTCTTCTATAATTATGTCTAAATATAAAGGTCTCTCGTGAGATATGATTGTATTCTTAATTTCCACGTGAGGGTTTTCTGTTACTTCTAAAGTATTCTCATTTTTTACCTCACGTTTAGGAGTTTTAAATTTTTGTTCAGTAGTTGGATTTTTTATCAAGAATGGCTGCTGAAGGAGTACTTTAGTTTGAAGTGTGAATGTTTCATCTGGTTCGTAATATATAGACGTCTCGTCAAGTTGTGTTGGGAGAATTGGAAACTCTGAAGTGGGCTTCAGCTTTTCCGAAGAGCAATCGCACCACTGAGACCAGGGGTGTTCCAACGATCTGTGAAAAAAGGATGATGACTGGGTAATTTACTTATAGCGTTGTTGCTTATAATTAAATTAGAAAAAAAAAACGCGGCAATAACATCGTATTCTTTTCATTATTGTTAACAACAGAACAACAATAATTCAGCCGATTATGTGTTCTGGTCATCAACAAGTTTTTTGGGCAGTGCCACTGCTTCGTAGGCCAGAACACATAATCGGCTGAATTATAGTGTTTCTGTTGTTTACAACAATAAAAATAACTATGTTATTGCCGCGATCTAAAAACGCTGAACAAAAATACCTAGCTCAGTTTAGATACAAAATGTAAAAAACTGTGAAAATTTTGAATTTCCCGCCACGTTGCTATCGTCCAACCTTAAGTACTATTCAGGAGCTTGCTTACAAAGTTACAACCAGCATTCATGTAATCCTTTTCACCGAATGCAGGTAGGTGTCTATTAAAATACAGAAGCAAGTTAGACCAAAGTAGGTAGGTGCTTAACCCTGAACCTAAATCGTTTGTTTACTTCAAAAGTATGTTTATCGCTGAGACAATTAAAGTAGTCGACGACGCTTACGGCTCAATTGATGACAAGGTCAATGTTAATGAGCGGTTGTCAAAGTGTGGATCGCGCTACTCATAATATTTTTATTATAAAGTGCAACTGAAGATTACAATATCAGTGATTCGCACCATCACACTGCAAGCAGTTTGCTGCTGTGGTTAGGCATAATCAACTCCAAAAACCTTGAGCGGCGGCGCCGCGGGATAACTTTTGATCGATCACTAAGAAAATTTTAATAAGGTTGAAAAGCACTGCCCAAAGATCATTTAAAACCCTATATTCGTGTTGCAATCCTACCTACCTACACCGTCATAATGCTGATGATCTAATAACAAACTTTTCTTAATTCTTATACCTACTTACTTCCTACTTAATACCCACTAAATAAAATATAATAGGTGAGTGTGAGTTATTTAGGAAGCGCAACTTACAGTGATTCACAATATTCGGTGCAATCCGGTGAAACTCCAGCGGCCTTCGCTGCCAATGCCAAGGCTATGAAGAAGAAAATGCACATATTCGTTTTTGTTGATTTAGAGCTCGACACGATAGTTATGCAGAGGCGTCGTGCAAACTCACTCAATTAAAACTGGACCTATTCACCACGGTGTGCACGTAATCCGTCACGAATTACGTTGTCGACAAATGACCAACTAAAACCGATAATGTTATGTTTGTACTTTAAGTTTTTGGTGCAAACATTGTGAGTCAGCTGTTTCGAACATGGAATAATTTATGCTGATGTAAAATATTGTTACGACGAAACGTGCCTAATTAAGGTCGGAGAACAATGTTTCAGATGAGAAGACACATTCACTGTAGCCGCTGTACCTGCGGACATAAAGCCACCTTCTTAAATTTATTATTTAATTAGTAACCGATAACATAGGCCCGGTTTCTGAGTTGAGAATTTTACTAAGCACATACTTACGTATCGCTCTGTCACGCTTTTTCTTGAGAAATCTGCAGAGGCAGGACGATACCTACTTACCCATTTGCTTAGCAAAATTCTCAACCCAGAAACCGGGCCTTAGTTAGATGAAGGCCTTCAAACCCTGTGAAAATCTTTAACTACTTATTCCCTAGAATTACCTCCATGGTGGTTGAGTCTCGCGTCTGGTGGGCAAAAACAGGGGAAAATGGAAAGTTATGTAGGTACGGTCAGCCACAATCTCAGATACCCCATGGCAGCTCTTGTCGTGCGCGGCATAAGGGCGCCAATCGAACAAAAAGGGGTATCTGGGACTGTGGCCGACTGTACGTACCTACCTAGTGTTATCTAGGTGTGTTTAAAAAATCAAAGCGAGAACTTCTGTATTTTAAGGGTTCCGTAAGCAATAGGTATCTCCTACACACGCTATAGTCACAATGACAATAGGTACCTACATACAACGCGTTTTCACCGTTTTAGTACGGTCTAATGCTTCTGATTGGCCATTTTAGTGAAGAAAACGACAAGTTTGTGAAGAAAACGACCAATCCGAAGCATTAGTTTACTTTGACGACGCACTTTTTCCAAGTTCGTTGCTATACAACATTAGAGTCACGGAGTGCATACAATTTGAAACATATTTTTTTGGCTTGGACTTGTTTTTAATTTATTTGACTTTTAAAGAAGAAATAGTTACAAAAGATAACTCATTGAATAGCCAAGTGGGGTTGTTTTTTTTTGTATGGGGAAAGGGAACGTGGTAAGTTCTTCGATCAAAGAGGTAAGTTCGATAATTTTCATCTCCCATGCTCGGAAAGTTTGCTGTTACTAGCAACTTACAACCGTGTAAAACCCGAATTTAACCAATCTGCATTTTTGTGCTCTTCGAAATTTAAACGCTCTGTTTCTGCACGCCCCATGATGTAGAAAAAGAAAAAACACAGGCCGTTTCACTAGATGCCATATAATTTCATAAAAGCTTCAGAAAGAAGAGCCTCGTTTAGACGCGACTCTCCACGACAGTGCCCATTTTCTATACAAAACTGTGAATGCAAATGAGGCATAGACATCTAAAGTCATGGAATAGAACATTCAGAAACGCGGTTTCTTCTTACAGTCTTTTTAATATTTTTTACACTATATTTATTTTTAATTACAGTACATTAAAAAAATGCTCCGCTTCTGTTTTATCAATTAGATAATTATAGGTTGGTTTGTTAAATACATTTTTTCAACCGATTTAATTGAATTTACTTTTTAACTCTAGAAATTTTTAATTTATATGGTAAAAGTTCAGAATGCACCCGGAAAAAAAAACATTCTTTTAATTTTCATTATTTTTGTGTCTGGATAAATAAACTTCAGGAAATTATTAATAAAACGAATGGTTTTAATTCAAACGAAGCTGAAAACTTTAGTGCGGCAGCCGTAACTACAGTAAATTATGCTTTTAAAAGGAACTTATTTGACTCACCTGTTTTGACTGTAAGTAGTTGTCTACTTTGTTTGTCCCGCTTGGCTAACAAAGTGATTTCCTCGCTTCTGTGAGATGAAAAGTTTTGTGTTTCGCACGAATGCAATATTATTTGCGTCTCGTGCTTCTGAATACCTCGCTACGCTCAGGTTTCTTTTTTTGAACCACTCGCTACGCTCGTGGCTCAATTTTAGAAACCTTCGCTAGCTCGGTATTCAATACAAGCACTCGCCGCAAACAATAATTTTGCATTCTTGCATAACAAATAACTATTGCATCGCTACAAAAAAAGTGTAAGAAAAACTAACACTGCGGGCAAAACTAAGATAGTATAGGAATTTTATCACTTTGATAGGTAGGTGGTGTTGAAAATCAATGTGATTGATTGATTCAAGTAGGTAAGTAAGGTTTTAATTTATACTGATTAGTTTATTTTTATATTAGGTAGTTAGGTAATACTATTATTATAAGTGGAGCAGATATAAAAAATAAAAAAAAACTTGGGAAAGTCTGCATTATCTTGGCTTGGCCTCTGAATCCGTAATATTGTAATATTTAATATTAAATTACGGAATTAAGGATTTAGTAGGCCCAGGGCCAGATATAACTACTCTGGTTCCAAACCGATGTTCAAACAACAGCCTCTTTGCATCCTGTTTTTGTTCGTGCTTGCAAGTGTAATGGTAAAACCCATATTTTCAGTTTTTTTATTTTTATTTTATACCTAGCTAAACTGAGAAATTTTCTGTCTGAAACTTAGCGGGTCGCGATATGGTTTTGACTTTCGACTAATGTATCTTAGTAGACTTTGCATGAAAAACTTCCTACTACATTGAATGGTGGTGCAATCAATGCAATGGTGAATTGTACGGAATCCTCTCATCACGAGTTAACCTCGCACATGTCAGGTTTTTTTTTTCAAAATGTTTGCTTAGTAGTTTTGGAGATAAGGGGTGCGGGCAATGGTGAATTTTCACCTATTTTCTTGAATAACTTCACAACGAGCCCTTTTCATTTGTAATGTCACAAGATATAGTTTATAAAACTTGTTTTTTTACTTTGTGACAGACGGACAGACAAACAGACTCACGAGTGATCTTATATTTGGTTCCATTTGCCTTTTGAGGTATGGAACCCTAAAAACGGCTTTTCACCGGCAGCGCTAGTGTGCCTTGCTTGCAACTGAGGCCCGGTTTCTGAATTGAGAATTTTACTAAGTAAATACTTAAGTATCGTTCAGTCACGTTCTTATGTGAGAAAACTGCAGTGTGCACTCTAAAGAGCCTGCTGCTATAGTATTTCAAATTAGGTATTGTTATACATAAGAAATGCGCAAGAGCATGTTGGGCCATGCTTAGCAATTTAGCATACATTAGGGTTCCATATCCTTACTTCTTAGTACCAACTGTCTGACGTCTAACATGTAGCGAAACTAACATAGATAAACATACCTACTGCTTAAATAATAAAAATAATAAAACACCCCCAACCTTTTAATGAGCCGTTTTCACAACTGTCAAATTTTGCTTTTTCTGAAGATATTATTAATCAGCCTAAGCGAAATTTGACAGCCACATCTCGGTTCTTGTATGGCCAAGACAGCCTATGAGCGCCATCTACCAATGGCTTTGAATTCAGCTTTTATCTGTCAGTTGAAAAGTGGCCATTTCAAATTAGAATATCTCATAAACGATTGAACCGATTTTGATAAAAACATATCTAACTAACTGAACTATTGCTAAAAAACCTGTTTCAAATAAAAAAAACCGCATTCAAATCGGTTCACCCGTTTAAGAGCTACGAGTAGGTACGTACGTACAGTGTCACAGATAGACAGACACACACACACATCGGTCAAATTATAGTAAAAATATAGGTACAGTCGGCAACAGTCTCAGATACCCCTTTTTGTTCGATTGGCGCCCTTATGTCGCGCGCGGTAAGAGCTGCCATGGGGTATCTGAGATTGTGGCCGACCGTACCTATATACCGGTAATGCCAACAAAAAGCGTGCATGCTTAAGGTGGGACGATAGCAACGTGGCGGGAAATTCAAATTTTTTACAGTTTTTTACAATTTTTTACAACAATGATTCAGCCGATTATGTGTTCTGGTCTACGAAGCAGTGGCATGCCCAAAAAACTTGTCGTAGACCAGAACACATAATCGGCTGAATTATTGTTGTTCTGTTGTTTACAATAATTAAAAGAATACTATGTTATTGCCGCGAATGAAAAATCTCTGAATAAAAATAGCTCAGTTTAGCTACAAAATGTAAAAACTGTGAAAATTTTGAATTTCATGCCACGCTGCTATCTTCCAGCCTTAAGAGGGTCGCCTTAAGAGGGTCACGCACGGCAAAACTGTTGTTTTATTATTAAATATAAGTTTCGTCGTCGCTGTTTCGTCCTCAGCTAATCCTTATTCCTTGATCCACCCCTGTTGTAGACACAGATTAGAAATAAGAAGGGGGTGTCCGTCCTACCTACCATAGATAGCTGGCTGTCCTAATCTGTGGTTTATGAAAACGTCAAAACTTTCTCAAAAATACGAAGAAATTAATATTACAAAAACAAAAAACAGACACGGTGTTTTTGTTGTGTTTTGACGAGAGGAGTGATAAATTTAAGTTCAAGTTCAAACGAAGTTCAAGTCATCGCGAGCATTGCTTTTAGATTTTTTATCACCTATTTTGAAATTGGACCGGTTTCAAGTGCTTGAAAGATACGATATCTAGTTGGTTTGTTTGTTTGTGCCCCTGCCTGCAGCAGCTGTGTGACTGTTTGCCTGTCGTCAACCGACCGGTGAACCGGTGCAGGCAGAGGGCTCGAAGCTACGCCGGTCGCGCGACTCGTTTTGCGCGATAGTTGTTTATCACGCTAACTCTATATAAGGAGGTCGTCCACGGCGACGCGTTTATTAGTAATCGCGAGACGTGACCAGTGTGTCGCTCCAGGCCTCCTCTCCGCTAAACCGAACGCAAACCACCATGGCATCCAGGGACCCTGCCACGGACCAGCTGGTCAACTTCAAGAAGTCCGTCAAGGTATTACATTAAATACTCGCTATTATCTTTAATCCTAAGCTCCTAGGTACCCAATGACCGGTTTACCTTTACCTACATGTCATTCTTTGAAAGGGTCCAATAAATTGTTGGCATCACTCCATGTTTCATACCTTACATTTCATGCAATAACGTAGGTTCTAGAATTTTGAGCCTCCATTGTGTGATGCAAGTACCCTAGTAAGTAAACCCTTATCATAAACCACTTAGCTAAAAGTGATAGCACCTATGATAATGTATTGTTGGTATTTTTAATCTGTTGTTGTGTTGATTATGAGGTGACCTTTGCTTCAGTCATAATCATTTCAATGGTGATAGAATTTAGGTATTTAGACCCCTTGTAAGTTTGCCTAACCTGTTGTGGTGATTACGAGATGACCTTTGGTCCACCTTAATCATTACAATGCATCAAAGGAAATTTTATACGAGTCATTACAATGTTTATTTGCATTTCAAATTGAGCTTGGACTTTGAGATGGATAATTCTTTACAAAACAGGTAAAAATGGATAGTGTCTTGCTTTTTTGTAAGGTTGTTAGAAGTATACTTTATAATTTATGCAAGGCGAATAATTTGATTGTCATGATGATAGCACTAGTTTTTTCTTCTCACTTGTTTTTTTGATTCAATAGAACCTTCCAGTATTCCACCTGCACCTGCAAATATACCTACATAGTGGCCAGAATGTGTGCCACTGCGAACTTTAAATATCTGCATGTAGCTAGTAGTTGTATTATATTATGCTCTTTGCTAGTAGCATTATTATGTTAAAAAAACGAAATACTGTACAACTACAAACTTAATTATTGTAGGAAAACGGGATTCTTACCACGATTTATTTTGTTTGGAGTTCCCCAAATAAGATGTGGTAAGAATCTCTATTTAACATAATATCTACAATAATACCCCGACGAACCTAATCAGCCGACTCAGTGCAACATTAATTGTAAAAAAAATGCACTTTTTTTGCAATTAAATCAGGGACTTAAGTCTGTAACGGTATGGCGTGTCGATGGCGTCCCAGTAGAATGACAAAACCGGGGTTTGATCGTTTTTCTTGTACAACCAGCGAACTAATCCTCTAGAATTAGAATCAGAATATTCTTTGCTGTACTACAAAAACAATAATAGGACCAACAGCATTAATAATTCGTTATTGAAGCCGACAACTTGGAGCCCATTTTGGCACATTTTGTGTTACAGACTCAGGCCCGGGGCAACGTAAATGGATGTGACAACTCTGTGTTAAGTGGAAACAACAAAGTGTAATGTGTGGGTCTTAAGGCGCTGGGAATAGTGAATTAGCCCGCGCGCAACGAAAAATGCACATAATCGACTCCTGTATTGATACATACACAAAAAAAATCGATAAATTTCACATATCAAACCCTAGAATTAGGTGAGAGCTATCTAAAACAGCCAGTTTTGTGTGTATATCTATAACAGATTGCAAGATATTTTGTCTGAAAAAAAGTGTGTTGCCTATTGTTAATGAATCTCCACACTAAACGTTAATGAATCTCCACACAAAACTGGCTGTGTTAGATAGGTCTCACCTAATTCCAGGGTTTGATATGTGAACATTTTCTATTTGTTTAGTGCATTTGATACAGGAATCGATTTTGTGCATTTTTCTTTGCCATTCACTAGGCACGGCGCTTTAAGCGACTGAACTTGAAATTGTATTCATTATAGGTACCTAGTTGAAATAATTCAAAAGTCATATAAGCAAAGGAATTTGAATAACTGAGCTGCATTCAGTTAAAAGTGCTATGCTAACTGGGCTCAATCATTCATATTATATCACATTGTGTTGTTATCTTTGTTATTCAGATTCATGCAGGGACGGTTCAATATATTTATGCATTGTGTAATAAACATATTGCGCGTGTGCTAGGTACTTGTACTTGTTATGCTATGCAACTGAATGAGCATTGTAAAGTACACTGAGCTCAAACGTTGTTTAAATGTGTTGGGTTAGGATGATTTGCGTGAGTAGGGTGCAAAAAAAAAGTGTACTTCCTTCATACTTCACACTCTGAAAACTAGGCTTAGTTAGGATGACTATTCACAAAGCAAGTCTTTCTGAAAGGCTATAAGTCAGGGGCCAGTTGCAGCAAACTCATAACATGACAATTCAATGCAAATTGCATAACGCAATACGCCCCAGGTGTCTGTTACTGAAAACACTGCTACACTTATAAGAGAAAAGGACTAAGTAAATAAACTCTTGTTTTCTTTATTTTCAGGACTCTCCAAACTTCATCACCACTAAGACTGGGGCACCAGTTGGAGTGAAGACTGCTATTCAGACCGTGGGAAAGAATGGACCGGCCCTCCTCCAGGACGTCAACTTCTTGGATGACATCTCCGCATTCGACCGTGAGCGTATCCCGGAGCGTGTGGTGCACGCCAAGGGTGCCGGAGCCTTCGGAACCTTCGAGGTGACCCACGATATCAGCAAGTACAGCGCCGCCAAGGTGTTCGAGTCCGTCGGCAAGAAGACGCCCCTCGCCGTGCGCTTCTCTACCGTGGGCGGCGAGAGCGGCTCGGCCGACACCGTGCGCGACCCGCGCGGGTTCGCCGTCAAGTTCTACACCGACGACGGCAACTGGGACATCGTCGGCAACAACACTCCCATTTTCTTCATCAGGGACCCGACTTTGTTCCCTAGCTTCATCCATACCCAGAAGAGGAACCCAGCTACTCACCTAAAGGACCCTGACATGTTCTGGGACTTCATCACTCTGAGGCCAGAGACCACACACCAGGTGCTGTTCTTGTTTGCTGACCGAGGTATTCCCGATGGCTACAGGCACATGAATGGATACGGTTCTCACACTTTCAAGCTAGTGAATGCTCAGGGTGTTTCCCACTGGGCTAAATTCCATTACAAGACTGACCAGGGCATCAAGAATCTGCCTGTTGAGAAAGCCAATGAACTGTCTGGTAGCGACCCAGATTACTCCATTAGGGACTTGTACAATGCGATCGCTAAGGGAGACTACCCAACCTGGACCTTCTACATCCAGGTTATGACAATGGCTGAGGCAGAGAAAGCCAAATTCAATCCCTTCGACTTGACCAAAGTGTGGTCCCACACTGAATATCCCCTTATCCCCGTGGGTAAGATCACCTTGGACAGGAACCCCAAGAACTACTTCGCCGAGGTGGAACAGATCGCGTTCAGCCCCGCCAACCTGGTGCCCGGCGTCGAGCCGTCGCCCGACAAGATGCTCCAGGGTCGCCTGTTCTCCTACAGCGACACGCACCGCCACCGCCTCGGTGCCAACTTCCTGCAGATACCGGTGAACTGTCCGTACCGCGTCACGGTGGCTAACTACCAGCGCGACGGGCCGCAGACCATCACCGCCAACCAGGAGGGCTGCCCCAATTACTTCCCCAACTCGTTCTCGGGCCCGCAGGAGTGTCCCCGCGCGCAGCGCCTGCAGCCGCGCACGCCGGTCAGCGGCGACGTCGACCGCTACGACAGTGGACAGACCGAGGACAACTTCGCGCAGGCCACGCTCTTCTACAAGAACGTGCTGGATGATGCCGCCAAGGCTCGCCTGGTCAGCAACATCGTCGGCCACCTCAAGGACGCGGCTGCGTTCCTCCAGGAGCGCGCCATCAAGAACTTCTCGCAGGTGCATCCCGACCTCGGCAGCAAGATCGCCAGCGGCCTGGCGCCCCACAAAAAGTACCACGCGAATCTGTAAATTGCTTCTTTATTATAAACGTAGATGGTGCTATTTTATATTTTTATGACACAATTTATTGTAATGGCAACTTACACTTTTACGGCAATTATAATTCATCAGTTCACTCATTTGTTTTCAAAGTGGTTTCTGCATAATAATTATCATCGTCTGTATCGATCTAAAGCAAGTACTTACACACAATACTTTTAAGAATTTGTTTTTGTATTTGAACATAATTAATCAATCAATTTACATTAATTTTATAACTTTTATTAAAAGTGGCAGTTTTTAATGTATCGTACTCTCTCTCTCTCTCTCTTCCGAGCTTTAGTCCCACATGGTGGTGGGGTCAGCTTTCCTTATTTTCTCTCTCCACTTCGCCCTGTTCTTGGTGTCGTCTTTGGAGGCTTCGCATTCTTTGTTGACCCAGTCCATCCACCTGGTTTTAATGTATCGTACATTTATTTTTTATTTACGCGGGCACGTATCTTCTTTTTCTTTTCCAAACCGCAATCCGAACGGCAGGAACTGGGGGAAAGGGCATGGGGGTTACCCTTGACGCTATTGCGATCAAATTGAAAAAGTTTTAAATTTAATTTCTCTTTGAATTCGCATAGTAATGCTTTGATTTTAATCAATAAAAACACAAAATGCGTCTTAATTGGTAAAATATTAAATTTTGTAAATTGCGCCATATTGCGGCCGTATTGGAAAAATGCGTCAAGGTTAGAGGGGCAGGTCATAACGGTACTGGGAAAATAATTTAAAAATCCTGGTCGCTTCGCTTTTTTCGGAAATTATACGCATTTCTATGAAAAAAAAACACTATAACTCGCACTTGTCCGGTTTTTTTTAACATAATCTTCAATAACAATGCTATTAAATTTTGCATTGATAAAAAAAATCCGTTAACCGTGATTCTTCAAAAGAAAACCACTCATCCTACTTAATAAATAAACTGTGCTAATTCTATGAACATCTGGCCTTGGATGTGGATGTTTCAAATAGTCAATATGTATTAGGTATGCAGCGTATGCTATTATTCGTAGCTACACCTACGGTAACTTCAGGTATCGATCGTACGTACAGTGTACACCGTACCTGAAGTACGCTAGGTTACCTATCTGTCTTTCTTAACAGTTTTTAAAGTTTTCGCAGGCAAAGTGGTTATGTATTAGTTTTGTATCTCCTTAATCTCTTTTCTAGTTTAGATTTAGCAACTCAATCTCTGATTCTCAGCGTTGACCAGCCATCTAAACCTAACTTAGGTAGCAGCATCGTATATCTAGGCATCCACAAAACAGATGTAAATCTCGTGTGGAGACCAATGGATATCATTACTGCACTGCACTGTAACCATTATTACAATCATAGATTACTATATACTGAAAATTACAATCACTGAAACTATCTGTATAATTTATGTGGATTTTAATTAAATATTTTTACTACTAATTTTTACTATTTTGTACCCTGATGGATCGGGCTAGGGGATCCTGGTGGACGGAATGCAGAAGCGCAAAATACTGTTTAGATACCATAGATAGATTGTTTGTCTAGCTAGGGCCTAGCCTAGAATAAACGGTGATAACTCTGGCCGGCATGCAAGCGCAGCCCGAAAACATCAACTTTATGCCGGCGGAAATTAGCACCGATATATTAATAGTCAGACAACATGTGAGAGATGAAGGTGACTCCTAAAAAGCATGCATTTATTTAGTAGTTACCTACACTCTACATACAACAACAACCTATTCACGCTCCGAGCAGCAATTTTGACTATTTAAGAGGAAACGCGGGTAGCCCCTGCTACATACAAAAAGGGAGACCTGTTTCCTCCCTGGATAATTATTTTAGTAATTCAGGGAGGAAACAGGTCCCCCTTTTTGTATGGAGCAGAATCTCTCGAATCAAAACACTATTGGAGTATAGGTGTTAGGGACCAAGTAGGTAGGTTGCGGCAGCGCGTCGCATCATCGTTACTGTTAGCTAGTCTCTGTGAACAGGCGCATACGAGAGACTGGATCGTTTAAGTCCTTAAGGCGCTGGGCAAATGCCCTGTTCTTTAATGTGTTTCTAGACTTCCTAGTAGAGCAAATGATTGATGAAGACAGGGTGCACTCTAAGTCGATAGCGGAACTTTAAGTAGGCTTTCTACTGATCAATATAAACAACTTGTACTAGGTGGAGAAAACAATTGAGCGAAAAAAATATCAGCTGTTTCATACATTTGGCGCAGTACTGAGTCGACCGTTTGTATGGAACAGCTGATATTTTTTTCGCTCCAGTTTTTTTGCCACCTAGTACTAGTTGTTTGTATTGATCAGTAGATAGCAGTAGCAGTAGATAGCCTACTTAAAGTTCCGCTATCGACTTAGAGTGCACCCTGTAGTTCAAGAGTTCAGCGACTGTTCGTTAAGGATTGCCGTTCTTAGAGATTCACCAAATTGATAAGGGACCATCTCTGAAGTACCTAGCTACAGTCGGCAACACGCTAGGACACCCCTTTTTGTTCGATTGGCGCCCTTATGCCGCGCGCGGTAATAGCTGCCATGGGGTATCTGTGACTGTGGCCGACCGTACCTATAGTAGGTATGCCCTACCAAACAAAATAAATCATCAAAATCTATTCTTATTTGGCGGAGTAATCGAGTAGGTACCTACCTAACATTAAAAAAAAAACCCCACATAAACCCCGTTACTAACAGAAAAAAGGCTACGTCATATTTTTTAAAACCTTGAACTTCGAAAGGATGTCGTGTGCATCGATTTTAAATCGATGGTCGTGTGGTGTCATATGCGTGGTGGGTGAGGGTGACAGACATGCGGTGTTTGTTTATATTTCACTAGACTTAATTTTATTTTATTTAGCTTGTTTAAATAATGTGATCACAGTTTACACATCCTATATTATTTACTACATATCCCTATTTACTGATCAATACCTTCTGATATAAAACCAAAGTGACAAATTCTAGCCTTAAGTTAAATTGCAGCGTAAGTGGTTTTTGATTGCTATACCTAGGTACCTGCTCCCTTTGATGCCAAAGCATACTCTACATTGTAATATTACTTATTGTTTAAGTATTAAATATTACTTTAATATTAAGCTCTATTTTTAAGTTGGCATCAATAAAGTGATTTGTATTTGTTATTTGTAGGTACAGACGGCCACAGTCTCAGATACCCCTTTTTGTTCGATTGGCGCCCTTATGCTGCGCGCGATAAGAGCTGCCATAGGGTATCTGAGATTGTGGCCGATCGTACGTACTTACTCGGCTCCTAACGATAAAGTTTTAAGGAAAACGCAGAATGTTCTCGTTGATACTAACGTGTACCTATTTACAAGTAAATTAATTTATAACAATGTGAGGGATCTCCCTGTAGCATAGATTTCCTGACCTGTATTTTTTACCAGTCACATAAGTGGTTAGATAGATAATTATATTTGTATTCCATTGGTTCTAGGATGCTTTGTGAACGCTGTCAACGTATATTATCTCGCAACAATAACCTCCCGAATTCTAAGATCAGTTTGAAGCATGTAGAGCGCATTAGCACCGACGTGGATAGATGGTGTGATCTTTGGCAATGTAATGTGTGTCGGTGCCGGGCCTCGGCCACTACCTCTACAGATATGAACAGAACCAGTTCCAGTTCCAGGGAGTATGCGCGAGTGATCAGGGCAGTGACAGCTATGCACAACACCTTCGACTCTGTGCACAAAGTGCAGTTACCCAAACTGAGCGATGCTCTGTTAGAAGTGAAAGCCGTGACGGATCGAATTGTGAAACAGAACGAGGAAATATTACGCAAAATAGATGAAGGGAAACGAGAAACTAGCTGCAAACACAACTTTTATTATTATCGCAAACGCAATGTGAATCTCTCGTTCATAAGTCGATACATACATGAATACGACAAACCAAAAAGCGATTCTGCGAGACGACATCGGCTACAAAGGAAAAAAGACGTCATCCATAAAATGTTACTATTGTTGAATGAGAGACTGTATAAAAACCGCGGAGACCCAAGACGGAAGACAGGAAAATATCCGTATGTACAATCCAGATGATAACTCTGCAAATAGAAAGTGCTCTATCAAAGTTACGTAATAGGAAGTAGGTACCTCCCTACCTATGCGAGTCCGCTCGCGCTCATTGATTTTTGGAATAAATAAACTTATTATTTACTCACTGATATAGAGCATACATTTGTCTTATCATGCGCGGCATAAGTGGGACAATAGAATTAAAAAGGTTATCCTAGCGTGTCGCTGACTGTACGGGCTTCAAGTCTGTAACGAAGACGTGTTTCGAGAGGTTCAGCAGCAATCAACACAGTTGGAGAAAAACCGGTTACATCCTAATTCCTACCGAACAACTTTAGGTAGGTACCTACTGTGATCTGATCAAATTGACAAACTACTGTCTGTCTAGTTCTGGGTGTTTCGGAAAGTAGAGGTGTGTAGTTCGCGAATTAATGCTTCGATTGAATGCATTCGTTATATGAAACCATTCATTCATTCATTCACTACCAATCTTTACATATCACATTCACTCTAGTCCACGTACTTCATTCTTCAAGAAACATTCTTAAAACCACACTAAGAACCAAAATTCTGTAAATCTTTATATATCACATTCACTCTAGTCCACGTAGTTCATTTTTCAAGAAACAATCTTAAATCTACCACACTAAGAACCAAAATTCTGTAACTCATGTGTCTCGCCTTTGTCACCTTTGTCACGGACTACCGTGAGTCAAAAGATACGTGAACGAACTACTGAGCTATGAACTATGAATGAGCTATGAACTATGAATGAACTGTGAATGAACTATGAATGCACTATGAACTATGAATGAGCTGTGAACTATGAATGAACTATAAGTGAACTATGAACTAAAATAGTGAACTAGTTCAGTGAAGGAAATGAACTATATCATTCTTTTCTTTTCACTGAAGCGTTTCGCGCACCTCTATCGGAAAGGTCCTGTGATCCTGTCCTGTGACACTGAAAGGGCTCGCTTAATTCATAAATACAACTTTTACTATTTGGAGCCAATTGCGAAAGAGTTCCTTACTGGTGGATATCGAATTTCATTTGGTCTATTAACATTACGTATATCGAAAATACGATTGGTTTATTTTGCTACTGATCGAAAACACCCCAGATAAATAATCATTTAACCAAAACACTAATGATTTTTTTACACCTGCGGGGGTAGCATGACTTTTATCGAGGCGGATTTATCCAACAAAATGGCGGTTTATCAGCATTTTTGACGTTTATAGTGGGTTATATATCGCTATCGACGATTTATAACCCACTTTAGACGTCAAAAATGCTGATAAACCGCCATTTTGTTGGATAAATCCGCCTCGATAAAAGTCATGCTACGGGGACTGGCATATGAACGTTTGGTCGAAAAACGATAGGCTCGAACTCTCGAAGGCACCAAAGACGTTGAAACGTTTGAAATACCTAATAATAGTTTTCTATTTATTTTTTAGGGTTCCTTACCCGAGGGGTGCCAAACGGGAGCATATTACTCTGCCTCCGCCGTCCGTATGTCTGTCCGTGTGTACAGACGGCCACAGTCTCAGATACCCCTTTTTGTTCGATTGGCGCCCAGCCGCGCGCGATAAGAGCTGCCATGGGGTATCTGAGATTGTGGCCGACCGTACGTCTGACTGTCCTACCTTGGGTCTATACAAATTATGGCAAAATAAAATATCTAAGTTCAAAGAACCTAAAACATAAATTTTTCACGTAGGTATCGAATTTTAGTATGGAACAACTGATTTTTTTTTTCGTGTTTTCACACTTTGGCCTCATAGTAAATATATTGTGCTTGTTTTGATGAGAGAATCGACCCCCTTCAGTGTCACAGGATCTTTCTGTAACAAACTCTAAAGTACGGGCCCACTATTTGTTTTGTACATACTGTGGCAACTACCTCATTTCCCTACCTGCGGGTGACTAGCATTATAATCACACTTCCTCATTAGGTGTGCTCCGGCGTGTTTTCCATCGGGGAAAATAGCATGCATTTATTGAAATCACACCTAAAATATAATTATACAAAAATTTATATTATTAGTAATTTGCTGGCAACTGGTACCTATCTAGCATCTATTGGCTATCATTTTATTACGGGGCTACTTACTCTACTACGCAAAACTAGAGTCACACACACAGATTTTGATTGGTTGGGCTTGTGAACTGAGAGGTAAAAATTTCTAATTATTTTATAATCAGAGTAGAGTAAATAACCATTCGAGGGTTGAGTGTTGATGCTGGATATGGACAACATTGTTGGAGTCCGAAAACTTCGCATTCGCACGCAGCTTGCCCTTGTGCTGGTTTGAGCGCTACGTAGAGAAGGTATGTACTACCGGTACAGTAGAAATCAGGTACACCTTTACATTTTCGTTACGAAGTCGCCGCTAACGTAAGTGGGTAAAGACCATACATTAAAGGTTAAGGCGCTGGGCATAGTGAATTAGCCCGCGCGCAAAGAAAAAATCGATTCCTGTATCAAATACACTAAAAAAATCGAAAATGTTCACATATCAAACCCTAGAATTAGGTGGGTACTATCTAAAACAGCCAGTTTTGTGTTGATATCCATAACAGATTGCTTGAAAAAAGTGCGCCGCCTATTTTTTTGCAAGCAAAATATCTTCAAAACGTTTATGAATGTCAACACAAAACTGGCTGTTTTAGATAGGTCTTACCTAATTCTAGGGTTTGATATGTGAAAATTTTCGATTTGTTTAGTGTTTATGATACAGGACTCGATTTTGTGATTTTTTCTTGGCGCGCGGGCTATTCACTATGCACCGCGCCTTAACGTGACGTCGGCTGTACTGGCCGATGTGCATCCAACCGAGTTCAATCAACTTGGCCAAGTGCACTGCCACTCAGGCCCGGTTTCTGAGTTGAGAATTTTGCTAAGCAAATACTTAGCTATCGATCTGTCACGTTCTTTTGTGAGAAATCTGCAGAGACAGATTCAGAAACCGGCAGTAAGTAACGTAACGGCCCCTTTAGACGAAGGGCAGTCGGCAGGACTTTTGCTCCAGTCTATGCCTACTTTTAGTGAGTTTATTTTACTCACTTACCTACTCAATATCAAGTTGTAGGTACATTCAGAGTTCTTACTGTATTAAAGAAATAGGCAGATGTATTTAGAGAGATTTAGATAGACACTGGCACAACATGCTGCGTGCTAAAGCTATTATTCTGAATTACAATCTTGACGAAGTAAATCCCAGAATACATCAATTAATCATCTTAGAGATGATAGTACTTAGGTTCCTTCCTACTACTAAATTTATTCTGGGGAACAACGGATTGCACTATTGTAGGAAGTCTAACTGGAAAAGTAATATACCGGGTGGCCAATCGGGTAACATTATTTTTTTTAGATAGCCCGTACCGAGACCTATCCAAAACATCCCCATGAATGTTCTTGTTCAGCGATTATTGATAGTTTTCGAGTTATGATAATTTTTTTGTTTAGAGATTTTCCACATTTTCCAAGAAATCGTCAAAAAAAACCCAATAATGCTTTTCGGCTTTTATTTTTTCTGTAATTATACTCAGTATTATTGCAGTCACTGTTTTTAGTCAGGAGACCAAAATTTCAAAATAAAATTAAAAATACTTATGCCTGGTTCAGAAGCTCCAAACTAAAAAAAAAAAATTTTTTTTAAATTAAAAGTCTTTAAAACTGCAATGATTACCGTGTTATTAGTTGTTACGATTTTTTTTCTTTAATTTGTCATAATTAAAGTAACATAATAGTCTTTTTACCTTTTTACCTTTAACAGTCACGTACGTCGCAAAATGTCCCCATAAGTGCTATTTTTTCTTTATTTTTTCGAAAGTTTAATGTCTTGCAAAGTTTTTAAGATTAGTTTGGAGCTCCAGAACTAGGCATAAGTATTTTTAATTTTATTTTGATATTTTGGTCTCCTGACTAAAAACAGTGATTTCAAACTTTGGGCCTTTTTAAGCATTTTTGGGTTTTTTTTTGACGATTTCTTGAAAAATCTGGAAACTATCTAAATAAAAAAAATGTCATAACTCGAAAACTATTAATAATGGCTGAACATACATGGGGGTGTGTTGGATAGGTCTAGGTACGGGTATTTCCGAACCCGTGTTGAATTCATCTCCTCGTCGTGACCAAATCAATACGGTTATGGAAATTAATTTATGTCCCGTGAGCGTATCGATTTCGTCTTTTCGTGTTGACGAAATCAATATGGTTAAGCTGTAAATATTGTCATACAAAATAATCGCCTTAACCATATTGAAATCGTCAACCTGTGGGGACGAATTCAATATGCTCATGGTGCAAGTTCTTTATCCAGTTTTGCTCGTCCTGAAACGTATCGATCTTGTCCTCTCCAAACTTATTTTGCCTTGTTGAAGGAAAATTAACGTTATACCATTGTAATTAAATAGTGTCTTCCATGTCATAGATAAGTAGCATAGGGTTTTGTGAATGTGACATACAAAGTTGCAAAAAACTTTTGCATTTATCTCTTTCAGAATACTATTTAATTGTCGTGAAACTAAAATTGTTGAACAAAAATTTCGCAGTAAACTAAACCAAAGCTACTTAAGGCAATAAAAATAAAATGATGTCGTGTTCAAGGCTGGAAGCTTCTAGGCTGGTTATTTAGACTCCGCTGATCACAAATTTCCATTTTTTAGGCCGAGCGCGGCAGAAACTTCGTCCAGATCTCCAGCTATAATCTCCTCGAGAGACAAATAGTATACGCTTAAGGGGCAATAACAATTTTTTAATATAAAAAATGCCCATAACCATATTGAATTCATCAACGAGGGGACGAAATCGATACGCTCACGGGACATAAATAAATTTCCATGGCCGTATTGATTTGGTCACGACGAGGGGACGAATGCAACACGGGTTCGGAAATACGCTCTCGGTACCGGCTGCGTATTTCCGTTCCCGTGTTGAATTCGTCCCCTCGGCGTGACCAAATCAATACGGTTATGAAAATTAATTTATGTTCCGTGAGCGTATCGATTTCGTCCCCTCGTGTTGACGGAATCAATAGGGTTATGCTGTAAATATTGTCATACATAATAATCGCCGTTACCATATTGAAATCATCAACAGGTGGGGACGAATTCAATATGCTCATGGTGCAAGTTGCTGCTGGATTTCTTTGGATCATGTAGGCTGCTTGTTTAGACACCGATTATCACGAAACATATATTTTTTTGCCGAGCGCGTTTGAAAGTTTGTCCAGCTCTCTAGCCATAATCTTCTCAAGAGGCAAATAGTATACGCTTATGGGAGTAATTTTTTAATATAAAAAAATGCCCATAACCATATTGAATTAGTCAACCCGAGGGGACGAAATCGATACGCTCACGGGACATAAATGTATTTTCATAACCGTATTGATTTGGTCACGCCGAGGGGACGAATTCCACACGGGAACGGAAATACGCGTACCGCGTATACAAGGTGTTACAAAAGATGCTAACTCTTTTTACAGGGTAAAAGCACCCGGTGATAGGGATCACAACCAACTTTTTATTTTTGCACTATGTTTTTCCGTTGATTATTAAATTAATAAAATGTGAACGCTGTGGCGGGATAAAAGTATTTTTTCAATATTGTTTTAATTGACTTTCACAATGTTTTAACAACTCAAAACTATTCAAATGCACCCACACCCACAAACATATGTATTTTTAAATTTGAGCTTATACCAAAAACAAAAAAGTTATGAAAAATTTTCAATTTTGAGGTTATTAAATAAAAATTTATTCAACTTTTTTTTACAGAATTGACATCCTATTGACCAGTAGGTTACACCCTGTAAAAAGAGTTAGGATGTTTTGTAACACGTTGCATAAAAAAAAATTACGACACTTGATTGGCCACCCTGTATTACCTCCTATTGATGGTGGTATTAAATGATTTGAGAGTTAGATTATACTCTCCCTTTTTTTTTTTTTACTTAGTTCGGTGTTAGTGTCCCACTGCTGGGCAAAGGCCTCCCTTAGTACGAAAAAATATTAGGAGGCCGTCACGGATTCACAAAAAAAGTCGATGTCGAGGTCGTCCCACAGGTCCACAATCAATTCAAAGTCGTCGGTGGCGATCTGGCGATCATTAACCTGCGGCGGCCACGAAACCTGCGCTATCATCTGATACGACGGGTCGAGACGTAGAGGAAGACCGGTTCATAGATCAACATTGTTAGACACTCACCTACAAATAATCTCTGCGCGTGTTCGCTCGTAGCGCCAAGTTTCATGGCCCTCGGTTTACGCTTAAAAACTATAATAATTACGTAACGACGTGTTTCCTTCATAATATCATCAGCGGCGGTTAGACAAGCACGCCGGCGTGACGGCGCGGTCTCTATTTTCAATTTAAATATCAAGCATGATGAGAAAGGTGGTTCTGTATTGGGTGTGGGCGTTGTTTAGTTTGGCGGCCGGCGGGGACGGCGAGGGTGGCGAGGGCCCAGCGGTGAGCACGGCGGCTGGGGACCTCCGAGGCTTCCACATGCACACCCGGGGCGGCCGTCAGATATCGGCCTTCACATCTATACCGTTTGCTCTGCCTCCGGTAGGCGACCTCCGATTTAAGGTACGTACTTAGACACATTCACGGACACACGCACGTGGTCTATTGTTCTTTGTCATTACGTCTACCTGTGTAAGCGGTACCTATACAGGTTGGATTTTTAAAACTGGGAAGTAATGGCAGGTACAATAACCATCAATAACTTTTTGAGAAATTATGAACTTTACACAGATTCACAGATTTGCTGGTTGCGAAAAAAAATGCAAAAACACCAAAAATCTTTTTTTTATGTTAATCGATCCTATTTCGTGTGGGGATCTTCTCTGTAAGGAGCCATCTGAGGTTTGTAACTATAACGGCCTTACTGCCCCGTTTCACAAATCCACCCTGTATAGTGTCCATGAACGTGTTTTAAATTTTAAACTCATATCACTCGTAATTATTTTTGTCGATATTCTTATCTAATCGCCTTATGTAAGTGCCTGATCTTTAGGGTTTCAATGTTTACAAGAAACCCTATTCGGAAAGTAACTATACCTAATGCATGGTAATTTCCATACAAATTAATGTAAGTATTAATTTGCAATCAATTATTTAAGTAAAAAAAAAGAACGAGTATCTAAAATAATAAATACTAAATGTATTTAATTTAAATAACACCATCCAACACAGCCAATGCGCGTTGCGAAATCATTATTTTTCATAATTATTTTATAGGTACTAGCTTTTGCCCGCAACTTCGTCCGCGTGAACTACAGAAAAAAAACGTGATTTACATTGCCCCTAAGTGTAATAGCGTGATAATATGAAGTCTATGTGTTATTCTGATGCCTAAGCTATCTTCATTCCAAATTTCAACCAAATCCATCAAGCCGTTTCAGCGTGAAATGATTTTTTCCGTATTCGTCGGATTCCGTCGTATTCGTCGTATTAATTCCAGATCAAGTAGGATAGGATTGTTATTTTAGGACCCTTGAGAGTAGGTTTTTTATATTTTATGCCCAAGATTGCTACCGAAAAAAAAACCTTGTGCTATTTCCGTGGTAAGTACTCAATTTTTTTTGTGGTTGAAATATTGGTATAAACTACCTACTCTTAGCGCAATAACATACCTACCTATAAAAAATCGTAGTCAACATGCGATGTGGATGTCGATATTGACTGGGTTATTTACCGTTATTTACGCATGGATTTACCCAAACGAAAATCTAAATAATGCAGGCCTAGTAGGTAAAGTCGCCAGCAATATCTTCAACTCAAAAAAGTTTACCGTTACCGTTGTGAAATTGATACAATGTTCGTATTTTGGATATAAAAACCTAAATAAGGCGCGTAATGGTCGACTGTACAAAATACGTACGAGATAAAAACAGACCGTATGAGTGTTGGACTCACGCAATGGGTTTTTTGCTTTAGACCGCAAATACGAGTATGTTATTGTGCGGAACCCTTGGTGCGTGATACCAACTCGATGTTGTCGGTTTTTTTTAATACGAATACGATAGCGACAGTCAATTGTTGCTATGCCCAGATAGCCCAAGTGTTTGCTAACGATACTTCAAGCAGGAAAGACGAAACTATGGATCTAGCCACTGGATCTATAGGGAACAAAGGAATTTTGACGGCGTTTTTTACATCAACTATAATAGATTCCAATGAATCAATATTAACATCGCGATTGGACATAGAAAGTTCGGGTGTGCTCAAATTAAAGCAAGTAAAAGTACCTTTAGTAGATTTTTTTTAAACTGTAACTAGAAAAATTTGCGATCTCGCGATTCGCAAATTTTTCTACGATCCGTAAAAGTAGTTTATAACTAAATTTGTAACTCTGAAAACCCTGTGCTACTCACGTGGTACCTACTCGAAATTCTGGCACTAATTACAGTTTAAAAAAAATCTACTAAAGGTACTTTTACTTGCTTTAATTTGAGCACACCCGAACTTTCTATGTCCAATGGTTGTGTGTGAAGACGCTCGCTATGTGTGTAAGGGTGTGTCTGTCTGTGTGTATTTCTGTGGCACCAAACGTGTGTACCAATTTGAATGCGGTTTTTTAAACCAAAAACAAGCATGTTTTCTACCGATGTTAGATCGGCTTATTATATTCTTACCCTTGCAAATATGTTTTATTAGGTACCGTACAGAGTAGGCACCGTCACACGACCCAGCAAAGAACAACGCAACCTTCTTTCTTGTCGTTGTCGTAGAGAAAAAACAATCGTTCAATGACTACTCAATAACAGTCAGCGACACGCTATTACTTAGGATACCTTACATTAATAAGCGTTTATTAATAGGATACCCCTGTTTTCGTCGATTAACGCATTTGTGCCCTGCGCGATAAGAACTACTATGGGGTATCCTAGCGTGTACCTATGTAATAAATAAAACATATTTAATATTAGCCTGACCACGAATCTAAAATAGATATTTTGTTGCGCCATCACATTATCTACTGAGACTGTCTGATACCTGTTTTACTGGTTTTCCTCCTAAATTAATAGATAGCTACATATTTACCTTACTTAAGTGTACAATAATAAGAATATTTTTATATCTATTTACTTACGTGATTTATACGCGTGCTTCCTTAGGGCGCCGTGTAGCAAAGAAAAAATTACAAAATCTCGATTCCTGTACCTATCAGATACAATAAACGAATCGAAAAAGTACAATATAGAAGCTTCCTAACACAGACAGTTTCGTGTTGACATTCATAAAGGTTTTGAAGATATTTTCGCAGCAAAAAAATAGGCGGCGCGCTTTTTCAGCGAAAATATTTTGCATGATATTATGGATATCAACATGAAACTGGCTGTGTTAGGCTCAGGACAGACGGTGAAACGCAACTGCAACGAAACTGCAACCTCTAGCTACTTTAGAGTTTCTACCTGGACATTTTGAAACTGGTCTGAAGCGCATTGCTCGTTTCAAACCGGTTTCAAAATAGTCGCGCCATGTGCGATCTCTCATAGAAGTATATGGCAGAAACTCAAATGTTCTGTAGTATACTCAAACTTTAAAGTAACTAGAGGTTGCTGTTTCGTTTCACCGTCTGTTCTGGGCCTTAGTAGCTCTCACCTAATTTTGTGTTCTATACTCGGTTGCGTTATGGGCGACTTTATGCTAACTGATACAAGAATCGATTTTGTACATTTTTCTTTGCCCGCGGGCTAATTGACTAAGCACGGCGCCTTAAGCCGCGTTTTCACGGTCTTGACCAGTAGACACCGGGAGATTATTTCGTAATTATCAATGTTTAACCTCAGGTATTAATCCACCGATGACGGCGGGGGTTTAAAAATGGCGGTCGTTTATATCAGCTGACAGCTATTGAAGTAAAAGACAAGAGAGGTTCTCAGACTGAGACAAACTAGATGGCGCCACTGTCGAGTAAGGTCAAAAAAAAAAGTTTTACTTACGTCGTACTCTGACCGTGGGCAGTTTGAAGGCGGTCCTCAGGTAGGGCATGGACATTACCAGCTCGATCTGCGGCGGGGGCGGCAGCTGGAAAACAAATAACAGCTAAGTGAAGTAGTTACCTAGGTACGGGGCGTACTCGAATCAGTATGTTTTTAAATATTTTTTTTTGACTCTAAGTCGATAGCGGAACTTTAACTAGGCTGTCTACTGATCAATACAAACAACTTGTACTAGGTGGAGACAAAAATGAAGTGATAAAAATATCAGCTGTTTCATACATTTGGCGCAGTACTGAGTCGACCTTTTGTATGGAACAGCTGATATTTTTTTCACTCCATTTTTTTCGCCACCTAGTACAAGTTGTTTGTATTGATCAGTAGATAGCCTACTTAAAGTTCCGCTATCGACTTAGAGTGCACCCTGTAGTTATTATTGTTAAAATTAAAGTTACTAGTGGTTCGCCCCGAACTATGAACTCGCGACCCCATATCTCAGCAACCCCTCGACCGATTTGGCTCATGTTCGAACTTAAAAATTCTCTTGGCCTCATTTACCTGCCTACCAAATTTCATAACGATCCGACTAAATTTACTCAAGTTATCGTCGAACGAACATTCATACATACATACATACATACATACATACATACATACATACATACAAACGCCGGATTGTTCCAGTAGACTCGGAGAACTTCGCTCGCTTCGCTCGCTCGTTCAATAAAACAGCAACTATAGTCTTCCTTCCAAATGAGCCGTTTTCAACACAAATTCACAAAGCATTTCATAGATGGCGCCTAGGCGTGGCCATATAAGAAGAACCCGAATACGGCTGTAATGTAAAATTTCGCTTAGCACATATTCTATGATCTAAAATCATCTGTCATCTGTGATATGTGTGTTAATCTTAATTTTGACAGCCGTAATCCGGTTCTTCCATTCCATGGGCACGCCTGTAGGCGCCTTTTATGAAATGCTTTGTGAATTTGTGCTGAAAATGGCTCATTGGAAAGTGTCAACTCCGTACCCGATTTTCGCAAACTTTGAGCGAATACAAAATATTTCATTTTAAGGCGCTGTACATAGTGAATAGCCCGCGCGCCAAGAAAAATGCACAAAATCGAGTCCTGTATCAAATACACAAAAAAAAACGAATATTTTCACATATCAAACCCTAGAATTAGGTGAGACCTATCTAAAACAGCCAGTTTCGTGTTGACATTCATAAAAGTTTTGAAGATATTTTTGATGAAAAAAAATAGGCGGCGCACTTTTTTTCAAACAAAATATCTTGTCATCTGTTACGGGCAATGACATTCTAATACAAATGGACAACTCATAGGCGCTCGAAAAACGTAACTGCAAAATTGTGCTTAAATGCAGTGTAAGCACAATATTTTCATTAGACGTTTGATGACTACGCAGCTGACAACATGCCAAAATGTGGTACAAAAAAGTGCCGAAATAACACCTTGACGATGCGAAATAAAGATGGTGTGACCTACCATCGGTTAATTAATATTATTTACATATGATAACAGGAGAAAAGGTACAAATATTAAGAGGAAACTATTAAATTTTCAATAAAAACCGTTGATTGTAAACAAATTTTTCTGTTTCTTTCTCTCCCGCGGGTCAGAAAGAGATAGACAAAATGATGCTTCAAGAACATAGTCAGAAAAGAAACCAATGGAGACTCCTTTGGTAAAGTAAAAATTCTAAGGACTAAAATTTTTCGCACAGTTCTTGCTCTATCCTTAGTCAGTTGAAAAGGGGCAGGCATTTACACTAACATGACAGTTCGACCTGTCAGTTTACTGAGTAAGATGATGGGATAGGCTTTAGTTAAAATAATATAACTACCAGGGGCTTAAGTCTGTAACACAATGGCGTGTCAATGGCGTCCCGGTATAAGTAGAAAGACAAAGCAGGGGTTTTCTCGTTTTTCTCCTACAACCAGCGAACTGATCCTCAAGAATTAGAATCAGAATAATATTTACTGTACTTACAACAAAAAAAAAAGGACCGACACAGCATGAATGAATCGTAATTGATGCTGTCAACTGGGAGCCCTTATTTATTTATTTATTTTGCGAATGGCATTTTTCTGAAAATGCTATACGGTGAAATGAAAGGTAAACCGTCCAACCACGTCGTTACGTCTGTGTCGGCCTCGTGCACCAGGCCCTTTTTGGCACAGTTGCGTTACAGACTCAGGCCCCAGGCCCCGCCACACTGATACACGAATACTTCACCCTCTTCATTCGGCAGAAGACCAAAGTCGAAGATATCTGGCTAGGCGGGAGTACCAACGGTGGACTAGGGCGTCACGGAATGGTTGCCTAGAATGGGTCGAGCGAGGGTCGGTGTATAGACCGAAAGCTCGATGACATTGTCAAAACAGCGGGAGGACAATGGACGAGATTGGCAATAGACCGAGGGGGTTGGCGTGAAAAGGAAGAGGCCTATGCCCAGCAGTGGGCTTTATTTATGGGCTGGATAAATAAGTAGATTTGTATCACCTGGTTTTTTAAACTTCGCTGTTTTTATTTTCCTATAAGCTATCGAGCTATTCGAAAAGTCGTAGAACAACATTTGTTGGAAATCAAGCTATTTACAAATTATACTTACCTGCCTATTTTTCATAGTTTTGAATATAAACTGTTTAAAATAATATCCGCAACATGGAACAGATTTTTCCCCATAACAAAAAACTAAAATAGGCTATTGCTACTCCACTGCTCAGCTGTCTTTATTCCAATAAACTTCAAAAATCAACTTACGTAGCTTCAAACTGCGTGATTGATTTACATTTCCGCTTAGTGACACAATAAATTTTGAGGGCTTGAAATGTCAGCAGCAATGTAGAAACAAAAAGTCAGTCGAAGCATAATAGGGTGAAATTAGCATGTGCCATGTTTCGACTTAGTTATTGCACGGAACAGTTTGTCCATTTGTATTGGAATGTCATTGGTTACGGGTATTAACACAAAACTGGCTGTTTTAGATAGCTCTCACCTAATTCTAGGGTTTGATATGTGAACATTTTCGATTTGATACAGGAATCGTTTTTGTGCAATTTTTTTTGCGCGCGGGCTAATTCACTATGCCCAGCGCCTTAATGTGCTAAACTGCCGACTCGATTACAGATTTATATTTAAGATTTTTTTTCTTTGACTGTAATTTTTTTTCCAAAATCTACGAATGTTGGACAATAGCAGCGTAGCGAGAGATTCAAAATGTTCAGATATTTTAATTTTTAAGCTAAGCTGAGCTATTTTTTTAGCGATTTTTCGTTTGCGGCAATAACATAGTATTCTTTTCATTATTGTAAACAACTAGAGGTTTGTAGTTCGCGAATGAATGCTTCGATTGAATGCATTCGTTATATGAAACCATTCATTCATTCATTCACTCCCAATCTTTACATATCACATTCACTCTAGTCCACGTAGTTCATTCTTCAAGAAACATTCTTAAATCTACCACACTAAGAACCAAAATTCTGTAAATCTTTATATATCACATTCACTCTAGTCCACGTAGTTCATTTTTCAAGAAACATTCTTAAATCTACCACACTAAGAACCAAAATTCTGTAACTCATGTGTCTCGCCTTTGTCACGGACTACCGTGAGTCAAAAGATACGTGAACGAACTACTGAGCTATGAACTATGAATGAGCTATGAACTATGAATGAACTGTGAATGAACTATGAATGCACTATGAACTATGAATGAGCTGTGAACTATGAATGAGCTGTGAACTATGAATGAACTATAAACTAAAAGTGGTAACTAGTTCAGTGAAGGAAATGAACTATATCATTATTTTCTTTTCTGAAGCGTTTCGCGCACCTCTATAAACAACAGAACAACTTTTTGTTTTGTGGCCGACAAACCAGTGGCACTCCCCAAATAAACTAGTTTTATGACCAGAACACATAATCGGCTGAATTATTGTTGTTCTGTTGTTTATTGCCGCGAACGAAAAATAGTTCAGTTTAGCTTCAAAATAAAATAAAAACTGTGAAAATTTTTAATCTCCCGCCACGCTGCTATCATCCAACCTTAATAATATCTCAAAAAGTTATGGATGGTCTCCTAGAAACGTTTTTCTGTAGTAACTACAGGGTGCACTCGAGGGTGAAGTCGGCAGCGACGTGCATGCCCTCTGAGGGACCACATTGGATTTTTTAGTTTCCAGACCTATGACGATTTAGTAAAAGATCCCAAACAATTGTAGAAGAGAAGCTTGATTTTGTAAAAGTTACCGTTCAATATTTATTACTTGATAAATGTGGTCCCTCAGTCCGCACATGTAGATTGTCGAATCTCTGAATGTGGTAAAGATATCCTCATAAGGTAAACGATAATATTTAGCAAAGAATTTCTTAAAACTAATTAGTTCGATAAAAACACTTCTTGCAGTCAGAAAAACACTACAAAAACGAATTGAAGGTGGTCCCTCAGAGGACCGTTAGCAAATATTTGTTATTGTTTTAACTTTTAATCTATAACGCATAAAGCTACATGTCTTCGATAAGTTTTACTTAAAATATTAAACTCTATAATCGCATGACTCATTAGTTTGTATCTTATGCTATCCTGAAACAGAGACGGTTGAGAGGTGGTCCCTCATACGGCACGTTTTGCTATCTTTAATCGCTATTTTCATGTAATAGAATGCACTTACTCAAGTAAATTCAACACTATCTTTTACTTAAAAGTTTCTGCTAAAAAATTGCGTTTATTTTTTTACGCTAATTACACATTTTCATTCAAAAATTAATATTTATAAGTCTTACGTGGAAATCATGCGTAGGGTGACCACATGATCAACCTGATGTTAAGGCCTTTGCATCTACGTAATGAGATAATTTATACAGCGTCCAGTGGCACCTTCAAACTAGATGAGTGAAGAATGGCACCTTCACCTACTTAGATTTAGATATTTATTTTTTTCCTAAGTAATGTAACATTATATCAGCGAAACACCATATAATGAGCCGTTTTCAACACAAATTCACAAAAGCATGTCATACATGGCGCCTACAGGGTGTGACCATAAAAGAACCGGAAAACGGCTGTCAAAATTAATCTGTGCTAAGCGAAATTTGACAACCGTATTCCGGTTTTTCTATGGCCAAACCTGTAAGCGCCCATCTATGAACTGCTTTTAATTTGTTCTTTTAAAACGGCTCATTACCTTACACTACCGAAAAACAGTATCCAACATTAACCACTTTTTTATACAGGGTGTCCCAAAAATAGTGTCAAGCGGAAGTCCAGACATAGAGCACCCCTAGGGCTACCCGAATCACCCCCATGTATGTTCAGCGATTTTTTGATGTTTAGAAGTTATGAGGCTTTTAAGGTTTTTTTGGCAATAATTACCTAGCACTGGTTTATATATTTTTTACTTTTTTTGTATTTAACTTTTTAATTTTTTTTTTCTTTATTGGGGTTTTAGATTACGAGTTACGATTACGATTAGATTACGATTACGAGTAAAATACAAAATAAGTTAAAAAATTAAAACTAATGCTAGGTAATTCTTCCCCTAAAAATTTAAAAGCCTCATAACTTCTAAACGTCAAAAAATCGCTGAACATACATGGGGGTGATTCGGGTACCCCTTTCGGGTGTTCTATCTCTGGACTTCCGCTTGAAACAATTTTTTGGGACACCCTGTGTGCTGGAGTCAGCAAAAAAAAAACTGTAGAATGTTACTTATTATCGAGCGAGAGAGGAGAGCCCTGTCGACCAGAGAGAACGCGATTGCCCGCAGGATCTCGCCGTGTTCGAGGGAGGTGAAAGTGACACTGTTTAGAGCTTACACTTCCTTCTACACGAAGAGCCTGTGAGTAAACTATACTCAAGGGTCGTACAAGGCTCTTCGCATCCAATACCACAACGCGTTCAGGGCGTTGATGCGGCTGCCTCGTCACTGCATCGCCTGGGGCATGTTCGCGGAGGCGCGGGTGCATTGTTTCTACACCATCATGTGGAAGCGCAGGGCATCACTGGTGAGCAGAGTGCGGGCCAGCTCCAACAGCTTCCTGGCGATGATCGCGAGCCGTGTTGACTCCGCGTACATCAACCACTGCTGTGTAGGCTCCAGGTGGTGCGTAACAAACTGTTTTAATACCCAAACTATCGTATTCTAGCTATAGGTTTTTACTAACAAAGAAAATAAGCAAAACAAAATGAATCTTGTTATTTGAAATAACTTAATTATTGAACGAGCGAGCGAAGCGAGAGAAGTTCTCCGAGTCTACTGGAACAATCCGGCGTTTGTATGTATTGTTTGTATGAATGATCGTTCGACGATAACTTGAGTAAAGGTCGGATCGTCGAACGAACTTTCATACATACATACATACATACAAACATACATACGCCGGATTGTTCCAGTAGACTCGGAGAACTTCGCTCGCTCGTTCAAAAATCAGGTTGATAGTGTGGTCACCCTACCACACTATCAACTGATTTCCACGTACGGCTTATAAATATATATTTTTTATACGAAAATGTGTAATTAGTGTTAAACAATAAACGTAATGTTTTAGCAGAAACTTTTAAGTAAAAGATAGTGTTGAATTTACTTGAGTAAGTGCATTCTATTACATGAAAATAGCAAATAACGATAGCAAAACGTGCCGTTTGAGGGACCACCTTTCAACCGTCTCTGTTTCACGATAGCATAAGATACAAACTAAATAGTCATGCGATTAAAGTGTTTAATATTTTAAGTAAAACTTGTCGAAGACACGTAGCTTTATGCGTTATAGATTAAAAGTTAAAACAATAACAAATAGGTATGTGCTAACGGTCCTCTGAGGGACCACCTTCAATTCGTTTTTGTAGTGTTTTTCTGACTGCAAGAAGTGTTTTTAACGAACTAATTAGTTTTAAGAAATTCTTTGCTAAATATTATCGTTTACCTTATGAGGATATCTTTACCACATTCAGAGATTCGACAATCTACATGTGCGGACTGAGGGACCACATTTATCAAGTAATAAATATTGAACGGTAACTTTTACAAAATCAAGCTTCTCTTCTACAATTGTTTGGGATCTTTTACTAAATCGTCATACCTAGGTCTGGAAACTAAAAAATCCAATGTGGTCCCTCAGAGGGCATGCACGTGATAGCGGAACTTTAAGTAGGCTGTCTACTGATCACTATAAACAACTTGTACCAGGTGGGGACAAAAATGGAGCAAAAAAAATCTGCTGTTCCATACAAAAGGTCGACTTAGCACTGCGCCAAATGTATCATCTGATATTTTTTTCGTTCCATTTTTTTCGCCACCTAGTACCTACAAGTTGTTTGTAGTGATCAGTAGACAGCCTACTTGAAGTTCCGCTATCGATTTAGAGTGCACCCTGTATAATGGTTATGGTCGCCGCCCTTACTGCCGTTTTAAAAATCCACCCTGTATAATACCCTTTTATGTTTTTTTACAGGCCCCCGTTCCCGCAGAGCCATGGCAGGGCGTAAGGGATGCCAGTGGCAGAAGCCCACCATGCGTGCAAAGGAATCCGTACACGCGCCAGGCAGAAATCGTGGGCCAAGAAGACTGCTTATATCTCAATGTGTATACCCCAATACTAAATTTTGTGAGTACCTGGGTTTAGAGTTAGTTAGATAGACTGCAGCGCCGAGTGGTCTCTTCATCCATCTAGTGTGAGTGAAGATGCCACTGGACGCTGTATAAATCATCTCATTACGTAGATGCAAAGGCCTTAGTTTAGTAGATAGATAACTCTTTATTGCACACTATAAATTATTTACAAGGGAAATTCTTAAAACTAATCAGTAAGCATCTTCGATCAAGGATAAAACTAGATACAACATAGAACTCTGAAATGTGTCTGGAAAAATAGATGCCCAAATTGCCTTTGGGAGCTTATTTGCTCGTAGTCCATGCAATCAAAGTAAAACTGAACACTAATACAATAAGGTTGACATTCGAATATTAGACGTATGTTCGAAATGATGTTTCGTATTGTTCTATTGCTGATATCTTTTGTTTCTGTGGGGACAAGTTTTTATTGTGATTTTATACGTAATGCGGATTCTATGGGATTTAGTTCGGTGGTAAGCATACAATTCGGAACCCAAAGTTTTTTGTTCGAAACTCTGTTATTGGCTTAATCTTATCTTTAGACAATATTGAGAAACTAATTTAAATATTTTTTATTTTGGTCCAGTAGTTTTGTTTTTACAACGTTTCAAAGATACAGTTTTATGACGTCACGCGACAGTCTGCATACTGTTGGCGGTCATAGGAACAAAACATTTTAGCGCATAAAAACAAAACTACTGGACCAAAATAAAAAATATTTAAATTAGTTTCTCATTATTGTCTAAATATAAGATTAAGCCAATAACGGACTTTCGAACAAAAAACTTTGGGTTCCGAATTGGCGGCCTTCTGCCAGGCAACCATTGGATGGACAGGACAAAGATGATAAAATATTCGGTAGATTAGTGTACATAAATATAACATAGGAAATAAATAAAATTAAATATACCTATCTATCTATCCTATCTATCCAGCCCATAAATAAAGCCCACTGTTGGGCATAGGCCTCTTCCTTTTCACGCCAACCCCCTCGGTCTAAAGCCAATCTCGTCCATTGTCCTCCCGCTGTTCTGACAATGTCATCGACCCATCGAGTGGAATATAAATATATGTAGCAGCTTCAATTACAAAACAATACCCATTAAATAAATACAATATTATATACCTACATATTATATCAATACGTTAGATGTAGCGCGTACCATTGTTCATGTCCCACTAGCTGGGCAAAGGCCTTCTCTCTCAGATAAAGAGTTCGGATGAAGGAAAAATATAGGATGGCAATCGAATGAGCAAAACAATTAAATTTGTCCAAGCTACCTACTTAGATAGATATTTATCATAAAAACAGGCTAAAAAATACATAATATGAAACGGGTATGAAAGGATTGAAGAAAATATTCCGAATACAATAGGCATCATTAATCCTTATTCAAATGGAAATAATAATGGAATATTAACACACCTTTGGTCATAATATACCTTCCCCTGCTGTATTCAGGACAGTGCCAGTTTTCCTGAAAAACCTCTCCCTGTAATGCTTTGGATCCACGGCGGCGGCTGGATGTGCGGCGAGTCCTCCACGGATTACTACGGCCCCGAGTACCTCTTGGACAAGGATGTGGTGTTCGTAGCAACTAACTATAGATTGGGTAGGTAAAACCTGTGCACACAACTCTGCGGAACAAAACTTAATTTAAAGTAATAAATAAAACAAAAATAAATGCCGAATTTGCACTGAAAATTAAAAGTCGGTGACAAGCTAAGGTATGATTCAGGTATGGGTTTCCGCTAAAAACTTTTCTACCTTTTTAGTGCGTACTTGAAGTCTGTATTTATTGTTGTTCTTAGAGACATGATATACAAGGTGTTACAAAAGATGCTAACTCTTTTTACAGGGTCATGGTACCTGATGATAGGGATCACAATCAAATATTTTTTTAGCTCTATGACGTTCCGTTGATTTTTAAATAATTAAAATGTAAGCGCTGTGACGGGAGAAATGTATTTAAAATACTGTTTCCATAGACTTTTACTATGTTTTAACAGCCTGAAGCTATTAAAATACAGCTAAGCAAACAACCATATTTTTTAATTGAAGCTAAATAAAAAAAAAAAAAGTTTTGAAAATTTTACAATTTAGAGGTTATAAAAAAAAAGTTGTGTTTTTCAACTCATCATCATTCAGGTCATTCATCAGGTCATTATGTTGACCAGCAGGTTACACCCTGTAAAAAGAGTTAGTATCTTTTGTAACACGTTGTAGAAAGCAGCCCAGGCGCGCGGCCAAATGTATAGCGCTCGGCCGCGCGATTTGGCCGCGCGCCCTGGCCGCTTTGTATATCAAGTCCCTTTTAATGTTAAGTTACTTAAATACATTTAATTCTTTGCGGCACCACGATAATCCGGGGATTTGGGTTCACTACGCCTTGCCGAAACACGTTTCACCTAGTTACACTTCTACTATGACGTCTCATCTAACCTACGGTAGAACTAACGTTCAATTCATCTAATGTTTGTTTTAACTATAACCATTTGTTTGAAGCTACACTTCACCTAATTAAGATTCAACTAAACACAATTCATCGAAGCATTTAAGGTCCAGCGTGGCGGGAAAGCCAATTTTTTTACAGTTTTTTCGTTCGCGGCAAAAATAACAAAAATAGCTCAGTTTAGCTACAAAATGTAAAAAACTGTGAATATTTTGAATTTCCCGGCACGTTGCTATCGTCCAACCTTAAGTTGTGATCGGAGGGCATAATTTCAATTTGTCTATGATGCCCCTTCAAGGTCCCCTTGGTTTCCTGTCAACTCAAGACGAGCACTGCCCTGGCAACAACGGCCTGAAGGACCAGCAGGAGGCACTGCGCTGGATCCAGAGGAATATACAGTACTTCGGTGGGGACCCCAACTCCGTTACCATATTCGGCGAGAGCGCTGGGGGCGCCAGTGTGCACAATCACATGATCTCTCCTACTAGTGCAGGTATAACGTAACCGTACCATTGTTATTTAGGCATAATAATTAATACAAGGTGTTGATCTGGTAACACCCGACTCAGGGACAATAGTTTTAGCAACGCTTGAAACAATTTTTTTCGCCTTCAGCATCGTGTAAATAATCACCCCTGAGTCGGGTGTCACTTTACAAAACCACACCTTGTATGTACGTATACTATTTGTGTTTGTAACCTGTGGCGACGCAAATGCAATAAACCCTAGTAAACATTTATAATAATTCGGTCATTCCTGAGAAAAGCGTTCTTCGCTGAGATCGGTGGCTTTTATTTTTTTTCAAGATAGGTGAAAACTAAAAATACACCGTAAAAGATGGCTTAAAAACTAGTCAATATGTCGATGAGGCACACCTGTAGGCTTTATAGATTAATGAAAAAAAAATCTTCTTTTTTGACAAGCCACCGATCTCAGCAAAAAGGCCACCGATCTCAGATAGTGTCTAAAATTATTATAAACAGTAATTACAGTGAATAATAAACGTTTTTTCTAAATTTAAACGTCACTCATGAACTGATACAGATAAAAGGGGGCTAAATTAAGCAAAAAATTTCTATTAAACATCATAAAAAATATCAAAAAAATCATATCTTTATTTTCATAAAATCATTGTAAAAGATCAATTCCTAAGCTAAACATGCAAAATTATAGTCAACAAGCCTTCGCTTCTATTTATACAGCGTCCAGTGGCACCTTCACTTACACTAGATGGGTGAAGAGACTAGTCGGTGCTGCAGTATCTGGGACATTGTTTTATATGGCGTAGGCTTGCCCAGCACCTATACTATCCTGACAGCTTGGTCGGCCTAGCCCACAAGAGAAGTCATTACGTGTGGAGCCAACTAAGTTGCGGGTTTCATCACGATGTTTTTCCTCACATTAGGGAGGGGTTTAGCTACTTCAAATTTACAAATTTATGTAACTTTGAAAAGAAATAAAGTCATGTTACATGCCTGCGCTGGGAATCGAACCTGGTTCTCTCGCATCGGCGACCAATGCTCTATTATATGTGTGACTGTAATAATTATACACTACAATTCGGAAGGCAAAGTTTTTTGTTCGAAAGTCCGTTATTGGCTTAATCTTATCTTTAGACAATATTGAGAAACTAATTTGAATATTTTTTATTTTGGTCCAGTAGTTTTGTTTTTATGCGCTAAAATGTTTTGTTCCTATGACCGCCAACAGTATGCAGACCGTCGCGTGAAGGTCATAAAATCGTATCTTTGAAACGTTGTAAAATCCAAACTACTGAACCAAAATAAAAAATATTGAAATTAGTTTCTCAATATTGTCTAAAGATAAGATTAAGCCAATAACGGACTTTCGAACAAAAAACTTTGCCTTCCGAATTGTCTGTCTATACGGATTTTGCTTTTTATTTGCGTGAAATTACATTTCCTTGCAAAAAACAGTACCTTAATAGCTTAAATGAAGTCTAAACTTTAGTCCAGAGAAACAAACTGATAAATTTTGAATTAGTCATAGCATCTCGTTCGGTGTGGTATCTAAAGAATCTGTGAAATTGATACAATATGTTGAAAACTTCTTTGAGATCCTTGGCTAATAACTGAGATTGGTGGCTTAAATCCACCGATCTCAGTGCCACCGATCTCAGAAATAACTAAAATGTAGCTATTTCTCTTAAACTATAGAAGCAATCGTATTTATTTTTACGACAATACCTACTCAGGGATATACGCATTCATGTACTTAGGACAGTTTAGTGTAGTCTTGTTTACTATACTAGCAAAACGTGCCACTACTTTCAGCTACCTTACTGAACCAAAGTTTTAAAAAAGTCAAGAACTTACGTAAAAGTTTAGGCATGAAAGATAGCGACACATACGAACCATAATAGTTGACAAGGACCATTTGACGATATTTTGCACCAGTAACTAGAAACTTGCCGCGTATTTAAGCTTGTATAAAAACATACTTTCGTGGCACGATTTAAACTTTGCTCGACGCGTGACATTTCTAGAAATGTCTACAGACACAAGAGTTTTCATTCTAATAGAATGCTGGATATACGATTGGATAGAAGCACTCATTGGGCATTTAGAAAGGTATAAATTAGCATAGTAGTGGGCACATGAGTAAAACCACAAACAAAAACATACCAGGCCCACACGCGTGTGACATGCAAAATACTCGCAAAATCACCCATTTTTTGACCTTCAAAGGGATATTTAGGCAATTTCCTCTATAAAATATTGTTTTTATTTGATGTGCCTCAATGGACCGTTAGTTAAGTAGACGATTAAGTGCTAATTTAGTACTGTGTGATGTATAGTTTAGTAGATACTAGGGTGTGACCAAAAAAATCGACCTCTCAAAGAATGACCCAATTATATATTATTATGTAGAGAAACATTTCAAAACACTTGCCCTTTCGCTCTAATTAATACAATCAAAGCGAAAAAACGCTAGTTTTGAAGTCCATCCTACCTTTTTCTTTAATGAACTGAGTTTTTTTCTGACCTGAAAAATGTGACCGTCACGTTCTCAACTCACCGAGATCTTGACGTGACCGGGAGCGACGTGATCCTCTTAATCATTTGCCAATGTTTACGTTACGCAGGCAATGTGAGCTTTTTACTTATTTTTTATGTTGTTTGTTTGTTTGTGTTTGTATTGCGAATGTAACATTAACATCAAAATGTAAATTTAGTTTGTGTCATGCTCTACTCCTAGCACAGACTTGCCAAAGTTGAATAAAACCACAAAACAATGCTTCACTCTGTAATCATGCCTGTATTGATTATTATTGTTGACAAAGGACACGAGCGCGCTGTAATTTGAATAACCACAGCATTTCACGAGCACCTAACAGATCGATTCATGCATTGCGAATTTGGGCGTTTATGATTTTCCGGTAGTTGATCAACTAATTAGAAAATTGATCAACTTACGGTTCTTGTTATTTTCCGGTGACATATACATAGTCGACGAAATCGTTGTCGGTAGAGGATCCATTGATAGAGTGGCGGCCAAGAGTCGGTCGGTAGGAAGTCCTGAAGCTCGATGGTCGGACGACATGGTTGTGGCGGCAGAGGGTCCATGGATGCGGATGGCGAGGGACCGCGAGAGGTGGCGCGAGGGAAAAAAGGCCTATACCCAGCAGTGGGCAGCGGTGGGCTGATGATGATGATGATAAGAGGATCCATGGATGCGGATGGCGGAAGCCAGTGAGAGGAAAAGGATGATGAATGTGTTATATTTTTGTCCGTATGTAGGTATCATGTGTAGATGTTTCAAATAAACTTTGCCATTAATAAGAGGTATGTTGACCGTTGAAACCGATTTCGGCAGGACTATTTCACAAGGCTATCTCGGAATCGGGCACGGCTCTCGTGCCGTGGGCGGAGGCTCCGCCCGGGGAGGCGCTGCGCAACGCCTTCCGTCTGGCCAAGTTCCTGGATTGTCCTCAGGCGCCGTCTGAGAGGATGATCGCTTGCCTCCGTACCAAGGATGCCTACGACATCATCAACACTGAGTTCAGATTCTACGTAAGTCACACTATAGCAGCGAAAATTCAGACCAAATACCAGTTTTTACACTGAGTTGTTATGGGAACCTTGAGGAACCATGGCCAAGGTTTCTGAATGAAAAATAACAAAAATAAAGTGCAACTAAATTTCCTAGTTCTGTGATAAAGATACAACTTAGGACTGATAAAAATTATGAGTTATTCCCGTAGGCAACTTTTATTATTTTCTTCAGTTTATTCGAATTCTCAACCGTTATGGAGCTAGGGCTAAAAGGGAGGAAAAATCAGAAAAGAATGTGATACTCGGAATCTCCGAAACCTCTCTATTCTAGAAACCTGAAATTCAGAATGTAGCTTTGTACATTCTTTGTACGCTCCCTTTTAGCTGCTGAGATAACGGTTGAGAATTTGGATAAACTGAAGAAAATAATAAAATTTGCCTTTTTCTGTTTTCTGTTTTTGCTAACGATGTATTGGGAATGAATGGTAATAACGAAAATAATGATTTGCTGTTTTTAGGCCTGGGATTATGAACCTATGACGCCTTTCAAAGCAGTCATCGAACCAGACTTACCTGGTGCCTTCTTGAGCCAGAGTCCGAGGCTCATTCCTTCTGCGCCCGCAGTACCTTGGTTGACAGGACTTAATAAGGATGAAGGATGCCTTAAGTCAGTGTGTAAGTATTTGGTTGTAATGGCAGATTTAGGTACCTTTCTAGGATGTAAATTATAAAATGCTTTTTCATCTCCCACGCTCGGAAAGTTTGCTGTTACTAGTAACTTACGATCGTGTAAAGGCCGGATTTAAACTCTATCTGCATTTTAGTGCGCTTCGAAATTTGAACGCGGCGCCGGGAAAGTCTTTCCCGCGCCCTATGGTGTTGAAAAAGAAAAAAACACTGGCCGTTTAAGTAGATGCCAGATCCCGACGGAAAAAAGATCCTCATTCATAGTTCATTTACACGCGTACTTCAGCGAAAGTGATTGTTCGTGCCCATTCTCTATACAAAACTGTGAATGTAAATGGGGCATAAGGATCTTTTAAAAAGGTAAAGTCTCGGAATAGAACATTCAGAAACGCGGTTTCTTCTTTCAGGCTTTTTCAATATTTTGTACACTATATTTATCATTAATACCAGTAAATAAAAAAAATGATTCGCTTCTGTTTTATGAAGTAAATAATTATGTTTTGGTTTGTTAAATACATTTTTTCAAACGATATTACTAATTACATTTTTTATCTCCTATAAATTTTTAATTTATATGGTAAAAGTTCAGAATGCACCCGGAAAAAAAAACATTCTTTTATTTACATTATATTTGTGTCTGGATAAGTAAACTTCAGGAAATTATTAATAAAACGAATGGTTTTAATACCAACGAAGCTCAAAATTTTAGTGCGGCAGCCGTAACTACAGTAAAATATGCTTTTAAAAGGAACTTATTTGACTCACCTGTTTCGCCTGTAAGTAGTTGTCTATAGAGTTTTTCCCGCTTGGCTAACAAAAGCATTTCCTCGCTTCTGTGAGATGAAAAGTTTTGTGTTTCGCACGAATGCAATATTATTTGCGTCTCGTGCTTCTGAATACCTCGCTACGCTCAGGTTTCTTTTTTTGAACCACTCGCTACGCTCGTGGCTCAATTTTAGAAACCTTCGCTAGCTCGGTTTTCAATACAAGCACTCGCCGCAAACAATAATTTTGCATTCTTGCATAACAAATAACTATTCTTTTCTCAAATGGTTTGTTTACCTAATGGTAAACAGCAATGTTGGGAACGCGGTTCAAAAGTTTTCATTTCAATAAAGTTACTATCATGCTGGATTACTTAAATAGCGGCATTAATATTGATTTCGGCGATAGCTGTCAGATTCTACATTAGTCAATTTGGTTTTAGATTGTATTCTGAAGTTGTCAATTTCAGATATGTGCCAATTTCGGTTCAAAGTCAATTTCTGAGGAGGTCAGATATGTGCCAATTTCGGTTCAAAGTCAATTTCTGAGGAGGTCAGATGGTCGGATGTCACGTCGGAATAGAAATAGGTTTGAGTCGCAAAAAAGCAGTACAGTCCTGAACAGATAGACATTGACGGATTTTTTCAGTAACTCGAAAAATATTGGATGTCCATAGTTACCCCAAATCTATTTGGATGTTCAGATGAAAAATATCGCACCACAAACCATTTAGAAGGGTGGCACAACCGGTTTAACAAAAAAAAATCTAAACAACCGAATTTGTAAAAAAAATTATACGTGTTAAAAAAGAAGCTAAACACTACGAAATTTGCTTGAAACAGGCAAGTGCGCACCGATCCTCCAGGAAATCAAGGCAGGCTGATGTTAAGTATGATACCTATCCATCTAAGAAAATTAGTAAATGACCTAAAAAAAATTCTATAACATTGATGACTTTCTTAAAAAAAGACATCCTACTTAAGATATGAGAAGCATATAAAAGGGATTTTCCTATTGATGATCCAACGCCTGGCTGCAGCAGCAAGTCTATCAACTAGGTAGTGCGAGCTGCAACTTAGCAAGGAAACACTACTTGGCTTATCTACTCACGTGTCTTGGTGGCTTAAATAGATTTGTTTTTTCTGTAGAATATAATAAGTAGGTATGTTGCGTTTGCGTGTAAGGATAATTTGAGTTTATTACTTTATAACTGGGTAGGTACCTAATAATAAAATTTGTTTTAAATAATTAGTGTTTTCATTTCAGTAGATACCACTTTTTACTTTGACTGTACTAAATTCCTGACGTAATCAAAATAAAACGTATTTCAACTCAGCAATAAATCTAACGTAATCACTGTTCAGACTAACTAATATTCTGAAGAAAATACGATTCTGACCTACTCCGAATCCAAATTATACAGAATCTAAGTAATCAAGATTTTGTCACAGATCCCCAATAGACTTATTTAGAATCTGACAGCTATCGCCGAAATCATTAAATGATTTACATTTAACTTTCAGGGATTACGAAAAATCAAACAAGGTATGAAGAGTTCATGAGCGGTTTCGACACCATAGCGCCAGTATCTTTCTATTACGAAAATTCCCCACATGGAGACTATATCACCAAAACACTGCGGGAGGCTTATGATCTGACACCAAACTCGAAGTCACTAGAACAGAATATACTAGATGTAAGTGATATTTTTTTATAAGCTATGTATTAAAGTAAATAGCAAGCGACCCCAATGACAGGAAATAACTAATATCCAACGGTGGAAAAAAAAAGCCATTATTTTATGCAACTTGCATGTACCGCACATACGCAAAAAAAAAGGATTATAAAAAACTTTGTTTCAGGTTTACACGGACTCGTATTTTAACTATCCACTTGTAGATGCAGCACAGTTAATCCTCAGTTACACGAAAAATCCTGTATTTTTATACGAGTTGGTGTACAAAGCCACGAATAGTTTCTCACAAATATTCGGTGATCCAATCGGCGATCATGGTAAGTAATACATACGTATAATACTAGTACATACGTACAGGTTGCCCATAACGTTTTAAACTATTTAAAAGGTTACATTTTCTCCTTTTTATAATATGTTCTAAAGTAAGTACGTAACTTTTTTTTAATACAGTCTGTCCCAAAATTTTAATTTATCGTAAATCGTATGTAATATTTTGATTTACATAATATGTATTTGAAAGGCTATCTGCCGATTTCTGAATTGAGAAATTCGCTAAGCAAATGGGTAAGTATCGTCCTGTCTCGAGAAATCTTTTTTGAAAAATCTGCAGAGACAGAACGATACTTAAGCTTGCTTAGCGAATTTCTCAATTCAGAAACCGGGCCTAAATGCAGGTTTTCTATTCAGCAAGTTCCGACTGAGAAAAACAACTGCTTACGTTTCCGCTAACAATGAAAAAAGCAAATAATATGTGTGTTCATTAAACTTTTTTATTGCATCCTTTATTGCAGAGGATTTCAGAATTCTATGACCACTTAGGTATACTATTTCGGTACGCAAAGTTGTTTGTTCGAATGTCCGTTATTGGCTTAATCTTATCTTTAGACAATATTGAGAAACTAATTTCAATATTTTTTATTTTGGTTCACTAGTTTGGATTTTACAACGTTTCAAAGATACGGTTTTATGACCTTCACGCGACGGTCTGCATACTGTGGCGGTTATAGGAACAAAACATTTTAGCGCATAAAAACAAAACTACTGGACCAAAATAAAAAATATTTAAATTAGTTTCTCAATATTGTCTAAAGATAAGTTTAAGCCAATAACGGACTTTCGAACAAAAAACTTTGCGTACCCAATTATCATTTACATATTGTATCTTTACAGGTGTCTGCCATGCTGATGAGCTGATGCATTTATTTCCCATACACTTCCTTTCAAAGCCTATTTCTGATAAAGATTTAGAGATAAGCAAATTATTTGTTACGTTGTGGACAAACTTCGCTACTAGCGGGTAAGTGACCAGATTTTTAAATTAAATAATGGGGGTTCTTAGTGGTGGCGTTATCAATGTTTAGGGGCTGAACAAACCCTAAAATGTACACACGACAGCACGTCATACTGAACACTTTTGTTGTCGCCCGTAACGTAACTGCGTAGAGTGCTAGCGTGTAAGGGTCGATGTGCTGTCGTGTGTACAAAACCTTTTCGCCGTGCCCGGGGAACAGATGACAATTTGCATGCTTTTTGTATACATACGTCAATAATAATTTAATTATGGTACTACCATGTGTAATTTAAGGAAGGCACTGGTTCCTGAAACACAGGTTACCCTTCTTCAGGAACCAGGGATTTTAAACACTGTGACACTGGTTGTGCAATAAATTTTATTTCATATTTTTTATTACAAACGCCATTATTGGTCGAGAGCTGGTGACAAATCGAGATATTTTTTCGTACAAGGCTTCTGAGCTGGTTCTTTAGACTTCGTTGATCAGGAATATACTATTTTTATAGTTTATGTTTTAAATATTTTTGTGGCCACTTGGTGATAAGGGATTTTATTCGTATGTTCTAGAATGTGGAATCTAAACCTTCGGTCCTAAAAATAGTTAATCTTCGCGTTGATAACCTAATGAAGAGTTTTTAGCAATAAACGCATCCAAAAAGAAGATAATATTATGATTTTTTTCCATTGGCGGCGCTAGTTGTGCCTAGGTATTCACCTTAATGTAATTTCTTATAATATGGGTACATGAACCTGAAATAAATAAATGTATTATTATTTTAGTCCGGGCACGGTTGAAAGTTCGATTTTTTGAGCTTAGTACAGTCGGCCACAGTCTCAGATACCCCTTTTTGTTCGTTTGGCGCTCTTATGCCGCGCGCGGTAAGAGCTGCCATGGGGTATCTGAGATTGTGGCCGACCGTACCTACCTAAGTGTAATTTTTTGGTTGAGGAATATTTTTTCGTAAAAGGCTGGGAGTTTCTATGCTTCTTATTAGAATCCGCTGATCACGAATATAACATTTTTATAGTTCGAGCGCGGTTGAAACTTCGACATTTTTAACCTTAAAATTCCTAGAAAGACCCAAAATATCACTCCATTTGGATGACGAATTTTTTTAAATCGGATATTCTAAGTAATTTACATTTTGTTAGTCCGGTGATTCTCTTCGGTTGTGTTCACGAGATAGAGCACATGAAAGGGAGCAGTCGTAAAGTCGTCGAAGTAATTGTTGTAGCTAGCTACAATGTTATAGAAGAGTTAAAAATTTAAGCAACCTTTGCAACGACAATAATCATTCCTGAGTCTACCCTGAAATTATTTCTAGGTCAAATAACTTCATTGCTTTCGATAATTTTGATAGTTATGTTGATACCACCGGAGGCCAAAACACCCTTCATGACACTGTTGGAATTATTTATCAAACAACACTCAATAATAATGTGGAAAACGAACATATCGCAGGCAATTTTATTATTGTGGAGAAAATAGAATAGGCATGAAAAGAAGGAGAAAATTTGAAGCGTACTACAGAAATTGGTACGTATACTAAAAAACCTAGAATGGTGGAACATTTGTTACCAACATACGATGGAAAACGTAATATTCATGTGGAAAATTGTAAATATTTAATATTAGACATTCTGTGGATGATACATCATGCTCTAAAAATACCCAACACCCCCCAACATGTGGGTTGGATTTAATAGTCAAATTGTAGGAGATATCAACAAATCCAAACAAAAAAAATCATACCTACCCACCACCTATTAACAATTCCCCAACGAGTGTCCCTGCAGTGATTGAGAATAGTTGCAGAAGAACTTTGTCAACATTCAATGCAAGTAACCTGTGATTTAGCAATAGCAAATTATAGATTTTTTTACATTCTAGTTTCATTCTTTTATTTTTACATTCCAATATTTCCAATTTGAAGTACAAACCATGAAGAACCAAAAGGAAGAAGTGGACAATAATTGCTTTCGTGTGTCCGGCGGATAGATGCCTGTTCTGCTCTACAGGCCGTATTTCTCAGTTCTCAACCGATTCTCGTGAAATTTTGTGAGTAGGTATGATAATTATAATTTATAGTTTTTGCTAGACGATCCAAATGGGGTGATATTTTGGGTCTTAGAAAGACTTTAAGTCGTTGCATTTTCCCGGACTTTAAAAATTGTATATTCGTGATCAGCGGATTCTAAATAAGCAGCATAGAAACTCCCAGCCTTGCACGAAAAATATTCCTCAACCAAAAACATTACACTTTCAACGCTCAAAAAATCGAACTTTCAACCGCGCCCGGACTATAAAAAAATAATATTCCTGATCAGCGAAGTCTTCACCAGCTCAGAAGCCCCCAGCCTTGTACGAAAAAATATCTATCACAATACCATCTTTTTGCACCTGTTTTTTTTTTAACAAAACTCGTCAGTAATAGATTTTTAAAGGAAATTGCTAGCCGCTAAAACAATGAAATACCATACAATATTGGTGGCACCTAATCAAGTACAATAAGGATCGGTGAGATATCTTGCCATGGTTTTCTAAGGCTCTATAATGCTAATACACCAGAATAACACATAGGCTACCTTCTTTCACTACAATTAATAGTGTAAGCTATTTCTATTCCAAATCCGTAAATCCATTTTCCAATTCATTCACAGCGATCCCAACATCCCGGAACCAGTTCCATTCCAGTGGCAGCCTGTGTCGGATAGCCAGGCGTTGGAGCATCTCCAAATCGGGGATAAACAGGTCATGGCCAAGGACCTAGCGAAACGGTCCAGATTATGGGGTTCTTTACCTTTATGGTTTAATAAAAACCCTATTAGGGCCAACGATGAGTTGTAATTGCAGCAATAGAAACATTTAATGTACCTAGGTGAATACATGTTTTATAAACAAGTTTATTTTATTTCTGTGAAAGGAGCTGCATTACGAAGCAGCTGCATGCTCTTTCTCTTCAAAGCGACGTAACGACAATGTTATGGTCACCTAGGGGCGAGCGGCGTAAAGACAATAGGTAGGTGTCCGAGACACACGATCCTAAGTCCAAAAATTTTGTTTTCGAGAAAACATAACTGAAATAGTTAGTATGGGGAAAAAAATAAGTAGAGGTCTGAAGAACTTTTTATTGATTTTAAAAACTTTCCCAAAGCCTCATTCTTCAGAATGATACAAAAAACTTGTCACTTTATGGGACTTTTATTCAAGTAATTTGCGATCGAAGTTGAAAAACTGGAGTTGGAAGAATTTTGATTTCAATCGATTTTAATTTATTTTGGTTGGTACAAAACATTTTGCAGATAGGCTTAATATTGCCTTTCAGCACGGTCTGCATTAGAAATTCACGAAAAAAATAAAAAATAACCATAAATAATTTTACATTTTTTTGGCTTATTTTTTTTCATTATTTGAACTTTAAATAATTTTATTACCAATTTTACTTAAGAAACATTCTGAAAAAAATAAATTTTAAGAAAAAAAATAAAAAAAAGTATGAGAATTAAATGTCATTTTTTTGTTTTTTTTTTGTGATTTTTTAATGCAGATTCCACTGACAGATGATTTAAAGTCGATCTGCAATGTATTTGGTCCAAATCAACCAAAATAAATGAAAATCGGTTGAAATAAAATTTCTTCCAACTCCAGTTTTTCGACTTTGATCGCAAATTACTTGAATAAAAGTCCTATAAAGTGACAGGTTTTTTGTACTATTCTGAGGACTAAGGCTTTGGGAAAGTTTTTGAAATAAATAAAAATTCCTTCAGACCTCTACTTATTTTTTTCCCCGTACTCACTATTTCAGTGATGTTTTCTCGAAAACAACATTTTTGGACTTTGGATCAAAATTGAGGTAACTTTTAGAAGTCCATAGCTAATCATTATTTGTTTTGGTGATCAATAACATTCTAATACAAATGGACAACTCATAGGCGCTCGAAAAAGGTAACTGCAAAATTGTGCTTAAATTCAGTGTAAGCACAATATTTTCATTAAAGACATTTGATGACTACGCAGCTGACAACATGCCAAAATGTGGTACAAAAAAGTGCCGAAATAACACCTTGACGATGCGAAATAAAGATAGTGTGACCTACCATCGGTTAATTAATATTATTTACATATGATAACAGAAGAAAAGGTATAACCCGTGTCATTAAAGAAAACATTTAGGACGGAGTTAAAAACCTAGCGTTGTCTCGCTTTGACTGTATTAATTAGAGCGAGAGAGCGAGTGTTTTGAAGTCCATCCTAAATGTTTTCTTTAATGACACGGGTTATACAAATGTGAAGAGGAAACTATTAAATTTTCAATAAAAACCATTGATTGTAAACAAATGTTCCTGTTTCTTTCTCTCCCGCGGGTCAGAAAGAGATAGACAAAATGATGCTTCAAGAACATAGTCAGAAAAGAAAACAATGGAGACTCCTTTTGTAAAGTAAAAATTCTAAGGACTAAAATTTTTCGCACATATCTTGCTCTATCCTTAGTCAGTTGAAAAGGGGCAGGCATTTTCACTAACATGACAGTTCGACCTGCCAGTTTACTGAGTTAGATGATGGGATAGGCTTTAGTTAAAATAATATAAAAAACTACCAGGGGCTTAAGTCTGTAACACAATGGCGTGTCGATGGCGTCCCAGTATAAGTAGAAAGAAAAAAACACGGGTTTCCTCGTTTTTCTCCTACAACCAGCGAACTAATCCTCTAGAATTAGAATCAGAATAATATTTCCTGTACTTGCAACAAAAAAAAGGACCGACACAGCATGAATAAATCGTAATTGTTGCTGTCAACTGGGAGCCCTTTTTGGCACCGTTGCGTTACAGACTCAGGCCCCAGGCCCCGCCACACTGATAAACGAATACTTCATCCTCTTCATTCGGCAGAAGACCAAAGTCGAAGATATCTGGCTAGGCGGGAGTACCAACGGTGGACTAGGGCTTCACGGAATGGTGGCCTAGAATGGGTCGAGGGTCGGTGTGTAGACCGAAAGCTCGATGACATTGTCAAAACAGCGGAAGGACAATGGACGAGATTGGCATTAGAACGAGATTGGGGGTTGGCGTGAAAAGGAAGAGGCCTATGCCCAGCAGTGGGCTTTATTTATGGGCTGGATAAATAAGTAGCTTATATTTTGGCCTTCGGCCTTTCATCCTCTTTCCTACACTTGGTTTTTTCTTTCTGCGTCGCTTATAGCATTCTGTATGCAACTCGATAAACACCTTCTGCTCTGCGGGGGAACCACCTTCCTCACTAACACTTTCCGTCAAAACTTTTTGCCGCCAATGTTTAAAATACTAATTTCCGTCGTCACCTCCTTCACTCAATAATGCCTCTTTCGGCACGACAAAGGCGCAACTCACCTCTTCTTCCGTCGTCAATGGTTTCATCTAATAACTTGTCAGCTGTCGACTTCCTTCAGAACTGACATGAAAGTTCTTTGTTATGACTTTATTCATACATGACACCTCTTGGGTTTTGTAACCCTCATCTATTCTCGGACGAATAGACCATGGGGAAAATTCTGCCCACAACGCATCCTTAATATCTTTGTAAACTCTAATTTTTAAATCGAGTCCATGGAATGACAGTTGCTACAAAGGCTTTATCTGTCAGTAGCATACTAGCAAATGTCATTCCGTAAACTCGATTTAAAAATTTGAGTTTAGGTCACTGTCGAGTCTACAACAGTCCTATAATAATAAAAAGCAGGTCCCGACAAATACACTGAGATAATCAGCCTCTTATCACTGTCAGACCATTCCTTAATGGCTGCAATAACTTCGAATTGACGAAAGAATTCGACTATATCGGCGGAAAAACCGTCGAAAGTTTACGCCATGCTTTCGCCATGCAAAAAATTACACACTGCGCTCAACCACTTAGCTTTTATGTAATTATTATTGTGCCCGTCCTCCTGATCGGCACTTCAAACTTTTGTCCCCCTCTCTCAGTTGGTGGGACAACTCCACTTGGCTGTTCTTCTCGTCGTCATCATCATCATCATCAACATCATTGATTATCTTTTCATGGGGGCGTTTCGCTGCTGTGACGAGCTGAAACCTACGCTAAAATCCTAATGCGAAAAGTACTTTACGCGATCTAGGCGCGTCCACCATTGTAGCGGCTGAGCGCCACCCTAAGCTATCTAGCACTGTTGTTTACTATCAATTAGACACGATTTTATGATATTTGCTACTTTAATAAATATAAACACTTCAATCCGCGCCTACTGGCGGATCTCGTCTTAGTGACATTCCTATTTACAATATTCTAACATATTATTTGAAAAACCTCTCTAATACGAATATTGATATCGGCCAGTAGTCCGGCGGAGGTTACAATCATTACAGTACATACTTTGATTAATTAAATATAATACGTATATAAAAAAAAAACTACTATAATTATGTTCCGACCATACAAAACGCCAATTTCATATACAATATAAGGACCTAATATACGTATAGCTGACATTGTGAGGTTAGTAAAGTTTGCAACTAATTGAACCCATTCAATCTTAGCCTATTTTATCCCCAGACTCTAACTCCCTGGTCCCAGGAGCAGCTGGTGACGGCAACGCCGTTTGGTGACACTGCAATAGATGTTACACGATTTTCGTGACCCGAGAGGCAACCTAAAAAAAAACAGATATTAGATAACAATACTTCTTAGTTCATTAAATACTTATCATACAAGTCATACAACTGATCCCACCCATCGGATATCAACATCGTATTTAATCTAAATCCCTTAGAAAAATATTTACACTCACCGGTGTGACTAACTTTTAGTGTATCCCAAGAATGCACGTCGTTGTCATCAGATCCAGCCAAAATATACCGTCCACTCAATGACAAACCTAAAATGTAAAAACAAAAGAAAGTAAGGATACGTACGATTATCCCTTTTTATTTCGAGGGAGGATAGTAGCTCCATTTCATTTCAAATTTATAAGTGGGACAAGGCGGATTCAAGCGGCAAGGTCAGGTTGTGAGCGCGCGCGGACTATTGGATATGCAGAGAGATAATTGCACAGTTTATCTACTGCCAAAATAATCAAGGAAATCGTTCAAATGAGAATAACCGAACTAACTGGGCATCTGGATGTTACTTCGTACAGTTCAGCTAACTCCATCGTTTCACAGAGTAAAGTTGAACAAAATGTTGTTAAAAACAGTAAAGTTGAAAACTGACGCAAAATAACTGTTTGCATTTGCAGTACATTCTTAGAGAGGGAGAGGAAGGCCACGGCTAAGCTATTTTGGCCAAATTAAAGAAAAGGTGGATGTTGTGACGTACCAGGCTGTGAAGGAAAGTGGCCTGTGGCCGAAATGCATGGATAATGCTGCACCGACAAGAGGCTAACTCTTAAAATATACCTATTGTTGAGTGGTATCTACATTCACAAATAATCTGTCGAAAAGTTGTCATCCAATGGCTTCGACTTGTTATGTGCAGACAAGGACTATCCTTATGTACGGGATATATTTTGGTCTAATTTAGAACGAGCCACTACGATATATTTTATTCATAATCACCGCAACTCGTGAATCCACTATTGCCTGGCGGTGTGTAATGCCCTAACTGCTGGTCGCTGCGAATATCAAAGAGTCTTGCCGTCTTGTCTTCGGAGGCAGTCGCAAAAGCTTGTCCACTGTTGTGGAACTGAAATGAGTTTTTTTTTTTGTAGTTAGTAGTAACACTAGTAACCTAAATCATGGATCATAATATGCATAGGCGGGAGTCGATTAAACGAAATAAACGTTTTGTTCTTTAACGACAAATGGATTATTATCTTAGGGGACCTCGCCACGAACTAAACTTACGCAAACACTGTTGACATCTGCCTCGTGACCAAAGAACTGTTGTTTCGGCTTTTCTTCGCGGACGTCCCATAGTTTACATGTTCTGTCTACAGATCCTGTCACGTAGGTTTTCATGTCTGCGGATAACCACCAATTACCGTCAATAAAGAGGTAAATGGATTGTAAAATCACTCAAAATATTTTGTATCAGACAGGTATTTTTTCTAAAGAGGCGTAAGAAATCAAGTTTCTTACCAGGGTTTTTTGAAATAATTCGACCCTGCTGACGATTTACGTACTAAATGAAATTTTGATAAAAACAATGAATTCCCAGTTTGTTGGTGCCGCAATCTTAGAAATAGCACTCCCGCAAAAGAAAAAAAAAACAATGAATTCCATACTCCTCATCTACGTCGCATTATACTATTGTAGCCGGATCTGATATAATTTTTGGCTGTAGGGCTCAACATTATTTTTTCAACATATTTGCTGCTATCTTCATTTCTGGTCTTAGGATGGCTCTAAGGGTTGATACCGGGCAGATTTGGATTCAGCAGAGACGAACTAATTCGACTGCAGTGCGGCTCACTCACGATTTGCCGTTAAAAGTTAAATTTATTAAAATTTGTCTTTTCTATGTTTGCTTGGCACAAATCAGTACTTCAGAAAAAAACAATATAAATAACCACATAAAAAATATATCATTTTACATTACAAACCTGAAGAAAAGATAATGAAATAGAGACGGCCAATTATAATCTAAAACTTTCTTATTGAATAATAATATTATATTTCTCACCTGGGGCCAGAGAAATGCTTACAACATCCCCTGCATGGCCATCGAATTCACTTTCTCTCTTGCCTTGTTCCAAATCCCAAATACATCTGCAAATTTTAAATAAAGTCAGAAAATAAGTGGTTAGGAAAGAACTCTACAGGGTGCACTCTTAGTCGATAGCGGAATTTTAAGTAGGCTGTCTGCTGATCAATACAAACAACTTGTACTAAAAAACTAAAAAAGGTGGCTAAAAAGGTGGCAAAAAAAATGGAGCGAAAAAAATATCAGCTGTTTCATACATTTGGCTCAGTTCTGAGTCGACCTTTTGTATGGAACGGCAGACATTTTTTTTGCTCCATTTTTTTAGCCACCTAGTACAAGTTGTTTGTATTGATCAGTAGACAGTCTACTTAAAGCTCCGCTATCGACTTAGAGTGCACCCTGTAGTACAAGTTCCCGGCGTATAAATCCCGGCGGTCAAATGGTGGAACTGCCGTCATGTTTTAATAGTGGGCCCAGATATATGGATGAGTGTACTCAAGATGCCATGACATATGTTTTTTACGCCATTTTGGTCGTCCCGACCTTTTTTAACGTTTACTTGCAACCCTCGATGGCAAGATATGGCAGACGCATGGTTGCCCGGTCAAAAGCAACATGATCGCCACATGATAGCCAGATAATGGAGCTTTTAACCAAAGGTTGGATAAGATATTATTTGGAGAAGTACGTTGCTATAAGTACTCTACATAATGGCAAAACCGTGGGTTGCCTCACATCCACATATTTTTGTGGATAATTGACCACATTTCACCTTCACCACCAAAACGAAGAGCCTATATTGTTTGAAATAATTATATCCTTATGTAACACGGATGATTTCACCAAAACTCAAAAAAGTCCCATCGTATTTTATATGGCAAAAGAACAAATTTATTTGTAAGAAAGACAAAGGAAACTCTGTTGATGGCTGACCGCAAATAAAGAAAGAACACGCTCTAGGTAGAATACGGTTCACCCGAATAACACCGAATGTTACCATCTCCGCTTACTTCTGCACGAGGTTAGGGGTCCATCATCCTATGAGGTCTTGAAGACCGTCAACTGCGTCCTCAGGGTAACTTTTCAATTAGCCTGCATGGCACTTGGCTTGCTGGTGGACGATAAACATTGGGTTTCTATTCTACCTTAGCGGAAGCAGCCTTATGTGAAACCCCGTTTAAAATGCGCGAACTTGCAAACCCAGTTGCAATCTGACCCAGTTAGTCTTTGGGAAAAATACAGAGATATTCTTTCAGAAGATTACAAACGGCAAGTGGAGAGACTTTCCGGCAATATAGATCAACTAGCAGATGAAGTGTATAATAAGGGCCTGGCCATAATATAACAAGCTGCATTAGCACTAGGAGGACAAAACCTACAGCCGTATTGCTGTAGAACAATCTTTTTTTGAGATTTAAGAACAGGATTATGTATGGTGCTTAATTTTGGAGAATTCATACACTGGACATGAAAAAAAATTTGGCTATTGTTAAACTGACATGCTAAGTGCAGCATAACTCCTATCGGATTTGGAATTAGACGCGTTAGCAACTTTGGTTTAGCTCATAGATACAACGATGCATAATACGTACACACACAAAGCAATTTTAGGTGGGTACAAACATTTGCATCATCCTTAACTGTAAGTTACCAATCTACGTTACATTTTCATATCTCCGGAGCCAGTAAGGATGTGAGTATCATCTAGAAAACGGCAGCTGCTTAGGAATCCTTCGTAACCGGCCAGTTCACGAACCATCTTGGCAGCGCCAGTGGAGTCGCGATTATTCACATCGTAGATAGTGCACATGTTGTCCATGCCGCCGCAAGCTACAACAAAACTTCCTCGATATAGTGGTGGTTAGGGTGGTTAGGGATTTTTCCAAGTGTAAAATTTGACAGCGATTCGCGATTTATCGCTCAACTAACCATCCATACAAACCATGCGATTTAGGGGTGTCAAGAAACTATATTTTGTTAATATTTTAAGAAAATAAATAAATAATTTAAACACAGATTTTAACGGATTTAACACTCGTTTTATTAAAAAGTTAATAAAACGAGTGTTAAATCCGTTAAAATCTGTGTTTAAACTATTTATTTATTTTATACACAGATTTTAACGGATTTAACACTCGTTTTATTAAAAAGTTAATAAAACGAGTGTTAAATCCGTTAAAATCTGTGTTTAAATTATGTATAGTGCTCGTGCAAACCTAAGAAAATAAAATAAATAACATAAAAAAAAACTAAATCTGTGGTTTATATGGAAACCACAGATTAGTAGACTGATTTTGACAGTTATTCGTGCTATTTTTGATGCTTGGAAAAATCCCTTTGATAGCAGGATGCCTACTATCGCACTTGGTTACTTTTTTTCAATATTTTCATACAATCCGTAGCACTATACAACATTTTTAAACTTTTATACTTGGGATCGCACTATGCCCACTTTTCTGGTAATGTTTTTGCCGCATTTTGATATATTTGTAAAATAACCCTTATAGTGATAGCATTACGTCTATTTTGGTACATTCAATGCAAAATGATTTTTTTCAAAACTCTTTGCTAGTTACCAAGCCATAAAAAACGAAAGTATTAAGTACGATCACGATATTCGCCGAAACCTTATCCACTTCCCAATGACGTAAAAAAAATTAAAAAGGAGATAATTACCAATGAACGCATAAAAAACATTGTTATTGATTTTATGGGTGGACAAGCACACACATCACAACACAAAGCATACCACTGTTCTTAGTTTTACACTTCAACCTAAGTCAGTGGCCAATAAACCGTCCTACGCGATAGACGTGCCTCATTTTTACATCCCAACATAGAACATTGAACAGTGTCATTTTAACATAACATCTCATGTGAGGGCAACCGCCCTCACAAAGCAAAGTTCGTCTTTTTTAATCTCGCGTTTCTTCTTTAATTCATTTTAAAGAACCGAAGAGAAGATTTTTAGTTTATATTATAAGAATAAGATTTTTTTTATTAAATAGATTAAGTATGTAAAAATATAAAAGGGCATTCAAAGTAATTTTGTTTTCACTGTACAAATTGGTGGCATTTCACCTATAGTCCGTTTCCAGGGCAGGCGGAAAAGCGATCATTGACACGAAGTACTATGTTACCGTAAAAATATAACGATTCGTGTCGCACTCCGTCACTCTCCTTACATTTCTGTATCGTTTGGATATCGAAGCGTGTTTTTAGGTACGGGGTGGGGTGAGAGTTCCGGTCAGTCAGAGATAAAAAACCTGTTTTAACGTGCAACAGGTACCGTCACGAGTTATGAGCGCTCGACGAAACTGGTGGGGATTTCTGCGCAAGTGTGTACAATCGCACATCCTTATCATCAGAAAACGATTGTGAAACTGACACTGATGAACGTGACATCCCTGTTTAATATACTTAATGTATACTCCTACCAACCTGTTTTTTTTTTCGCCACTTTGGTGTCGTTTCATCTTAACATAATTGTTTAATAATTACTAAACCTCATCGCTCATTAATTTGCCAGTTCATAGTAAACTTGTCAAAAATTCAAAAAACCTTTGGCATAAAAAATGTTGTTTACTTCTGTGATCCGCTCAAAGGTTAATGATCGCTTTTCCGCCTGCCCTGGAAACGGACTATAGTAAAAGCATCGGCGAAAGCTAAATTAGGCATTCTGCGACTGTATAAACATTCAATCATAACAATAGGCTTTATGCGATTATTGGCGTAGAACGATCCCACGTACCTATAAAATATTCAAAAAGTTGACATAGTGCTACAGATTGTATGAAAATATTGAAAAAAGTAACCAAGTGCGATAGTAGGCTTCCTACTATCAAAATTAAATCGTTATTTGAAGGCTCGATAGGGTTGATTCCTACACAGATGTTGAAACGTTCCATTATTGTACACTGAAATTATAGTTGTGTGCATTCATGTAGACTTTTATTAGCGCTAAATTACATTTCCTTGATACACCCAATACATTATTAGCTTATAATATGATACCGACAATTTAGTCCATACAAACAACATCTCATTACAGCTTTTAAATAATGTTTTGACGAAATTTTATTTCGCGACGTGACGCATGATTTTAGATTAAGTAGCTACTTCATGCATATAAAGTGGAAACACCCAAAGCATAATCGAAATACCTAATACAGAACATAAGTTCCGCTTCAACCGCGTTGGAAGTCACCTCGCGTTTCTATGCTTTTTGTCACTTTTCTTCAAAGATTTTTTTGTTTCCGTAGTTGAATATAAAGCTTGGTAATACGCGGAAGTTCTACTCTAATGTTTTAAATGATGATTTTGGCAGTTTTTGTAATAAACCTACAGACATCCGAAAAATGGTTCCCCTAATACACTGTGCTGCAAGCTGTGGCGGGAGAAAAGTATTTTCAAAATATGGTTTTAATTGATTTTCACAATGTTATATGACCTAAGTATACAATGATGTTTAAATTCGAACTAAATAAAAAAACAACATAATAATTTTTCAATTTTGAGATTTAAAAAAAATAGTTTTTTGCAATTTATTACAGAAATGTCATACCGTTGACAAGTTCCACCCTGCAAAAAGAGTTAGGACCTTTTAACACCTTGTATAATTCTTCGGCCTATTCTCTGTTTTGCTGTGGAGATGGCGCAGATGGTAGCAAATATAGTCTGATTTAAAACGTACGTAGGTATTACAAAATCTAGTCCTTTAGGCTTAAAATTGCCGAAATCTGAAATCGAGGCCAATGGTAGCAAATATAGTCTGATTTAAAAATGTACCACGTAGGTATTAAAAAAACTAGTCCTTTAGGCTTAAAATTGCCGAAATCTGAAATCGAGGCGAAAACGCGGTTTTTCCTCATTTTGACCAGATTCCGGTCGGCGCTCCAGGTCACAACCTTGATGAACCTTGGATTATTTATTCACTGGGTCAACATCATAACAAGTTAGCAAACAATTCAGCTCTACCAGATTTAACGCAATAAGTAATATCCGAAGTTAATTTTACTGGATCATTTCAACACACATCGAAAATAACATTATTTATGGAAATTCGCCCATCTTAATAATTAAAAATGTTTAAAGTGCAAAAAAAATCGCAGAATTTAGTGGAGCACAGCATTCTTATAACTAAAATATTTGTGACGAATATGAAAAATGAGACACAAATGTAGGCAAAAGGGGTGTGTGGCTAATCTGACCTGCAATCATGGCAATATCGAGAGCTAGAAGAGAACGTCGGAGAACCATAATGTCCATGAATGAATAGGTCACTCAGTTAGTTCTTTTTTTCCTCCGATACATTTCATAACATTATCAAAACTTCAAAATTTTAAAACAATCATTAAGTATCTCACCAACAAAGTTTCCAGAAGGCGAAAAGGCCACGCTCATCACCCAAGCAGAGCGGAGGGGAATCACCTGAACCTTATTGCCGCTGTAAGTGTCCCAGATAATCAGCTTACCGTCGAGCGAGCCGGTCACACAATGCCTGCAGACGACATTTTCCTTGAGGAGTAGACAAGGTAAGTAGGTTGGAGCGGAACAGATGGGTAGAGTTGTTTTTACGTTATTATCAATAGGTAATTAATTTAATTTGGCATACAGATGCAGATCATGAAAACTTACAATTCGTTTGGCTCTTTATAATTTTGTATACCACCCTTCTTCTACCCACCTCTATGGAACGATTTCAGGGTACCTATGTACTCCGGAAAGCGACCTAAACCGGTCTTCAAAACTGGCATTTACTTAAAACATCGGTACACCACACTGGAGTAGATACAGGCTACGGTTCATTCGGTCAAGCTGTGGAACGCCACAATGCCAGAGTATCTCCACATTTGTGAGGGCCAGTTTTCGTCTTCAGACCCGTGACTCCCCTGGTAGACCCCCTGGGGGAGACATCAGGATTTTCCAGTCTTGATGTCTCCCTTTGCTGGGGGAGACTTCGGTACTAGGTTTAGAATTATATTTCAAATACTCGTGGATCCCCTGTCATGGTTATACATAGGTGGGTACTGCATTCATATTGGCCAATTAATTAAAGAATTCAAAGCTGAAATTAATAAAAATTATGTTACCCTGTCTAAGTTGTTAACTGTATTAGAAAACGACATGTCAGTAAACAAAATGATATTCACAAACTTGATAATAATGTGATCTCCTGTAAAAGGAAGGTATATACAGAAAGAAATTGATTTATTTTGAATGCTCAAATTCAACTCGTGCATAATGAATGATATACCTAACCGTTGGACATTTTATGTAAAAACTGCGATGAGTGTAAAACATCATAGCGCAATAAGGCGACATATACCTATTACTTTAGTTTGAGTGATGGTCGCTGCGGTGTTAGTGAATACATTTCCCTTATTTGTACTTAGCTTTATTTAAAACTGACTTACATACATTTATTATACAAGAGCCGACAAGGTAAAACAGGGGATCCACGAGTATTTGAAATATAATTCTAAATCTAGTACCGATGTCTCCCCCAGCAAGGGGAGACTGGAAAATCCTGACGTCTCCCCCGGGGGGTCTACCAGGGGAGAAACGGGTCTGTAGGGCGGTTTTCCACTACAAGTTTGATCCAGCAATAAGCTTACCTTTGTACAAGTATTTTCTTATGTACTTAATGCCCTTTATTTTTTTGTGTGTGCAATAAAGCATGTTTTTGATGCAAGTAATGAACCCTACTACTACCATAACCCTAGGACGAGTTTGTGCTTTCGAAAAAAAATAAAGTGGTGCAAGTAATAAAATAAGTAGGTAGATATCTACTTGGTTATAGTAGCTACCTGGAATCGCCGCTGTAGTGAACAGAATTCACTTTATTGATGTGTCCTTTCAAGACCTTTTTAGTATGTAGTCGAATTTTGGGTGCAGATTCCAAATCACCACATTTTTCAGCTAATTTTGCGTCTACAACTTTCTCTTGCTCGGCCTGAAAAGATTGCCCATTATGTAAAAGCAAAAAAAAAACACTTTTTTTTGCTTTTGAAGGATGTACATACCTTGACTTTAGCAATTAAATCATTTAACTCTTTCTTTAGTTCCGTGGTCTCCGCATCGTCTTTCGGCATTGTTTATAATAAGATTTCTTGTCCTTTTTTTAAATTAAAATCACACACTCCCGATAGGCACAAGATACTACAGCAAAATGGCATGGCTCTAAGAGGCACCCTAGGTCGTGGCTTCTTTTTTTAATCTGATTAAACAAATTGGATATGTGTGTCCGGTCAACTGAAGTAATACAAGTGCTAGAACTAGTTTTAAGTGGTGGCTTGGCTGACTGCCTTGTTGATTCTATTGCCTACTAATGTATTGTTAGATTCTATACCATAGATAAATTAGATTGACACCATAAATAAAACCTAGTACAGAATATTTTATATAATTTACTTATAATCCAACCATTAAGTTCTATGTGACTTCAAACTTCAAAGAAAAAAATAAAGATAAAATAAAGATAAAATATTCTTTATTGTACACCAATATAAAACAGGCTAGGAAAAAAACTTAAGGCGCTGGGCATAGTGAATTAGCCCGCGCGCAAAAAAAATGCACTAAAACGATTCCTGTATCAAATACACTAAAAAAATCGAAAATGTTCACATATCAAACCCTAGAATTAGGTGAGAGCTATCTAAAACAGCCAGTTTTGTGTTGATACTCATAACAGATTGCAAGATATTTTGTTTGAAAAAAAGTGCGCCGCCTATTTTTTTTCATCAAAAATATCTTCAAAACGTTTATGAATGACAACACGAAACTGGCTGTTTTAGATAGGTCTTACCTAATTCTAGGGTTTGATATGTGAAAATTTTCGATTTTTTTTGTGTATTTGATACAGGACTCGATTTTGTGCATTTTTCTTGGCGCGCGGGCTATTCACTATGTACAGCGCCTTAACTAAACAAGGTACAATTGGCGGCCTTATTGCTAACAGCAATTTCTTCCAGGCAACCACTGATGGCAAAAAGTGCTAGGGAATTGAGAGACGGGTAGTTGGTGCAATTATGAATAAAAACCGATGGTATAAACTACTTAAAAGTAATCATAAACTTACATAGATCATACATAAATACCAATTTAAAATACATAAACATAAATATGTTATAATTCAATATGAGAATGACAAAATGAGATTGATATACCTACATATAAATAAAGGAGAAAAATACAGTCTACATAACATACTTAATAGAATTATAGAGTTAGGTAATACGCTTTTAATTTACTTTTAAAAATTGTTGGGGTCGGGGAGCGCCTTATAGATAGCGGCAGATTATTCCACAGCCGGACAGCAGTAGCAGTGAAGGAGTTGTTGTAAAAGCTTTTTGTATGGATTGGTGTAGACAGTGTCAGGCTCTGTGCTGATCGCAGTGTTCGGCTGGAGACATCACTGAGAAATACAAAGCGCTCTTTGAGATAGGCCGGGGTGGCAGGATTGAACAATACAGAGTAAAGAAGACATAGTATGTGAGCATTACTGCGGAAGCGGATGGGGAGCCACTTGAGCTTAGCGCGGTATTCGGAGACATGGTCATATTTACGTAAACCAAATATGAACCTACTAGCAACATTTTGGAGGCGCTCAAGTTTGTTAAGTTGCTCTTCTGTCAGGTCAAGATAGCTGGCATCAGCGTAGTCGAGGATAGGAAGTAACAGAGACTGTGCAAGCGCAATCTTGGTTGCTGTTGGTAGAAAATTCTGTAACCTCCTTAGAGAAGCCGCTGAAGCGAATATTTTCCGGCTCACCTCCGCTAGCTGTGGTACCCAGGACAGACACCTGTCGATCATGACCCCCAAGTTCTTCACCCTCTCACTGTATGGGATAACTACACCGTCGAACTGCACTTGAGGAAGGTGCTCCCAGTCAACCTTACAAACCATTCTTGGACTGCCCACCACGGTAACTTGTGTCTTTGAAGGATTAACCTTCAAGCCATGAGATCTGCTCCATTCTGATATGCTATCAAGATCCGCATTTGTCTTAGCAATAGCGAAGGGCAACCCATCTACAGGACTATGTGCATAAATCTGGAGATCATCTGCGTAAAGGTGGTAGGAAGAGGTAATATTTTTGGAGATGCCGTTGATGAAAATTGCGAAGAGGAGAGGAGACAACACGCCACCTTGCGGGACACCGGCTGTAGTATCGCACCAATTAGAGAGAGTTTCATCAATACGAATACGCTGCCGACGCCCACGTAAGTAACTACGAAACCAGTCGATTACCGTTGGAGATATGTTAAGAGAGCACAGTATTCCTAGTAAGATGTCGAAGTCCACCATGTTAAATGCATTGCTAAAGTCTAGTAACGATGTGTTTTGTGTAAACAATGTGTTTTTAACATAATGTTTTCTCGTCTATTTATCTAGTTATTTTATCAATGAAATGAATCTCAGTATCCAGAGCCTGATTAACCTTAAGGCAGAGTAGGCAACTGCCTAGGGGCCCAGGATCGACAGGGGCCCACAACAGTGCGCAAAAAAAAAGTTTTATGGATCGAAAATGATAATCAACAATACTATTCTTTTTTTTTTCAACGCATGTAACGCTTTATACATACAGAACCATCTAGTATCTAATATTAGAACTAATATAATTCTTCGGAACGCAACTACAATGGTCTACAGGCGCATATTAAAAAAATAAATCCCCTCGCACACTACGTCCCATTTGCAGCGCATTCGTTGAATTTGGTTGGAGTACGTGCTGCGGAGAGCTGCGTTGGAGCAATCTCATTCTTCGGATTCGTACAAGAATTGTACAATTTTTTTCGGCATCAACTCATCGCTGGGCAATTATGCTCCAGAGTCTCGAAACACAAGATGAAACTAAACAATCGTCGTCTTTAGTTCCAAAAAAGTGTCTGACACAAGGTGGTGTGCACGAGCCGATGCGACCAAGGCCTTGTCAAAAGGTTATAAGAGTTTTCAGAAAGTTCTGCAGTCTATTGTTGACGATAAGACGCAGACACCGCAACTGATTCACGAGGCCAAATGTTTATTAAAGGATTCTGAAAAAAAAAAGAAAATGCCATTATGTCAGTATTCTGGGCTGCCATACTGGATCGAATCAATGGTGTTAGTATTTCGCTACAAAAAGCAACCATTGAACTTCGAACGGCCGATGATCTTTTAAAATCGCTTTTAGATTTTTTGCTTTCGCAACGAGATTCATTTGACGACTACGAGTTAAAGGCATCCGAGATAAGTGGTACTAATTACAGTGATGAAAATCAGCGCGTGCGAAGAAGGGAAAGGCATAATGATGACGGGCCTGCAGAAGAAGCTGTACTCAGGGGAAGAGAGAAGTTGAAAATAGAAACTTATTTACCTGTACTGGACGTGCTGCATTCAGAATTAACACGACGACTAGAAAGCTATCAGGAAGTTAATTCTCTATTTGGATTTTTAACAGATTTCTTAATAAAGTCGGACGATCAAATCAAAAAGGCTTGTACAAAATTATGTGAGCATTATTCCGAGGACATTGAGCATGAATTTATAAACGAGATGGTGCAGTTCAAGTACTTCGTCTTAAAATTGGAGGATGCCGGGAAAGATAACATTGTAGCTGATGAAGAATCGTACAAATTGATCAATAATAATAAAAGGTTTCCCAAATGTTATGATAACATTGCAAATTTATAGAAGTTTGATGATAACAAACGCGACAGGAGAACAAAATTATTCAAAATTGAAATTCTTAAAAAATTCTCTTCGAGCAACAATGTCTCAACATCGCTTAAATTCATTGTCGATAATGGCAATTGAAAATGATGTATTGAAAAAGGTCCACATTGAAGAAGTCGTAAAAGATTTTATATCTAAAAAAGTTAGAAAACCGCATATTTAAATTAACAGAAGGTACCGAAATTACTTCACTCTTTCTTTCGTTTATTGCGTTTGGTTAAATATATATTTTAAATTAATAATAACTGAGTCGCGTTTAATTTTTCATGTATACATAGAAATGTTTTCAGGAATGTGGGTAGAAGGCAAAAAAATACATCACATGATTTAGTCACTCAGACTAGATAGATAGATACGAGGGCCGGCTGGAAAGTTATCTACCTAACATAGAAAGAAAATACATAGGTAGTTATTTTTTTATATTTTTCAATGTATTCCCCTGCAACTGTAATACACTTATTACATTTGTCAATAAGAGACATTAAACCGTCAAAAAAATATTTCTTGGATTGGTCGTCAAAATGGTCATCCACAGCGGCCTTCATTTCCTCATCGGTCAAAAATCTCTTTCCCCTTAGACTTTTCTTCAAATTTCTAAAAAGGAAATAATCGCAGGGGGCCAAGTCAGGGCTGTAGGGTGGATGGTTTATTTCCGCGAAGCCGTTTTTGGCTAAGGCCGACCTTGCATGGACAGCTGTGTGGACCGGAGCATTGTCGTGCAAAATCAAAATTCCTTTACCGAGTTTGCCTCTTCGTTTTTCTTTGATGGCTTCTCGCAGTTGGTCAAGTAAACTGGCATAGTAAACGGCATTCTCGTAGTATTTTTTGGTAGATAATCTATCAATAGAATCCCTTCTACATCCCACAAAATTGTTGCCATAAGCTTGCCTGCTGACGGCCGAACCTTAAACTTGCGCGGTGGCTTTTCCTCTTTAAATTTCTACTGCAATGACTCCTGTTTGCTTTCGGGGTCCCATTGGCGAATCCAGGTTTCGTCGCAGGTTACTATTCTGGATATAGTTTCCTCTTCTCTATCTTTTACCAGGTCCAAAAATGCCTGACAACATTCGACGCGTCGTTGTTGATCGAAGGGCGTCAGCATTCTGGGCACCCACCGGGCGCTCACCTTCGACATCCCCAAATGTTCATGAATAATTACGTGAACACGTTCCTTACTAATCCTGACTAGGGCATGCACCCGGTTCTACCCGGTTCCGAAATACCCGGGTATACCCGGTTCCTCGGAGGTATTTTCAGAACCGGTTCCGAAGAAGAATACCCGGTTCTACCCGGTTCTTTAAAAAAAACTGAAGTTACTTAATTCCGCATTAATAGCATTGAAATCAATCGGCCGGGCCCTAAGCGTGTCATTAAAATTCACGTTGTCACATATACACGAGCTGGCAACGTCGCGCGCGTCGCTGCACTCGTCGCACACTCGCTTCGCTTCGCGTCGCCTGCCCCCCGCGTACCCCTCTGAGTTCTCGTCACGGGTCTCAACTTCTCAAGTCACTACTCCAGTGACGATTTAACTGTGAAGTGGAACGCTCGCTTGCTTATTTTTGTGGATTGTTGTAGTTTGCAGTGTACCTTCTCAGATACCGAAAAGAACTGGAAACCTGTGTCTGGTGAGTAAAGTTTTAATTAAGTACATTATTTTTTTCACCTTTCCTAAGCCACGAGCGGCGGGACATTAGGATCTCAAGTTCCTGCGACCTTGTATGGCCTTGTGTGTGTAGCTTTAAGCATGATCAACACTTTTTGTTTCAATATTTTATATTTTCATTTGTTAAAGGTACAATGGATTATGAAGAGCAGTTAGGAGACAAGGTACCTATTTGGCGACATTTTCTTCGTGCCAAAGACAAAAATAGTGCCAAATGCAAAACTTGCAATAAAGTACTGAAATCCGCAGGAGGTTCCACAGTGTCATTACACAAACATATGAAAATTGTGCATAAAGTTAATGTGAGTGCCGAAAAAGATGCTTCGTCACCTTCAACTTCGATAGCAAGAAACGAAAGATCGGACACCCAGAGCTCAGATTCAGAACTTCCAAGTACTAGCAAAAAAACAAAGTTAACTGATTATTACGACTCTGAAGAAAATCCTTCTACTGCAACAAGAATATCCCGTATGATTGCATTAGATGGCATTCCGTTCCGGACACTAGCAAAGTCCCAAGATATCCGGCAGATTTTTGAAAAATCGGGACATAAAATTCCTATGTCTGCTAACACAATCAGAGAGTTAGTGGTTAAACATTGTGATGAAAAAAAGAATGATCTAAAAAAAGACATAAAGAAACTTTTGTCTGAAAATGTAAAGTTCGCAATTTCATTTGATGAGTGGACTTCTAATAGAAACCGCAGATATTTAAGTTTAAATATACACTCACCATCTTTGAGCGGACCCAACAAATTCAAAAATTTGGGACTCATAAGAGCTTACGGATCATTGCCAGCAAAAAAATGCATTGAAGAAATTAAACGAAAACTAGAATGCTACGGAATTTCCTTAGAAAGGGACGTTGTTGGAGAAACTACCGATGGGTGTAGCATGATGGTTAAAATCGGTAAACAACTGAAATCCTTACACCAAAAATGCATTGCGCATTCAATTCAGCTGGCTCTCTCAGACGTTTTTTACAAAAACCATGTTGCTATGGATGAAGAAGCTGTTGAAGAACAAGACGCTGATGAAGATGATATGCCATTAGCTGCATTAGCCCCACTATTACACCGAGCTGCTGGAAGCGGTGAAACTAGTGACGATCATGTTAGTGGAGAACAATCAGATGCAGATGCAAATGACGACGATGATGGTGGTGTTGAATTTATACAAGAAACACGAAGGCAGCTGTCAAATTTCAGATACTTTGATTTACTAGCGAAAGTCCGGAAAGTAGTAAAGATATTTAAAAAATCCCCGACAAAAAATGATGACGTTTTACAAAAATACGTTACTTCTGACTACGGAAAAGAATATTCCTTGATTTTGGATACCAAGACAAGATGGAGTAGCATGGCGGACATGCTGCAACGTTTTCTAAAGCTAAAAATATGCATCACCAAAGCCCTTCTTGACATTGAATCGGACATTGTGTTCAGCCAAGAAGAATGGAAAACTTTAGACGAGATCCAGGAAATTTTGGACATAATTTTAAGACTATCGTTGAAAGTTTGTGTCGCCGGGATGCATCCTTGGTGACAGCTGATGTTGCCATTAAATATGCTTTGAGGAAGCTAAACAGGATGTATACATCTATAAGTGATGAAATGCAAAATGCTTTAAAAAAAAGGTACTCTGAGCGAAGACTTATAGAAGCAGCTACACTTCAATACTTAACAAACCCGGAAAAATACTTTGCTGATTTTGAAAACGACGATTTGGCTGTATTTCCTCGGCCCACTTCCGATGATATGTGCAGGGGCATTATTAAACTCGTAAAGCACTTGTCAAGTGACTTATATCAGCAATGTACAGATGAGGTGGAAAATGTAGGCGAGAACGACGTTATTCTTGTCCCAGAGTCGGCTATGACGAAAAAAGAGGAGCTTAATAAAGAGATTCAAAAAGCTACAGCCATACAAAGTAATACGAGACATCAAGACCGAGACCACGTGGACTGGTTTACAACTGTCAGAATAGAAATGACGTTGTTTGAAAATGGTGGAAGTCGTGGTAGCAACCTTTCGCTAGCATATAACTATTTAAGAGCTATGCCGCCAACAAGTGTGGAACCTGAAAGGATTTTCTCCTCAGCAGGCTACATTTGTTGTAACCGCTTACGCAGCTCGCTGAGTGACAGGAGCTTAGACGCAATTACATATTTAAGATCGTATTATCAAGAAAAAAAAACTGAGAAAACTAGGGCTTAAGCCATAATTGTAAGAAAAAAAATCAAAGAAATTATTTTACATTCTTGTTGCGTGTTATTACGATTATAAACAGATATTATTTAATTTTTACATTTTATCTATTAAAAAAAAACTATTTAAGGTGGCGGTTTGTGTAAGACTGATTATTGTTTAGTAAGACTTGACAATTAAACTTAAAAAAATAAAGAAAAAAGTATAAATAACGAAAATACATCCTCATTTTAAACATTAGTACCTACTACTGTGTCTAGTCTGATTTGTTTAGACTGATTTACTTAGACGCAATTGGTTACCTCTAAGAAAACTATTGCCTAAAACGAAAATATGTCGATTTTTTGTTAACGCGTTAATTAGTGCTTTAGAAAAAAAAGTGAAAAGAAATTATTTTATTTTGTTGTTTCATGTTTTTAAGATTATAAAAAGATATTATTTTATTTTACATTTCAAAAGAAACAAACGTTTTTTTAGGGTGGTGGTTTGTGTATGACTAATTATTGTATTGTAAAACTTAACAAGTAAACTAAGAAAATACAGAAATATAAATAGAGAAAAAAATATTAAAAACGTAAATGATCTCATTGTAAACAATACTACTTACTGTGTCTAGTCTGATTTGTTTAAGATAATAATATTTTACGAGTTCCTTTATTATTCCTGTTATTAATGATAACAATGACTGTTTTGTAAGCTAAAGTTACCAAATAAATGATAATTTTATATAATATAGCTAGTTTTTTATTTCATTCCTCGTAATAATGTATCCTTTCAGGTTTTCTGTGCTTTTTTTCATAATAATATGAAAATTTGCATTTTTATCAGTCGGAACCGAGTAGAACCGGGTACCCGGTTCCGAGTGCTCCCAGAACCGGGTATGAAAAATCTGGAACCGGAACCGGTTCTGCATGCCCTAATCCTGACATCCCTAGCGATCTTCCACTGCTTGACTCTTCGATCTGCGAGTATTATTTTTTTCACTAGATCCACTGTGTCTTCTGTGACTGCAGAAACCGGCCGTCCGCTACGGGGATCGTCTTCCAAGCTCACACGGTCATGTTTAAATTGTTTAGACCAAAATTTTATCATGAAATCGGAAGGACATGAATCACCATACACATTGAACATGCGTTGTTTGATTTGCGATGGAGTATTTTCCTCTTTAGTTAGGAATTTAATCACGGCACGCTGCTCAATTTTAGGCATTTTATTATTTTCTTCCGACATGTTTACTGTGTTAATCTACCATTCGCAACGAAAACAATTAAAACAAATGAATGCTGTTATTTTCAAATAAGGAATATGTTAGTGTTAAAAGTACATAGTGGCCAGTATCATTTTTATTACTTTATTTAACAAAGTAGATTTTATATCAGCCACCCCTCGTAGATAGAGAACACTTTATTGTACACAAGAAATTAATTATTTACAAGAATTTTCTTAACCTAATAGTACAGACGGCGGTCTTATCGCTAAGAGCGATCTCTTCCAGACAACCTTCGGATGGACTGGAAAAGTAAAAATAGAGAAGGTAGTAGATGTACATAAACAACAATAAGTAAATTACATAAACACAGGACCAGAGCCTTAAAAATCGGTAGTGACTTGGCCTTCCGCACTTGTTCTGGTAGAGCATTCCAGAGATGGACTGCTTGAAAGGTGAAGGAGGATTTATAGAAACCAGTGCTGTAGGTAGGGGTATGGAGACGAAGATTGAAGGATGAGCGAAGATTAAGGCTGTTGGCTGTATGTAAAAACTTAAACCGCTCTCTAAGGTAGGAAGGACTTGCTGGATTGAACAGTATTGTATAGAGAAGAGAAAGAATGTGGGTATTCCGACGGAGGCGAATAGGGAGCCACTTGAGCTGAGAGCGAAATTGAGAAACGTGGTCATATTTGCGTAAACCAAATATGAACCGGATGCAGTAGTTTTGAAGACGCTCAAGTTTATTAAGTTGCTCCTCGGTGAGATCAAGATAGCGGTGAGATCAAGACTAGGTAAGAAAAGGGGCCCGAAAATTGTATTGCCTACAGGCCCATACAGGGTTAATCCGGCTCTGTCAGTATCAGATGGGTCGCTATTCAAGCAGCAATGAGGCTTTGAGGCTATTTGGCGCATATTTTCATTTGCGATTCACGAGACACCATTACCACCATCGACCACATTAACAAGATTCTTCTCATTTTGTCAAACAGATGCTTTCGTATGCACTTTGCTGTATCATCGAAATCGTTTCAGCGTCGGAAACAAGTGTGCGTTGTCAAACTTTGAATCCAAATTTCTGCAAAAAATTACAATGAGACATTGTTCATGATAGAAGATAATTATGTATTTATTGATGGCAAATAAAGTATTGTCGTGTTTGGGCATGACAGCACCAAATCGTCCCATGCGCGATGCATTTGACCACGAGTTACAAAGAGAACAACAGTACGATACTGAAGTATTGACCGAAACAATTGACCGAAACAGTTCGTTCAAATGTTTCGCAATTGAATGCACAACAAAGGATTGCGTATGATAATTTGATAGAAGCTGTAAACAGCGCCTGGTGGAATTTACTTCCTTGATGCTCCCGGGGGGACTGGAAAAATGATTCTAATTTCATTGCTATTTGCAAATATCTGATCGCAAAATGAAGTAGCCCTAGCGTTGGCTTCATCTGGAATAGCTGCTGCAACATGGTGGACGAACTGCACATTCTGCCTTGAAATTACCACTAAACATGCAAATCAACGAAGAACAGCGCAATGGCGAAGATTCTACAAATATGCAAATGCCAAATTGATCGTTTGGGATGAATGCATGATGGCTCACAAGAGGTCACTGGAGGCACTTTACACTAGCCACGGATTTCTGGCACTTCAGGAAACAGGACCTTATTCAGCGGGTTTTTCCGGTCATAGAACAACACTTCAATGACCATAATCGGCTTAGCGAAAAAGCAATATTGGCGGCCAAAAATAAAGAGGTCGATGATCTCAATGCGACCAATCAAAAATTTCTTCCAGGTGAGTGGTTTTCTTACAAATCAGTTGACAGATTTACAAACCAGGATGACATAGTCAGTCAACTAACCCACAGAGTTTTTAAAATCACTGGAATTGCCTGGACTACCACCCCACAATTTAAAATTAAAAGTAAGATCAGTTGTGATCATACTGCGTAATATTAATCAACCTCGACTGTGCAATGGAACGAGACTGGCTGTGAAAAGCTAATGAATAACGTCATCGAGGCCCAGATAATCAAGGGAAAATTGCTGGCTTTTGCGATAACCGTAAATAAATAGCAAGGTCAGTCGTTGCAAGTTAGCGGAATCAACTTGGAGTTTCCCTGTTTCGCGCATGGACCATTATACATCGCGTGTTCGCGCGTAGGAACCATCATATATTTACGCAACGCAAAAAAAAAACTAAAAATATAGTCAAATATCAGAAAGCTTTAAATTGATTAAGTGTACAACTCTGTTTTTACTTAATGAAGATAAAAAAAATGTGTTCATTTGAATTGCAAGTTTTGTTTAAATCCAGGAATTTTTATTTTATAAAAAAAATAATACATTTGTGATGCTTACAATGAGCCCTTTTATTTGATATGTTACAAGAATATTATGAAAATCTTTTTATTTAATTTTCTATTTTACCCCCCAAAAGTTGGCCCCATAATTAAAATTCGTCTATTTACGTTATACGTCCGAATTCGGGTCACCAATTTACATAATTTGTACCAAATTTCAACTCCATCGGTTCAACAGTTTCTTGGCTAATTGGGTGTGGTGTGACAGACGGACAGACAGACAGACACACGAGTGATCGTATAATGGATTCGTTTTTTCTTTTTGAGGTACGGAACTCTAAAATCACACGTAAGAGAAAGTCGGAAGTCGGGGCGTCGCTTAATTGCGACAGATAGGTACACCAGAAAAAGGGGCTATTAGAGCAAAAGAAGAAGAATCTATGAAGCCAAAACCGAAACCCAAAAAGAAGGTTGTAAAGAAAGTATTACATAGTGAAACTGACTCAGATGATGCTGAAAATAAAAGTTAAAAAAACCGTTTAAAAATAGCACGACGAAGACTCTGATTGGTTTTAGGAAGATGACATTGATCTTGTGCCATTAACGGAAGAAAAATTACTCACCGGTACTTTACCTCGCATCCCTGAAGAGGGTGATTAGGTATGCTGTGTCGTTCGTTTTGAAACTTAACGAAGAAGCGTTTATAATGTTGGCCAAATTTGCGGCAAGGTTATTTGCGCGGGAACCGAAAACATCAATTTGACATGCCTAGTGTTCCTGATCCTAGCCTTCGTGAAGGAGCATGATATAAAATTGATACAGCCGAGTCCAATTGCCAGAAATACATATTGCCAACTCCTAATGGTGCCGAGGTTAACCGTACTTGCAGATCTACCCACCCAAAAACTGCCCATTGCACACAACGAGGCGGTGGCACGATATGAGGCCCGAATTCTGATATCCGAGACAGAAGGCGAAAGTTGCCGTGATCATCAAAATTTAACTCTGAAATGTTGTACGTTGCTGACGTTGATTATCAAAACGATAGATCACAAGTAGCCTTGGGTGCAATGAGTTTTAAATGCACTCATTGCAATGCATTAAATGGAAAGAAGAAACCGTCGGAATGTGTTGCAGTGCTGGAAAGGTTCATCTTGCACCCTTCGAACCGTTGCCTGAACCATTACATAGTTTAATCATGGATTTGCAACCACTTCATGGGTAATATTCGTAACTACAATAACAGTTTTCAGATGACTTCTTTTGGGGCGAAACAAATTAGGCATGAATCGTATGCCATTCGATTGGCAGTTTACTTCCGATGCCCAGTCAGGAACCAAAGTTAATTCAAATTTATTTTGTTGGGGAGGATGAGCGGGAAGCACGATTAAGATGTAGCCACTTTACAGGTTTAAAACAAGGATTAGTATTACAGTTGCGACGTATGTTTCATGACTGCAACAAATATATAAGGGATTTTAAGACGACTCTAAAAAAGGTGCCACCAAATTGCGACACATTTGAAGTTGTGATAGGTACGAGCTGAGAAAAAAACCTGTAGAGGGCCATAGGGGTTGTTTCAATGTACCGACAGTCAATGAAGTCGCTCTGGTCATAGTAGGGCAATTTCCAAAAAAAAGTCTGTTTCTGCAGCTTCATTCTATCTATATCGCCTTATGATCAGGTCAGGTGAAACCAATCATTTAATACATTTTCTTTCGCTTTTAAGCCTATTTTTACTAGACATCAACGCTAAGATAGAGACAGAAAGGTTAAATTATTTAAAATGCAACCAGGCACAGCTTCGAGTTGATAATATATTATACATATACATCTTAGGGACGCCATAGGCCCGCGGGCCTGGGGTTGAGCACCCTTGATTTAGAAAATGGTCAAAGGGTGTATTTTAATTCCGATAATTTATTTAATAGAATATACAATCCCCCCAATACAACCTTATTAGGATTCTTTCATTATGTGGTAATGACGAATTTGCAAAGACACTCCTATATCCGGAAGTACCTGCCTATTACGTATGGATTAATAATAGGTTTGAAAGAAGGAAGTGCAGAAAGGATGACGAGGGATGGCTGGTGTGAAAAAAGATTTTATATTAGGCAGGGTGTACACCGTCCACCCTAATATCACGGAGTGCTATCATCTTCGCCTGTTATTACACGAAGTTCGCAGCCCAACTTCTTTTTCAGCGCTATAAACCGTCAATGGTGTTTCCCATCCTACTTTTAAATCTGCTTACCAGGCGCTCGGGTTGCTCGGGGATGACCAACACTGGGACTCTACATTACAAGAAGCAGCGTTATGTGATTCTCCTCATAAAATGCGTGAACTTTTTTCGTTTATGTTGGTTTTTTGTAAACTGTGTAATCATCTGAGACTTTGGGAAAAATATAAAAATTACTTCACTGAGGATATCACACGCCAACTACAAATGATACTGTTACAAGAGCGTATCAGTAATGTAGAGACTGCATACGACAAAGGTCTTTCAATAATGGAAGATGCAGTTTTGGCTTTAGGAGGGAGAATTGAGAAATTTAACATATTAGGTATGGTTTGCCAGATCCAAAAAGATCGTACGATGAACAGCACAACTCAGAATACGCGAGATGATGTTGACGCATTAGTTCACATGGTTCAAATCAGTGAAAGGTCCTTAATTCCAGATCAGTTAAATGTTTATAGGCAGGTCCTACAATGGAAAATAATTTTTTTTGGATGCACCAGGCGGAACCGGCAAAATCTTTTTAATCAATTTACTATTAGATAAAGTACGTAGTGCAGGTGGCAATTGGCATTGCACTGGCTGTTGCATCCTCCGGCATAGCTGCCACGTTGTTGAAGGGTGGTAAAACGTATAAATCTGTTGACTTAGTAGTTCAAAGTGACGATGCCGTGAATTGCCCGGTTTAATTTTTAAATTCCTTAAATCCTCAGGCCTCCCACAACATACTCTTTCGCACCAGTCATGTTGGTGAGGAACCTGAATCCACCAAAGTTTAGTAATGGCACAAGATTGCGAGTGCAGGCTTTACATAAACATGTCAATGAAGCAACTGTGCTAACTGGGTCGTCTCAATTAATCTGTTTTTATACCCCGAGTAGATAACCCTTATCCCTTCCGACTATCCTTTCGATTTTAAAAGACTGCAATTTGCCCTGAAGGTTTCTTCGCCATGACCATTAATAAAGCCCAAGGTCAGACGCTAAAGTTAGCAGGAATAGACCTCAGGGAAGACTGTTTTTCCCATGGGCAGTTTTATGTTGCTTGATCCTATACTAATGTAGTTTACAAAGAAGTTTTACATTAGTTCATCACAAGTATTTATTATTTTTGTGAAGAAAAAATATTTTATGAACGGATAATGAATACTTTTTTCTTTGTTAAATATTTTCTTTTATTACTTTGTTAACCTACTGGATCTTAAAAAAACCGGCCAAGTGCGAGTGGGACTCGCGCATCGAGGGTTCCGTACCACCATTCTATTGTCGATGCCACCATTTGACATTCTGTCAGTTGTCTGTGGACAAACTTGACGTGACAGTTTTACACCAACAAGACATCATGAAATCGATGCACAATTATTTTCCTGCAGAAATCTTGTCCTAGGATTACTTTGCGTTGCATGCCTTCGATCACATACAGTTCACACGAAAATACACGGTACCCTATCCTATAGGTATTAAATCCTTTGCGAGGGTCGAAACATGCGGATATTAAATATGCTGCATAAACGGCTGAATCTTTTGATTCCGTTAACTTAGAAGCTTGATTTTTTCACTGCTCCAAAAGATTGCGGACCTGAGTATTTTGATATAAATTTCAACCTGATACCTCTACGTGTTCTTGAGAAAAAGGTCTTGACAGACAGACAGACAGACAGACGGACAACAAAGTGATCCTATATTGGTTCCGTTTTATCCTTTTGAGGTACGGAACCCTAAAAAAAAGCATCAACATATTTTCAATATAAGAGTGATTAAGATGTTGCACAAATTTTGTTTCACTCCTGTAAGTCTATAGGTCTGTAGGTCTAATGCCCTTTCGAACAAAAAAAGAATCATCATTATCGGTTCACGTAGAAAAACCTACGGGTCGAATTAACTCCTCCTTTTTGAAGTCTGTTAAAAATCACTTAGGTATTTCCCCATTTTGTAAAATTATCCGGGTAACATTCCTATTTTTTATATCCAGGTAACAGAGTTCTAAGTTCTAAGTTCTTTAAAGTTGACAAAGTTTGTGAATATGTGTTTGTCAAAAGGTATTTATCCAGACGAGCTCAGAAATTCAATTATAAGACCTATATACAAGCAAGGAAGTCACCTAGAACCTAGAATATACCAACTATAGACAGATAGCTATTTTGTCAGTAATTAATAAAATCATGGAAAAGGTTATATTGTAGGACAAGTAGGTAAGTGCATTTTTGAAACATCATAATAACTTATTGAACGAGCGAGCGTTCGACGATAACTTGAGTAAATTTAGTCGGATCGTCATGAAATTTGGTAGGAAGGTAAATGAGGCCAAGGGAATTTTTAAGTTCGAACATGAGCCAAATCGGTCGAGGGGTTGCTGAGATATGGGGTCGCGAGTTCATAGTTCGGGGCGAACCACTAGTAATTGAACGAGCGAGTCTACTGGAACAATCCGGCGTTTGTATGTATGTATATATGTTTGTATGTATGAATGTTCGTTCAACGATAACTTGAGTAAAGGTCGGATCGTTATGAAATTTGGTAGGCGGGTAAACAAAATTAAAATAATTTTTAAGTTCGAACATGAGCCATATCGGTCGAGGGGTTACCGAGATATGGGGTTGTACAGTTTGTATGCATAGCGCGTGCGCGCCTGCGCGAATGGCATTAGCAACTCAGTTACACATCTGTGACTGGGTTCGCGAGTTCACAGTTCGGGGCGACCACTAGTTATCTGACTCGCAACATGGTTTTAGAAGTGGAGAAGTACGTCCACTGCCTTATTGCAATTTTCAGATTATGTGAATGATAGTCTCAACAATGGAAAACAGGTTCCAGCCCTTTTTATCGACTTTAAAAAGGCATTTGATACCCTTGATCATGACCAACTTCTACAAGCCATGGACGAGTGTGGAATAAGTGGCTCTACAAACCAATGATTCCGTAGCTATTTAAATAATAGGACACTTCGTACAGTCATTAACGGGACGTCAGGAGCTGAGGTGGGTGTCAAATTGGGGGTGCCAACTGCCAACTGGCTCAGCCCCTCTACCCTTGATGCATTTTTCCAATACGGCCGCAATGTGGCGCAATTTATTTACAAAATTTTATATTTTACAAATTAAGACGCATTTTGTGTTTTTATTGACTCAAGCAGCCTTACTTTTGAAGAAACATTACAAAGTATTTAAAATCAAAGCATTACTATGCGAATTCAAAGAGAAAATAATTTTAATTTTTTTTCAATTTGATCGCAATAGCGTCAAGGGTAACCCCCCAGTTTATGGACCTGTGGGCTACATAGTACATAATGCATGCCAATAGTGTCACTAATGTTGTTAAGAACAGGGCCCTTAGCCTGTAACACAATGGTGCCAAAATGGGCTGTCAGGTGACGACTTCAATTACGATTTGCTAACGCTGTCTGTCCTTTTAATGTTTTTGTAGTACAGCAAAGAATATTTTGATTCTAATTCTAGAGGATTAGTTCTCTGGTTGTAGGAGAAAAACGAGGAGAGCCCGGTTTTGTCCTTCTGCCGGGACGCCATTGACCCGCCATTGCGTTACAGGCTAAGGCCCCTATTTCCTATGCTGACCGTGCTGACAGGCAATATTAAGCCTACCTGCAATGTTTTTTGTCCGAATCGACCAAAATAAATGAAAATTGATTGAAATAAAATTTCTTCCAACTCCAGTTTTTCGACTTTGATCGCAAATTACTTGAATAAAAGTCCTGTAAAGTGAACGGTTTTTTGTATTATTCTGAAGAATGAGGCTTCGGGAAAGTTTTTGAAATCAATAAAAAGTCCTTCAGACTTCTACTTATTTTTTTCCCCATACTAACTATTTCAGTGATGTTTTCTCGAAAACAACATTTTTGGACTTTGGATCAAAATTGCGCTATCTTCTAAAAGTCCATAGCTGATCATTATTTTTTTGGTGATAGATAATTTATCTGAGACTCTAAGGAATAAAAAAATTTGCTGAAAAGACGAAAGAAAAAAAAGTTACAAAATAAAATCGAATGCTAGGTATTTTTTTTCAAAAAAACCTTAAAAGCCTCATAACTTCTAAACTACAAAAAATGGCTGAACATACATGGGGGTGATTCGGGTAGCCCTCGATGTCAGCTATCTAGATTTTCTCGCTTGACGTGTATGTTTGGGCCACCCTGTATATTCACCTTACAATAAAAATGCTAAATGTATTGACACAGGAAAATTTAATATTTTAGGTCACACATATACACTTGTCTACACTAGTGGTTCGCCCCGAACTACGAACTCGCGACCCAATATCTCAGCAACCCCACGACCGATTTGGCTCATGTTGGAACTTAAAAATTCCCTTGGCCTCATTTACCTGCCTACCAAATTTCATGACGATCCGACTAAATTTACTCAAGTTATCGTCGAACGAACATTCATACATACATACATACAAACGCCGGATTGTTCCAGTAGACTCGGAGAACTTCGCTCGCTTCGCTCGCTCGTTCAATTAAGCCCGTAAAATAATCTATCTATACTTATAATAAAACTCTAGCGAAGTCAATTCTGTACATTGAATATTTTTAGAAAAAAACCATCAGGGGTTACTAAGTAAACTATACTGAATACAAAAATGCAAAAAAATCGGTCTATGTCTGTCTGTCTGTCTGTCTGTCTGTCTGTCTGTCTGTCTGTCTGTGTGTTACCTCATCACGCGAATACCGCTGAATAGTTTTCAGTCAAATTTAGAACCGTGATAAGTCCTGGTTCTGGGAACAATCTAGGCTATCCGATGTTCAGAATACATTGCGGGTTGCAATTTTAACTTCGTTTTTTGTAAGAAATATTCATAATTTTGATATAGCTTCTTGAGAAGATATGTTAATAACGTGATACAGAACACAAATCGAAAAAAAAATTGCATTTCCGGAAAAAAAAATCCGACTTGGAACCTCATTATCTCGGAAACAGTTGATTTCCTAGGCATAGTTCCTTGGGCAAAAATGATCGTTATGATGAGGACTATACAGGGTGTAAAAGACCGCCAACAGACCCGAAAGCCACTAGACACCAAAACAAAGTACTTTTTCGATAAATTATTGTTGGGAATTTATTTTGGTTTTTTAGGTTATAATTTTGAAAAATATTTTTTCACGCTATGGACGTGTAACGCACAGAAGTCATATTGCGCAAGCGTAGGTATCAGATTATGTTATGCTTGAAGTGCCGATGTTTAGAATACATTGCGGGTTGCAACTTTAACGTCGTTTTTTGTAAGAAATATTCATAATTTTGATATGGCTTCTTGAAAAGGTATTTTAAGAATCCCCTGAAGCTCTGCAGCCCTCTCGCTCGCACTTTTGAACATTTTAATTTATTGTAAGAGAATGATTCAACTTTGGACGATAAAATATAGTTGCAGACATAGATAATAAAGCTATCGACATGTAGACATACTTTAAATTTCACATTTATACTTTAAAAAATAAATTACTGAACTACTACTACTTTTAACCGAAGTTCAGTGATATTTTTTTTTATTAGTAGGAATATGAAATCAAAAGTGTCGATAGCTTTATTATCTATGTCTGCAACTATATTTTATCGTCCAAAGTTTAATCATTCTCTTACAATCAATTAAAATGTTGAAAAGTGCGAGCGAGAGGGCTGCAGAGCTTCAGGGGATTCTTAAGAACTAGATACTGAATACATTTCGGCAAAAAAAAAGTTTTGAAAAATCCTCCTTTGAACCTCATTATCTCGGAAACCGTTGATTTCCCAGGCATAGTTCCTTGGGCAAAAATGTTCCTTATGATGAGGAAAATACGTGGTTTCCCGCTTTGTTGGCGGTCTTTTAACACCCTGTATGTGGTCTCCCACTTTGTTGGCGGTCTTTTAACACCGCTCGGTATTCAATACAAGCACTCGCCGCAAACAATAATTTTGCATTCTTGCATAACAAATAACTATTGTTTACCGTTGAGCTGGATAGACAGAGTTATTAGCCATATGCTTTGCTTGCTGGCTTAGCATGAGAATGAGTAAGACCTTATCTATGGGCTTATAACTTTATCTATCCCACTCTACGTCGAGGGAGATACATATTATAAACCCTTTTACTTCCTAATCAATTCTTATGCTAAGCTTCCTGGTATCTTATCACGGGCGATACCTTAATGTAAACAATACATATTTATTATTAAATTTATAAATGTATTGTTTAGATTAGGGTTTTTATTCTATTTTATTCTATTGCTTTCTTTTGAGCCCTGCTACCGCAAGTAAAGAAATAATAACATTTTAGCTTCGAATAAGCATATTTAATAAATTGCTGAACCAATTTTGACAAAACATAACTAAGAACATTCGCTAGAAAACCTGCTTTCAAATTAAAAAAAAACCTAAAGCTTCCAAATCGTTCACCCATTTAAGAGCTACGGTGCCACAGACAGACACACCCTCATAAACACTTATACAGACACACTCACAAGGCTGTCAAACTTATAACACCCCTCTTCTTTGGTCGGGGGTTTAAAAAAACCTTCCTTTTGAGTTTTCCTCCACAGTCGAATTTAAATTAAATGTCAAATGTGTAAAAACGCTTACGAAGTCGCGGGCACAACTAGTTAAACTGATAATTTATTAAACATTGTAAGAGCGCTTCGCCAACAAACGGTTACTACAGTTTGGCGTATTTCGTAACTGTTTGTAAATGTTTATAAATAATATAAAAAAAAAGTTTCAGCAGTAATTACTGCTGGTGATAAAAGTTGATCAGAATACAACTTAAACTTTCGTGAGCACTGCAAATTTTTATATCGATTTAACGGTGAGAAAAATCAATCCCAAAGAAGTAAATAAAACAGAATACTCGCGGACGAAGTCGCGGGTAAAAGCTAGTACATTACCTATAAGTGTTTTATTCTGTAATAATAATTGGACTACAAAACCCATAGACAAAACCAATGTGAGTTCCTTCAATTTTAGGTCAGACTAGCCTTTGCGTTCGATCGCCGTTAGTTACGCTCAAGAAATAGCAACCATTGAACCGTATGATGACTTTCCCAGACTTGGTTATTTTATCAACCTACTTTCACTCCACTTTCACACGCTTCTATCCATAACATTTTTAACTAAGAAAAAACTATTTACAGATTATAACAGGAAGGAAAATTGTCTTCAAACTCAGAGGTTTACGAGCGCGTTTGAAAATGCAAATGTGAGAGCTACATTTGACTCGTACCTAGTCACACTGGTGTAGAAAAACGGTGTGACCACGAGTCCGCAGGGACGAAAATTGTGCGCCGCTGTGAGTTAGACGCATCATTTTTTTAATCATGGATGGGTGTTCCTCGATGTTCATATTCAGATGTGGAGGCAAGTCAGACTCAACCCCTACGCGTGGAGGGGGTGGAAGTGCGGTATAGGTAGTGACTCGGCAATCGAGACGAGAAAATGTCGTTATCGAGACTTTTCACACAATTGAGCATCGATCTGTGCTGGTGCTTGATAGATTGAACATAACAAGACTTTTTGCTGGCAACATGGTTCTGCAAAGACACAAGTGTTTCCCTATAAAGTGTTGCTATTGGGTGCTCGCGTTTATATTATGTTTATAGAATACTATTATATTTTTAAGTGGACCCACGATTCCAGCACGGCACAGTTATTTTTTAACACGCACGTTTGGGTTATTTTTCAATTATCTATAACTACAAATAAATACTTCGAGATTCTCCCTCAGTCTCGCTTGTTCGTTGACTAATTTCATCTCGAAACACGGATCGAACTTCGTATCAAACGATCCAGACGAGACAATACACAAACGCGAGAAAGATTGGGATTGGGAAGAAGAAAAGAGTATGAATGATAGGAATGTGAAAGAAGCGTTAACGGAATGTACGGAAAATGCGGTAAATGCGAATCTGGCTTCGAGTAGGTACATACAATCTGGAAAACGTTAAGGCGTGGAAAGTACAAGATCATTTAAAAATAAAAAACGGTCTGGCAAATCTCTACAAATACTAAGGGAATCACACTAAGGGGGCAAAAGCAGACCTTTTTTCTTTTTCCTTTCAAGGGGGCAAGACCCGAAAAGACCACTTGAATAGTGTCGTCGTCGTTGTCGTCGTTTTCGACGTCGCCGATCGACTTTCATTTCACGCATTTTTATAAATAAGAGCAACAAAGTAAAGGCTCTCTCTTTTTTTTTCATTGCATTAAATTTCTAATGGATACTCTGCATCAGTTGCTTGCCAAAGGTAAAGCTGGCAACATGGTTCTGCAAAGACACAAGTGTTTCCCTATAAAGTGTTGCTGTTGGGTCCTCGCGTTTATATTTTCGCTAAGATCCTGCACTTTGTCAGAAGAGTTCTGCATCAAAGGCGACGTTGCTGACGTTGCGTGCAAACCAAATAACTTTTATCACAAAGGTAAGATATAAACTTCATAGGTAGCCACTGTAGGTAACCACAGACTTGTAGGTAACACATACTAAGGCATGGGCGATAAACTCATGCTCGCTTGGCTCAAAGTCACCTCTTTTTATAATTTAGCCTGAAAACCTCCTCCTCCTCACATCTCTTTTATAAATTAATTAAGTAGGTAGTCATGCACGTTTTCCAGCAGGTTTTTATTGGACCAACCCGTAGGCGAACATCGACCAAAAGGGCCATAGGTACTAATCCTTACGCAGGAACCTACCTACTTATGTGAAGTTAACCTTAGACTCTTAATTAACTTGCATACAAATGCGAACTTATTTTGAAATAAATTATGCTATACAGGGCGTCCCACGGCTATGCCACATGGAGGGAAAGTACCTTAAATATTGTAGATGGAACATTTTACTGAAAGAAGACATTATCTTAATTTAAAACCAATTTAAACTGCATTCATAGATATTGAAATAATTATATGGTTGAACCGGGAATCGAACCCGTTACATGAGAAAAATAATGACCCCGTAGTTTTATAATACCGATCGAAAGGCTTCATGATAAGGATTATTTTTTGCTAAGTAACATAGTGTCAGAAATAAAAGGAAGACCATGAATTTTAACATTTACCTGGTTGTATGCCACAAATCGAGCCTATCCTGAGCCGAAAGACGTGTAAAATTGTGTCAATCGCAATGCGGCTGGCTGATTATAAAGAAATAATTCAAAAATGTGTTTCATTTTCATACTTTTATTCTTTTCTTACTGTGATTTTCATTGATATTTTGATGAATGTGGTATTAAAAATGTTAAAATTCATGGTCTTCCTTTTATTTCTGACACTATGTTATTTAGCAAAAAATAATCCTTATGATGAAGCCTTTCGATCGGTATGATAAAACTACAGGGTAATTATTTTTCTCATGTAACGGGTTCTATTCCCGGTTCAACCATGTAATTATTTAGATATCTATGAATGCAGTTTAAATTGTTTTTTTAATTCAAATAATGTCTTCTTTCAGTAAAATGTTCCATCTAAAATATTCAATGTACTTTCCCTCCATGTGGCATAGCCGTGGGACGCCCTGTATAATATAAAAATATATCCTATTAATTATGCTTCGCGATTTTTTTCGTATTTGCTTAATATTTTAAACAATTTTCTACTAAGTATACTTAGACAATTGTGTTAAATTGTATCTCTGGTAAAATTATTATACTCCTTTTTTGAACTTCTATAACACAGTTGATGTGGAAATGCGTTTTTCGTCTTTAGAAAATGCCCATCTTACATTAAGATTTCAATATTTTGACTAGATTATATTATTATGATTTGGCAGCACAAGCAGATCAGGCATGAGGCATGACCCGAAAAAGGTAGGTAAAACAAATTTGAATATTGATAAATACACGCATCCAATTTTTTTTCTCGATTTTCTTTATAAATTTATTCCGTACCCGGCAAGTATGCATAATAATAGGTCGGTCGGGGAAAAAGTAAACACGGTGCCTCAAAATCATTGTCTTCCTGTTGACGTAGGCAAATTCACGGCCTCACCTAGGTAAGTACTTCTGAAATCGCCGAGTTCTACGTTTCTCTGTATGGCTTCTGATCTCTCTTACAGACCACAAGTTTTAATTCACGGCTCCTTTGTGATCCGGCAGGCTATAGCTATACTCTCAAACTAGTTGGAAGAATGGCCCCGTTTTTTTTGCTGCAAGATAGCGCTCCGCCACATCAGCCACCTTACGCGTTCCAATTTCAATATGCAATTCGGGACACCATGGTCCAACTGAGTGGCCACCTCGCACAGCCGCTCTAACACGGCTCTCGATTTTTTCGCAAACACGGCAGTGTACAGTCGGCCACAGTCTCAGATACCCCTTTTTGTTCGATTGGCGCCCTTATGCCGCGCGCGATAAGAGCTGCCATGGGGTATCTGAGATTGTGGCCGACCGTACAAGGGCAGAAAGACGTAATTGCTTAGTATTTAATAAAAGCAACTAAACTTATGTATTAGTGAAAACGCGGTCATTTTGAGCAATTTATTTTGTATTCACCAAAATGTCCAAAATGTTAGTTCGTTAAAATTATTTTTATTGTTTTATTTATCTTGTTGTAGATTTGTAGAAGATTTAAGATGCGCATATGATTTTCTGCTTATATATTACGTTTTTGCTTTTTTTTTCGCTAATGTCGTTACTTTATGGTACCTACTTCACGTATTTAATAATTAAATACTCCGCGACTGGTAATATTTATTTTTGAATTTAAAATCAAGTCTTATAAGACAGTGACGAACTAGTTTAGACTTAGTCGCGCTTCGAGAAAAGATATGACACTAACATGACTACCCGTAGACAGGAGTACATATCTCGGCTCGCGGGTAAGCGTACCTAGATTAGCGATGCGCGATTATGAATGATTTTGAAAGTCGAATGATCTTAAAACACTAATGTTCGTATTCGACTTCAAAATTAGCGATACGCTAATCTTGATAATCGAATGAAACCACTAATTAGTAGTCGCTAATGTCAAAACACTTTTTGTACCGGCTGCATAGAAAAGTATCGCTAATTTACGGGCTGCCAACCTAAGCGGCTACGACGGATAAGCATACTGACAACATAACAAATATAATGGGATTCTAATATAATTAGGTTTTTTTTTTATTGAGGTATTGTTTAGATAAAAAATAATAGTAAATAACGGTAAATAAATTAAGCCAATTAAAGTAGTAATTAAACTTACCTAATCTTATACTTAGCTAAAAACCAAATCGGTCCTTTTTACGGAAGTTGCCAACCTGAGCCTATCCACGGATGACAACTTGACAGAAATAAGCGAATGAAGTTAGCTAATAAAAACCGAATCATTCCGATTCGCGGCGGAAATGCCCGAGTTGGCCAAATCATTCATCGGCTTTGAATGATTCCCGAGTTGACCCGAGTCGAGACGGAAACGAACGACCGACTCGACAACTAATAGTAGTGCTAGGTTAGGCTGTTAGTTTCATTCAGCTACTAATCTAAACGTATCATTCGACCGAGTCGAATGATTGCCCGAGTCGAATGATTTCATTAGTATCATTCATAATCGCGCATCGCTAACCTAGATAAAAGTCGCGTCGTGGCCTGGCATCCTAGCCGGGAACTCCAGATAGGTAGCTGCACATGGGAAATAAAAATAAAACTCCCAGACTACTTTACAGCATTAACAAGAGTCAGCTTAGAGTTGTAGAGTGCCAAAAAGATCTTGGAGTTAATATTACATCAAACCTAAAATGGGACACGCATATAGTAGAAATTGCCAAGAAAACGAACTCCATCCTCTCCATTATACGCAAGGCATTCTCATAATATATTGATAAAGAACTTTTCCTAAAACTATACAAAAACCTATGTTAGACCACTATTGGAATATGCAATTCAGATATGGAACCCTCTACTTCAAGAAAGACAATGAGTTGCTTGAGAGAGTACAACGGCGAGCCGCTAAAATGATACCATGTGTCAAAAACCATCCTTATGAATACAGACTAAATGAAGTAGGTAGCTAGGAACAGCAGCGTAGAGAGTGAGGCGACCTAATAGAGACATACAAAATACTACACAACCATTCCAATGTACCGGACCTTGCTATGATATACGAGCTAAATACAAACAAAATCCTAAGAGGGCACTCGCTCAAGTTGAACCAGCAACCCCAGACTTAGTACAAATTCACATAAGTTAATAATTAATTGATTTTCACGGGTGTCTTTGCACATAATAACAGTTTCTTTCTTCTAATGGCTGCATGATTCCCATACAAATATCTAAATAAGTACATTTAATTTAACATATTATACAAAGTATTCTGTCTGCATTCATTAAGATTTTTTCATAAGTAATTTTATTTTTGCTATTATTATTTTTTCTTGCAAAAACAATAGATTATAATATTATAATAGCATAAACACATTAAATCCATATGGTTTGTATGGACTAAATTGTCGATGTCATTAAGCGTTTACAGTAGGTAGGTACGTACATACCTACATTGCCTACGGAACGGACGGACAAAGAAACATTGCGGTCCAGTTTTGATGGTTATAGTGTTGTTAACAGCACAAAACGAGCAGAACAGAAGCAAGGAGGTGTAAAAACTTCGGTTGACATTAACTGCAACGAAAGCACGATCATCAGTTCAACAGGAGCATTTTCTCGCCAATGAAAGGAACAAAACAAGACTAAAAAGTTTCTCACCGAGATGACGGCAGCAGGGATTGAATCAACTTTTTCAACAGTGGAGGCTGACAGCACTGTGCGGTGTTGGATAAAGCTGCTGTACATCCAACTGTTACAATAATTGGGGAGGATGTGAACTTGATAGTTCTCCTCATAGGATTGGCTACACCATGTCCATCATATTATTTATGGAGCAAGGCCGTGGGACCCCTAATTGTTTTCAGTGCAACAAATTCAATAGCTTCCATTCGCCAAGACGAATCTCCTTCTCCACATAAATTATGAGCAAAACAACTATCTGTCGACTTAAACACCTTTCAAATAAAGAAAAACCCTAGAAATAATATTTATATTTTATTAATTTTATTATGCATGCAATAGTCCTTTATTTTGACGGAGATGATCTCTAGGTAGATTCCTGTATTTAGCCAGAGATAAGATTCGGCAGATGTTACCCACATTTAGTGTAAATTGGATTCGGCCCCACGCAAGCCTCAAAGGACTTTAAAAATCTGTTCCTTCCGTTAGGAGCTAATTTATTGATCCTTCAAACTGACAACCTTGATGTTTGGTCGAGGGCTAACAACTGCACTGCATGTACGTAGTCGGGCCATATGCAGGTAGAACAAAAAAAATATTATAGGCATTCGAAATTTGAATATTAAAAGAAAAATAAAAACAAATGGCTTCTGTCTGCAATTTTCTTCATTTTCTAAAATGGAGTGGACGCGTAAAGAAGACAGAGTCGCAGTGATTGAATTGCTGCTGAAAAATTTGAAAATTCCACTAAGATTAATTTATCATACTATCAAACGATTCAAGATTAGAAGATTAACACAGGAGCGGTCGACCTCATACTGTTCGGACTCCAGCAGTCATCAAAGCAGTGAAGGCACGATTCCAACGAAATCTGGTCTGCAAGCAAAAAATGTTGGCTCTGCAGATGGGACTAATAAGCACCCAAAATACTTTTTTCAGACGAAAAAATGTTTAATGTTGAGGAGAGTTTCAACAAACAAAATGATAGCACCAAAGGATAAAAGCAGGAAACAATCTAGGCAGGTCCACCAATGGCCAAAACTCAGACTAGGACTTTTTTCATTAATTGTACTAGCGACTGCCTTAGATAAAAAAAGTGATGTCAATAAACATCATTCTATTCTGATGATCATTTTGTTTTATTCATTAAAATTCAAACACATGTTTGTGTATTCGACATTTGCAGTTGCAAATTGTTAAATAATTATGAAAATCTGTAAAATAGTAGTATGCTTCACTACCACAGCGCTTCCATCTTATTCATTTAAAAATTACTGGAGCTTTATTGAGCAAAAATATTTTGGGATGTGATCCCTATAACCTGCCCCCTTAGCATGCTGGCCTTTTGTCTACTCTCAACTGTCACCTTAGCCACTGTTAACTGTCACCAAAGTAGTGTTAAGTGGCTAAGGTGACAGTTGAGAGTAGGCAAAAGGTCAGCGTGCTAAGGGGGCTGGTGCTATTACCATGTAAAACGATTTAGGAAATTATTGTAACACTCACTTGGATTAAGTGACCATTCAAATGCTATTCTATCAATATTTGGCCAAGCTAGGCTGCAATGAGAGACACAAACCAGCCCTGCAACTCGCAATTTCCCAAAAGTATATTTTGGGTGCCCAGTAAGTTTACTGATATCACTACCTTCCAATCTTGAAATATGTGAGAATTAATACAGAATGAAAGGTAGAATAACTGTTTAATAAACTTAGTAGCCCAATGGTTGACACGACTTAATTGTCCAAAAGATAAAAGAGGACCGTCTTAGCACAATACATGGTCTTAAAGTGAATGAAGTAGTGCTTGAAGCCAAAACTAACCCATGAGGGTGGGTAGGTAATAGAAACCAAGGCTCAAATCGGGAATTTGGGACACGTGCAAAAATAAGGCCTAATTAGGACCACATTCTGATTACAAAATCCACATCAACAAAAGCGGGTAACCGAGAATCAAATTTGAAATAGACAAGCAACGAAAGATTCAACAAAACTCCAGGTTGGTGGGTCAAGTGGCGAGACTGGAGAAACAGTTGGCGATTGAAGTTAGACCTGAGCCCCAAAACAAAGTAAATTGTTAAAAAAAAAAAAAACATATGCACTCTGCAGCGAACAAATAACTTTCCAAATCGCCAAGACGACTTTTTTGTATCTGTGCCCAAGACGAAGGCGAAAAGCGGCTATAAAACGCCGGATTGTCTTCTCAGCTCCCCGATCGAATCGATCGATAGGCCCCTAGGTCATCGGTAGGTGATGACCTAAACCTATCGCGCAGGTTCACGCGCCGTCCGCAGAAGTTCCACGGCAGAAGCGGACCGGGGTCTTGTCCTGTCCGGACCGGGAGTTCAAATTTCTGTCGCCAGCGAAGTCCACACTGCTGACGGGATCTCTGTTCAGAGAAGGCCAGCAGGCGACACTCAACCGACGACTCTTCTTTTTCACACCACCGGCGACGTTTGTTACTTGTTAGCTCCAAATTGATGCTCCGCGAAAAACTCTGAGTTTGTATTCAATCTCCCATTTTGAAAAATAATAATAAAAAAACACTCACACAGTACCTCGCACAGACTAGACTGCAGTATTTTTGCTCTGTGGCCCAAATATTCAAAATAAGGTAGAAATACACTAATCCTTCATAAAAAAAACGTTGTACACACGACAGCACGTCGACCCTTACAAGCTAGCACTCTACTCGGTTAAAGTCCGTTCGCTTAGATAGTGTCGGTACACACGACGGCAATCTTGGTTCTTGGGATACCAACTATTTTTGAAGTATCTGTGATGGGCGCAGACATATTCATTTCAACACAATGCTGATGGACATTAACTAGAATTTGCTTTAGTTTTTTACAAAACCTTCGTCTTTTAATTTTTGGGTCATTCGAAATTTCGTCTAGAGGCACCTCGCTGTCCTAACGAACGAAAAAACATTTTATCTGCACGCAGCGATCGACACTCAATACAAAATACTAAGTCAAAAGTCACAAGCACAACCTCTCAATACGACGCTTCTTTGACGAGCGGCGAGCCAAATTCACTGGCGTGTTTGCGTCGCGTCGGCTTCCTTTAATTTCTTTTGTGAAAAGCCGCCGCGCGCTAAGGCGGCAAACATCAAAGTGACACTATGATAGCGAACAGACTTTACGTTACGGGTGATTTTACAACAAAAGTGTGTACACACGACAGCACGTCAGAAATATTGTATAACACCCAGCAGTCTAGAGTAGACCATGGTAGTAGCCATTGGCCACGCGGTATAAGATAAGATAAGAGCACCAATCGAACAAAAAGGGGTCGGTACCTACTACATCCTAGCGTATGGCTGACTGTACCTACGTACACGGGTGACTTTGCAACGAAAATGTAAGCGTCTACGTGCTCTCCTGTGTATGTAAAAAAAGTTTACCCACATTAAAATCATATTTATTAAGCTTATGACTGTACTAATAAAACAAATCAAGCAAGCCCCGTTTTATCGAAGAAAAAAAAAATAGAAAGCAATTTTCAGAAAGATAAAACTCTTTCAAAGCAGTAGTTAGTATAGGTCGCGTCATGTAAAAAAAACGCTACCGGTCGAGTTGCGCATTAGGCGATTTATCGGTTTGTATAGGCTGTGTAGCTAGTACAGTTGGCCACAGTCTCAGATGAAATGAAATGAAAAATGAAAAAGGTCTTTATTTAAAATAGTGAAGTAACATATTGAAGATACATTGGTGGCCCCCACACTTAGGCATGGCCTGTGTTGTGGGTGCCGGATAAAATATTTAAAAGAAAGAAAATAATGAAATACCCCTTTTTTTCGATTAGCGCCCTTATGCCGCGCGCGATAAGAGCTGCCATCTGTATCTGAGATTGTGGCCGACCGTACCTATAGCTAGTTTACTAGCTAGTAGATAAATGGCTAGTTTAAAAATAGAACAATAGTCCTAGTGCTTACGTGCGCGAGTGTAACCATGGGCAAACACACCCCTTCCGCTTTTTTCTAGCGTTATTTTTACATGACGTGACATGTATCGCAAAATATTCACAACATTATTGTAATAAGAAATAAACCCGCGTAGCAAACTGTGACATTTTTGGACTTCGCGCGGTAGCTCTCATTATCACATCAACTCCTAGACTTATACCGATTGGGCCCATGTTCGAACTTAAAAAATCTTTTTGACTCGTTTACTTGACGTTCCGATCAATGATACTCACTCAACTAAAGTAATTTTTTGTGCGAACCCTTGTGAAGTTGGTTGAGTGTGTAGTGGCTTAAAATTTCCAACGGGTACACAGAGCACATAAATGGACCGGTCTTGTATAGTCTGTGGAAAAACGTCAAAGTTCAAACGTCAAACGACTCCAACGCGAGCGCGTCAAGTCGTCAACGCGCGCAGCGCGAAAGTCAGAAAAAGCACAAAAAGATTCTAAACTTTATTTTAGTTATTTAGATTACAGAAAACTAGCTGCGATAGGGCTAGCGTTATTTGGTAAAAAAAAAAAAATTTTGCTTCTCATCCCCGTAAGCTGCAAGCGAGGAGCGCTGTTCAGTTCAGTTAGATTGCAATCAGTCATCCCTGGGCGCTGGAAGGAAACTGTCGATTCGGTCGCCGACCGATCCGGTATCAATTTACAAAGAGAACAGACGTCGAGCGAGTCACGTCCACCGCCGACCGACCGACGGAGAGCTTATCGGCCCGGAAGTAGGAACACGAATCGGGAACATTACGCTCGTTAACCAGTCTTTACATCTTCGCGTTGTTTTAACGAGCCCCAGTTATACGCAGCCTGCTTTATAGTTTAGTTAGTTACGCGCCGCGAATAGTTGCACTCACTTTTCAGTCTGTAAAATGAAGACAGTCATATTACATCTCTTGTTAGTATTATTTACTAGCAGTGCCATTGGAAATGGTAAGTTGCTAGGTTAAATTAGTGTGTAAGTTGAGCTGGAATTTGATTTCTAGCTATTTACTAGACACTCCGGAATACCTACCTACTTGTAATAATGTGGGTTTCGAATTATTTTCAGATGATGTCACTGTTCTTACTGTTGCCACCGTTGATAACCATGGTTTGGAAAGATTCCTAAGATCAGCAGAAGTGTATGGCATCAATGTGGAAGTCTTGGGTAGGGGTCAGGAATGGACTGGTGGAGATATGAACTTTGCCGGAGGTGGTCAAAAAGTCAACTTGTTGAAAGATAAGCTCAAAGATCTGTCTCAGTTGGACAAACAAGATCAAATCATTATATTTACAGACAGGTAAGCAACATTTGAGGCATGCAAGCAAGTAATTTTTGAAAAATGCAAATTATAACTACTAACTACCAGGCTACCCATCTCGGTTCACCGGGGTCGTTCCCCGAAGTGCTCCAGAACATTCATGGACTGCTGGACTTCTTGGAGGAGCTGGATTGGCAAGGATGAAAAATCCCACCTGACGCAAAATAGGCGCAAGTAGAGACGTCGAGTTGCGGAAAACAGACCGTTTTACCATTACCATTACCAACTACTAAATAAATAAAAAAACAATTCCTCTGACATTTTAGCTTCAAATTAGCATAGCTCATAAACGGCTTCACCAATTTTGATAAAACATATCTAAGAACACTCACAAGAAAACCTGCTTGCAAATAAAAAATGCATCTAAATCGGTTCCTTTAAGAGCTACATGGTGCCACAGATGTGCACACAGCGGTCAAACTTATAACACCCCTCTGAACCCAAAAATTTGCAAACATGGATTTTGATACAGATATTTTAAAATGTTACAGAAAAAAAACGCATAATGCCATCTATCAGTGATCTTAAAGCCAAGGGCCATTAAAACCAAGGGAATACCTCTCAAATACAAAATCACCAGTGATCGGAATAGAAACAAGTTCTGTGTCTGATCTTGGGGTGTGTGTGACTCATTGAGATTGAACATAAAACCATAGATTGAATTTCCACTAACATTGTAAATGGTTGAGAGCTCTCCTAAGTACTTAAAGGGTTGGCTTGTAACAAAAAATATTTTTAAATTATAGCTTTGATGTGATGTTCCTTGCTGGATTGGAAGATATTGTTAAGAAGTTTAAAAAATTCCCTGACACAAGAGTCCTGTTCTCAGCGGAACAGTTCTGCTGGCCTGAGGCCAAACTTGCGGCTCAGTATCCAAAATCTGATGTTGTCAATCCATACTTGAATTCGGGAGGTTTTATTGGTAAGTTACATGAGTAAGTAAGATAAGATAAAAATATTTATTAAAACCACATAAATTATACAGATAGTTACAGTTTTAGTGATTGTAATAATGGTTATACTAGTGGTAGGTAGTATAAAAGATTTTTAGTTTACTCACTCAATTCAGCCTGACGATGCATCCAACCACATCCAACACTCTAAACAACATCCATTTTCTATGGGGCATGCGTCTATTGGAAGCCTTCCACCAGGATGCCTTTAATTTGGACGTATCGTGAAAGGCTAGCTTAACAGTTGCTCACTGTCTGCTTCTGCTATACTTAAATACATATTGCGTTTTCAGGGTACCTGCCTGAGCTGCTGGATATAGTGAATTACAAACCTATTGATGACAAGGATGATGACCAACTATATTACACAAGAGTCTACCTAAATACCGAAAAAAGAGAATCACTAAAAATATCTCTCGATCATAATTCGAAAATATTTCAAAATCTTAATGGTGCATTATGTAAGTTGAAAACAGTTTTAAAATGGGCAAAGGTTTCTCCTCTGTCTGTTATGGATAAACTTCGAAAGTTCGACAGTTTTCAGAAAACAAGCAACAAAATGCAATGTATAATTTCACAACAAAACATTCTATATAAAATGCTTTACAAATCTTTCATCTCATAATAATTCTCTCATATACTGTTATTTAGTAACAGATTTAGTAATGTTCTCTTAGCCAGGCCGAGTTAGGGTGCCGTACCCCCAAAAGGAAAAAAAAAACATTATCACTTGTATGTCCTTCTGTCTGCATCCAATTTGTTCCAAAACTACTGAACCCATTGAGTTGAAATTTAGTGCAAATATTATGTTAGTGGATGACCCAAGTACGAAAGTGTAACCTGTGTAACGTCAATAGAGGAATTTTAAATATAGGGGCCACATTTGGGGAAAAATTCTAAGCACACAAATGTAATTTTTTTTGTAATATTTTAAAATAAATAGTTTTGAAATACGCGAAAATTTACCATTCTTATCTCCAAATCTAATTAATGAGCCTAAAATTTTGAAAAAAATAGTTTTTTATCTGTTGATTACAGGAAAACCTATAAGAAGTCGGTATTTATAGTAACAAAAAAAAAATGTATAGGTAGATATTGTATGTCAGTACGACGGAACCCTTAGTGCGCAAGCCCGACTCGCACTTTGCCGGTTTTTTTTTTAGGTTTGTGTACTATTTCGATGCAATAGAGTTAGTTTGAATGTGGTCTTCATACCACCACTGCCTGGCTAAGGGCCTTTAAGATTAGGTAATTTGTAAGAGAAAATAATGGAAGTAAATTTTCAGGCTGCAATATAACTATTTGGTCGGCAAGAAATTGCAGCTTTTATTTCATTTGAGCAGCGAACAATTTTTTTGCCGGCAATAAAATCAAAATGATTCGCAATAAGTGGTTAGCAAAAAAAGAAATAACATTTTGTGTCAGCTTAGCAAGAAATAACATTTTGTGTTAGCTTATAACATTTTGTTTTGTTTGCGTAATAAATAAACGATAGGCAGAATAAATAATTGGTTGGCAAGATTATACAATTGGTTAGCTCAAAAATAATATCTGTAAGCTATAATATAGATGGGTCTGCAAATCAAAGTATTGGTTAGCAAATAAATTAAAATGAGCTTCATTACGTTTAGTTGATGTTCGATTTTACTGGAAAAGCGGGTTATACGAGCGGCCAATGGCGTGTAGGCGTTGTCGCGAATTAAGATTAACGTAATTTGACACTGATTTTTGCCAGTGAAAACAGAAGGTACTTGATCTTTGAACCCATAGTAACGAAAGAGAAGATGGAAAGAAGAAATAACAAAGTTTTTTTTTTATTCGGCACCTTAGATTTTTTTGTCGATATTTTCTATCGTTATTGCCAAATTTAATACTCGTAAGTAACTATTTTTTTATAATCAGTACATGATACACCTGGTTCCTGCCTAATGCTTTTTTTTTTGTAAATAAAGCATTTTGATTTAAATATACAATTCATAATATTTTTATTTACCTGGTTAACCAAATAAAATAACCGTAGGTAAGGTAGGTAATCTTTAATTATTTAAATGATTTTCAATTACTTAATGCAGCACAGAAGTTGCGTACATTTGTTGCTGTAAGAACAATGTTAGTTCGCCAACCAAAAATAGTTTTGCAACTTGCCAAAACTGAATTAAATGTAGCTCACATTTTGCCTTTCAATTACATTTATGGCTGAACATATACCTAATTAGCTATACAACCAATTTTGGAGCTGCCCAATATGACATTACTTGCTGACCATTTTTTAAATTCTTGCTGGCCACTAGTTGCCGCTCAATTAGCTATTTTTGCCAACCAAAAACATTTTAGAGCCAACCAAAACCTGAATATACTGCCGGCCGTTTAAATCATACTCGAAAATAATTGCAAGAAGTACAGTTGACAAAGGAAAGAAATCAGAGCATGGGCGGTGCAGTCAGTGCAGTGCAATGACTGCTTTTCAAATTAATGTTTTAATTTAGACGTCTTTGTTAATTTCGTGAAAAGAATCATTGCCTCCTGGGCTTTGGTACTTTATTATACTTTGTATGTCATTGTTATGAATTTCTTAACTTACAGCTGATGTTAAGATCAACGCTAATACTACAGAGGATTGGCCATACATTGAAAATGAAGCTACCAAAGAGCGACCTCTTATTTTACATGGCAATGGGCCTTCGAAACTCACTTTAAACAATCTGGGAAATTACTTGGCCAAGTCTTGGTCAATCAAAAATGGATGTACACTTTGCAAGGAAAAAAATACCGAACTGAAGGTAAATAAAATTAGCCTTATGTATTTTTAAAACAAATCTAGACTTATAAAATAACGCTCCTGAAACATGAATTAACATGTACCTATCTTATAAATTCGGCAGTTAAGATTTTACATTATGATGTGCTATGCGAATTTTCTTTTATTAACCGAAAGCCTTTCTTTACGTCATCTGGAGCAGTAGTTATTACAACAATACAATAACAGCCTCACCATCACATTATATATACAATACACATACTTGTAGTAAGCATTACCTCTATAAGCTCTATCTGCCCTTTATTGCACCCAATGTAAGTTGTAACTAATTGTTAGTGCCTCTACTTACCGCTTGCGTGAAATATATCACTTACTGTGTGTCTCTTGGGGTGTAGGAAGACGCATTGCCATCGGTTTTGATGGCTGTGTTCATTGAGCAAGCCACGCCATTCCTGGAAGAGTTCTTGCAGCAACTACTTGATGTTGACTATCCAAAGCAAAAGATACATCTGGTCCTGCGTAACAATGTCGAATACCACGAGACGGAAGTCGATGAGTTTTATCAAGCGCATTCCAAAGAGTTTGCGACTGCAAAACGCATCAAGCCTAGCGATTTCATATCCGAAGCTGAAGCGCGAAATATTGCCAAGTAAGTGAAACCTTCTCGCTCAAGAGCTTTTTGTACCTAGCTAAGAGTCGGCATTTTCATGTATCTAAATTACCATCTTGGCGAATGAAAGCTCGTTTTAGTTCCAAATACAGGTTGCACTCTAAGTCGATAGCGGAACTTTAAGTAGGCTGTCTACGGATCAATACAAACAACTTTTTGTAGGTGGCTAAAAAAATGGAGCGAAAAAAATATCAGCTGTTCCATACAAAAGCTCGACTCAGTACTGCGCCAAATGTATGAAACAGCTGATATTTTTTCGCTCCATTTTTTTAGCCACCTACAAAAAGTTGTTTGTATTGATCCGTAGACAGCCTACTTAAAGTATTTTTGATATTTTTTTCGCTCCATTTTTTTAGCCACCTAGTACAAGTTGTTTGTATTGATCAGTAGACAGCCTACTTAAAGTTTCGCTATCGACTTAGAGTGCACCCTGTAGTAATGTAATTTCGCGTTTCCAGGGATCGCTGCATAAGTAGCATGTGTGACTATCTATTTGCGATCGATAGCCTGTCTCGGGTCCAAAAAGGCACGCTGCGTTATCTACTGTCGTCAGGATTCGATGTCATAGCGCCGATGATCCTTAGATCAGGACAAGCATGGTCAAACTTTTGGGGTGCTATCAATTCAGCTGGATTCTACGCTCGCTCTTCAGACTACATGGACATTGCATACAACAATATTCGGTAAGTGGTGTTGTTCAACCACTTTATCTTGCTAAATTATAAATCATCACTGGAAATCACACAGTTTACGGTAGTATGGTTGGTGTTGGTGGTGGTTCGGTGTTAGTATGCATTGGCAATTTCATAATTTTATAAAATACTGCTGCGTAAAACCTGTCCTCGTAATTTTTTTTTTCCATTTATTAATTGAATACTCAAGACGCAGTTAACGTGAAAGATAGATTTAGTTCATTCGCAAAGACATAAATTAATAGTAAACATTTTATTTATAAAATTACTTATATTGCTGATAATTATAAATAATTGTACACTTATTTATTGAACAAGTGGTTCCCAAAAACGATTGGTTGGCGACCCAGCTAACTATCGAAAAATTATTGGCAGGTCGTCGCGACCCATAGTTTGCGAAATGCTGTAGGTATTTATTAATAATATCCTTATGTCTAACATGAACATAATAAGATTTCGCGCCTCGCTTGTTACTAAAACAATCAAAACCGATAAAATGTGACGCTTCAGCTTTTATTACAATCTGTGTTTGTCTACTAGATAGGTACCTACTTAAACGTTAAACTAATGTGCAACATACAAGTATTGTTTGAACTCAATCAAGTTGAACTCCAAAACTGGGTGGGTGTAATTCAATGTCACATGATGCTAATCAAAAGCTATAGAGAAGTCGGTCTTGAACGATCGCCGGTCTATGGAGTACATGTTGTCCGCAGTACACTCGTACACCCCAGCGTCCATTTGAGTTGCTGGGTCAATTTCAATTTTAGATTTGACCCTGTCGTCGCCTATTGGCCACTCGTGGATCTGCACAAATTGAAATGAGTTTCACTTACAGCTACAGAAATGGACCGAACCATTAATACGGGTCAATAAACTATTGGTCAATGTGCTCAATTACTGTTTGAAGAAGTACTGACAAGTTTGGGATGTAGGTAGCTAAAACTTAACATGTGAGAAACCGCGACTGTGTCCCTGAGGCCCGGTTTCTGAGTTGAGAATTTTGCTAAGCAAATGGGTAAGTATCGTCCGGTCTCTGCAGATTTCTCAGAAAAGAGCGTGATAGAGCGATACGTAAAGTATGTGCTTAGTAAAATTCTCAACTCAGAAACCGGGCCGGAGCCTATTTAGAGCCACCAATGAGAAGAAAAATTACATCTTGATACTTAAGGCCCAAGATATTTTTGCACAGATACAGTAAGACATTTGCTGCATTCCTTCTGACACAATAGGGCACCAACAAGGTTTTTGCATAGCTGAAATCGATGATGGGTGAACGGATACCATTTAGCTATTCTAGGAATTATTTTTATCACGAATATAATAAACTTACATGGAGATAGTGATGGGCAAATATCTCCACTCCGTCCTTGAACCAAGTTATGTGCGGTCTGGGTGATCCTTTAGCAATGCAAAGAAATGCGATCTTATGGCCCAACACGTACTCAAGATCGAAGTGCGATGCAAGCAGAATCTTAGCTCCCTGGAATATAGGATACGTTATTTTACCATGACATACAATTGGTTTCTTAGAACATTACATTCGCTTAATTGTCAGTTTTAATAGGTAGGTTTGGTAAATCAGTCTTTAAAAAATATTGTATAAGTGAGGTACTCACGTCATTGTTGTTGTAATACTGGTCAGATTCAGGATCTCTATATTTTCCCGTGATAGGCAATCCAATTTGTACCTGTTGAAGTTATTTATGGTTTATGTTTGTCCTATAGATTATGTCGAGGACAAGGTATCACACTTTTTCACCAACCTTAGACTTGGTTCTGCTCCTAGTACGACCTCGACGGCCAACGGTCGGCTCTACCAGCGTCAAGCACAATATCAGGAATCCTAGAATATATCGTGTCTTCATTTTGGCGTCCAAGGTCAAGAAAAGAAAACCCAAAAAGTACGTGCAGCTCGAACGAGGTGCGCGCTTTGAAGTGCGATCCTGGCGACCCTGCCTCAGTCAATCTGTCAATTGCCTAATGGCGAGGTGCAGGAGGGCCCTTGTCTCCCCTACGTGATATATAACAATCGTCATATCCTTTTGCGTTTCGTCCAGCGATCAATTGGCTTACAACGCAGATTGTATTGCATTGGCTAACGAAATTAGACCTCATAAGAATTCAGTCTGGTGTAAGATCTATTTTCGTAGGTATAATATACATAGATAGCGGCATTTTGATGGCAGTAGTTGAGGCAGAATAAAAAAAAAAACAAATGGCTGTTGGTAATAATCAGTAAAATTGTTTATGCCTTATATTATTATCTAAAGGTTATCGACTCTGCGGTAACTTTTTTCTTATCTTTCCGGTTCTGTGTGACACAATTGAGTTTAGAGATTTGCAAGTACAATAATTTAACTACTAAACTTAAAGTATCTACCTAATACTTTTAATTATCTTTCAACTTATATTTTTTTATCTATCAACTTATTTGAAAGGTAGGTACTACACTTGACACTATAAATCATATTTTAGTTAGAGTAACAATATTGTACTACGAAATAAATAAAAAACTTGTAGGTACACTAGCATAGGACAAGATTCTTTGATAAACCACTACCTACGTCGATAATCTTAAGGCTTTAATAAGGGCTAACTAGCGCCACCAATGATAAAAAAACATGGCTTTTTTATAACCCCCTTTTTGAAAAAGTTAAACAACAGAGTTTTCTACAACGTGTTACAAAACATCCTAACTCTTTTTACAGGGTGTAACCTAGTGGTCAACAGGATGTCGAATCGGTAAAAAAAAAGTTGAAAAAAACAATTTTTATTTTACAACCTCAATATTGAAAAAAAATCATAACTTTTTTGTTTTTGGTATGAGGATCAAATTTTAAAATATGTTTGTGGGTGTAGGTGCATTTGCATAGCTTTGAGTTGTTAAAAAATTGTGAAAGTCAATGAAAACAATATTAAAAAAATACTTTTCTCCCGCCACAGCGTTCACATTTTATTAATTTAAAAATCAACGGAACGTCATAGAGCAAAAAAAATATTAAGGTTGTGTGTGATCCCTATCACCGGGTGCTATTACCCTGTAAAAAGAGTTAGGTACTTTTGTAACACCTTGTATATATACAGAGCCGAGACCCAGGAATCTAGGCTACAATTTAATTTTTGGCAGAAACGGCCTTTTTTGGCCACGAAATTGTAGCCTAGGTTGTTGTTCCTAGATTGCAGGTTGTAGGTTCTAAAAATTGCTATTAGTAATATAGAAAACTCTGTTGTTTATTTAACTTTTTCAAAAAGGGGGTTATAAAAAAGCCCTGATTTTTCTATCATTGATGGCGCTAGTTAGCCCTTATTAAAGCCTTAAGTGACCTGTCAATCTATGTTTTAGATAGGGGCAGCAAGCAGCAAGCAGCATCCCTGAAATTATTGATATATTTTACTTATTATCATATTATTTTGTTATTCACTCCATCTAATACCAAGACAGCTAGATGTAGTAAATAGAATATATATAAAATATAGTAAATAGAACAAAACGTGACCCATTTGCATTACTGATAATCGAGTCGCGATCATGACCACGATCACATTCGCCTATTAAACGACAGCTAGGTATAACCCGTGCCATTAAAGAAACGATATATAAATGGCGGACCCTCTCGCGCCCTCTCGCTTTAATCATAATTATCTCCGTCTATACTCACACGTAACGTTAGCAAAGTCATTTTAGGCAGACCTGATTAGTCACCTACGCTTGGCTAATAAAATACGCCAAAATAAGTTCGCCTCTTATTGATTTTTTAATGTGTGTCGAGTTATTTCAATATTGTAGTTTACGTTAAGTGTTGTTATTTGTTGAGGTTTGTATTATTTACTACGTTTTAATATTTTTGATCTTATTTTCATAAAGATTGTTGTTTTATCGCAAACCCAACGTAGAACAATTACCAATAATCAATAAAGAAAGCATCGTAAAACAATATTTCCTAACCAAAAATGTAAGAAAGTTTTAGGTATGAACCGAAATCGTATGTTCGTAACCTCTTTTTCAGACCTTACCATAGGTACCCGCCGCCATTTTCATATCGTTTCTCTATTGGCACGGCTTATAGGTAATCGTATGAGGTAGTGGCCACCCCTGGTGTCAGAGTTTTTAGGCCACCCAAAGGGTCTCTGACATGGCTTAACGATTGTTATTAATCAATAATAACCGTGACCAACGGTTTAGCGTGCCTTCCGAAGCACGGAAGCGCTCAGATATTATTGCCACTAGCGGTCACCCATCCATGGACTGACCGCGGCCGTTGTTGCTTAACTTTGCCAATCGATTAAGAACGGCTAGTACAACTTTACTAGGCTGTGAGCGCTTCGACAGCTCATCAGTGCTTCTGTCCCAAATAAATGCTGTCTGACATTTTCAACATCATTTAAATGTTAAATTAAAAGCGATCGAGATTCAATGTTGCAGTTCGATAGTCAGAACCCTGCGTGACCTGTAGGTATTTGTATTCTCGGTCGAAGTTGTTATGTAGTATTAATTCAATTCGCAGTGGAGTATGGAATGTGCTTTTCTTCACCAACTGCTACTTGATAAGCGGTCGAGATTCTGTGTTGCAGGTCGATATTTAGAACCCTGCGTGACCGGTAGTATATTTGTATTCTCGGTCGAAGTTGTTATTTATTATTAATTCAATTCGCAGGGGAGTGTGGAATGTGCCGTTCATCACCAACTGCTACTTGGTACGAATCAACCTGCTCCGTGCGCCGGCGGCCAAGTCCGTTGATTATTTCAAGGAACACATCGACCCAGACATGGCATTCTGCTCGAGTTTGAGGGACCTGGTACGTTATGAAGTTACGAGTATCATTATAACTGTCCCTCTAACTAGTCTAACTAAAGTAGTGTTCTAAAGAGTACAGGTTACAACAATGTAAGGCTCTTCGATGCCGATTCTAATATTTCTTCTTAATCATGGGAAAATGGAACATAATTCTGCACTGAAATCATATCAGTATAAAGATACCTAATTCAGATTTCATTTGCGGAAAGTAGTAGTATGCGAAAACTTCCCATGATATAGATAGGTTTTTAGTTGGTACCAATCGCTCTCAGTTACTTCTCTGTTTTCTAGTCAGTTATTTGTACAAAAACATCTTGAAAAGCGTTGCGTTGAACTTATTATCTATCTATGTATGATGTATCCAGCCCATGAATGTCGCCCAACAGGACATAGGCCCCTTCTTTATCGCGCCGACATCCCCGGTCCCTTGCTAGTCGTGTCCCTGCTTTCCAGCCGCCTTTTTGATTTCATCGACCCGTCGGGTCGACGGTTGAACACATTAGTGACAGAACATTTCTCCTGGCCAGGGTATCCACATGCACGTCAGTAATGAAATAGACTTCGGGCACCTGGTTAACCCAGAGACCTATACAGTGACCCGGAAGCACCCAGACATGTACCAAGTCATCGACAACAAGATCGAGTGGGAACAAAGGTACCTCCATCCCGACTACAACGTCAATTTCGAAGAAGACAGGAAACACTTGATGGTGCGTACTTACAACACTTATATATAACTTAGGCCTTTGCATCTACGTAGTGAAATGATTTATACAGTGTCCAGTGGCACCTTCACTCAGACTAGATGGATGTAGAGACCACTTGACGCTGCAATGCCTGGGACATCGTGTTCGGAAAACCGGGTTGTTTGGTTAATCGAACTGTATCTTTTTGTCCTGTCGAATGCGTCATAATCAGCGATGATTGAAAATAGCGCAATCAGCGCTGGAAATATCCTCAATGTTCGTCTTTGAAGCAAGCTTACCAGCTTACGAGTAGTTAGGTTCGAAAAAATAGTCGTACGGTTTCAACGTTCAGATAATTTAACGCTCTACTGTTACCGATAATTTAACGCTCTATGTACTGTTACCGATTTATTGTTAATGTTAGATTTACAAAGCTATTATGAAGTGTCAATAAAATCGGCATCTTCTTGATTCCTAGAAAATTAAATATGTTTTACGGGGTAGGGTTGAGATATTACGCGGTTAAAATACACATAATTAGTTTAAAAACAGTGGAAAGGAAAAGTATGCAGTACGTTATTTTAAAAGAACTTAAATACAGGGTGTAGTTTTGGTTAGTGACACCCGACTCAGGGACAATAGTTTTAGTAACGCTTGAAACAAAAAAATATTTTTCCTTCACAAATTACCTTCTTCAATGTGTTCTATAATAACTTCGACGTTCGGTCTTCTCAAAGCACGCCCGCGATGTGGCGAATTCAATGATTTTTAGGTATTTTTCAATGAATTTTTTAAAAGATTATTTTTGGCTTCAGTGTCTTGTAAATACTGGCCCCTGAGTCGGGTGACACTTTACAAAACAACACCTTGTATAGTATGTTAACGATGTTGTATGGAGTGTTTTTAAACTTAATATTGTGTTTTCAAATATTTCAGCCGTGTCCAGACGTCTATTGGTTCCCTCTCATGTCTCAGAGGTTTACCGAGGAGTGGATAGACATCATGGAGGACTTCGGCCAATGGAGCGACGGCAGCAATAGCGTATGAAACCTTAGATTTGTTTTAAAAACCACCGAGTTGAACGACTTGAGTTTAATAATAGTGTGAATGAGATATTTACTATTTGAGGGAAAAGTAATTTTACTCAAAAAAGCTCGTAATGTGGTCATTAATTCGACAACCTTCTTTGAGCAAAGGAGGACTTGCGGGCTACGTTGATTAGGCGCCAGAAAAGTTGTATGAAATTTCATTAATGTCGTGTTTTGCGGCCAGAAAAACTGTATGAAAATCCATTAATGTCGAGTTTTGTTTCAAAAATAGAACTCAAAAGTCAGGCACAAAAAGTATTTATTTAGAATTTGGCTGTTTGGGTGCTGGCAGTCTACAAATTGCATAGAAAAAAAAAGCGCAGCCATATTGTTTTCGCCGCTTCGCGCGTTGTTGGAAGTGATTTTTTCTGTGCGTGCTGTTTTTGTTGTAAATAAAAGTGAACTCTTCAAGCCACGAATCCTCCGATTCAATATGTTCAACAACGCCGAACATAAAAAGGAAGCGAAAAAAGATATTTAAAGGTACCTGGCAGTAAGCACGCGGCAGTAATGTACTATATATCTAATTTTCACTATTTATTGAACGACACTAGTATTTTTTTGCTATCAGAATATTGCACAGAACACGGCGGTGTTTTGGTGTTTACGCTGTCTCCATTTCGAATTTCATACAAATGCACCAAGTAGACATGTGTAGGTAATGCTTGTAATATTACAAAAGACATATTACACAACGGTGTCATGAAATATTACACATTACACGAGAGAATAAAGCATGGCACATAGCATTTCATTACACTAGATGACATGAAACATGACACATGGCATTTCAGCACACTGTACGTACTGCAATGAAAGTGTGCTGAAATACCATGATGTCATGTTTCATGTCTGCAATGAAGAAATACCATGATGTCATGTTTCATATCTGCAATGAAGAAATACCATGATGTCATGTTTCATGTCTGCAATGAAGAAATACCATGATGTAATGTTTCATGTCTGCAATGAAGAAATACCATGATGTCATGTTTCATGTCTGCAATGAAGAAATACCATGATGTCATGTGTCATGTTTGGTGCCATGATATAAGGTAATATCACGCGGTATGAAATGTCATGAAATATATCATGACTTCGAAGTGCACTGTTTCGCGCATGTCTAGCACCAAGCCGTTCCAGCGTGAACGAGTAACAAACATCCATACAAACTTTCGCATTTATAATATTGGTGTGGAGTTTGATATGGACTAATTAATGTTTGTGGGTACTAGTGTGATTAAGGCCTAATCTTTTTTCTCTAACAGGATAAACGACTGGAAAGTGGATACGAAGCAGTGCCGACACGCGACATCCACATGAGCCAAGTGGGCTTGGACAAGCAGTGGCTGCATATCCTCAAGGAGTATGTGCGCCCCCTACAGGAGCTCGTGTTTACTGGATATTATCACAACGTAAGTGAACCTGACACTATTCAATTCGGTACGCAAAGTTTTTTGTTCGAAAGTCCGTTATTTAGACAATATTGAGAAACTAATTTAAATGTTTTTATTTTGGTCCAGTAGTTTTGTTTTTATGCGCTAAAATGTTTTGTTCCTATGACCGCCAACAGTATGCAGACCGTCGCGTGACGTCATAAAACCGTATCTTTAAAACGTTGTAAAATCCAAACTACTGAACCAAAATAAAAAATATTGAAATTAGTTTCTCAATATTGTCTAAAGATAAGATTAAGCCAATAACGGACTTTCGAACAAAAAACTTTGCGTACCGAATTGAATTCATCTTCACTGTAAAAGTGTAATAGTACATTACTGCCGCGATCTGTAATGAGTGCGTTTCTGGCGCGCTTTTGATGGCCGACAGAGCGCAGCGTAGCGCAGCTCAAGGCCCTCACAGTGCGGTCAGCATTGCAGCCCTTGATGGACAAGCTGAAATGAAGGCCGAGACCGAAGGTCGAGGCCTTTATAGCGCGGCCAGCAAGGGCTGCAATGATGACCAAACTTGAGGGCCGAGAGCGTAGCTAAGCTAAGCTCGAGGCAATCATAGCGTGGCCAGAAGCGCACTCATTGCAGACCAAGGCTTGTATAGTGCTTTACTCAAACAATGCGAGTAATTAAAATATTAATTAGAATAGTAATTAACATAGTAATTTAATTAGCTTACCATTTGTCGTAGATTAAGTACTTTTTGTCGATTTTCCATTCCGCAAACTTTTTGTTGGTAAGCTTGCTTGTATTTTTCTTTTGACTTCGGTGGCAATAAATTTCCAATTACTAATTTCGCTTGATTTTGAATGTCCGGCGGTGTTAAACACATTAAATCCGAGGATTCGTCGCTTTGAGAGTTCACTTTTTCAACAAAAACACAGAAAAAAATCACTTCGAACAACGCGCGAAAAGTCGAAAACAATATGGCCGCGCTTTTTTTTTCTGTGCAATGTGTCGACTGCCAGTACCCATACAGCCTAATTCTAAATAAATACTTTTTGCACCTGATGTTTGAGTTCTATTTATGAAACAAAACTCGACATTAATGTTTTTCTGGCCGCAAAACACAAGACATTAATGAAATTCCATACAACTTTTCTGGCGCCTAATCCAAGTAGCCCGCAAGTCCGACTTTGCTCAAAGAAGGTTGTCGAATTAATGTCCACATTACGAGCTTTTTTGAGTAAAGATCGTTCACAATTTATAGTGATTTTATTTTAAATATAAAGAATTATACATTTTCTTGGTTGCTTTACCACCATGACAAAGGCCTCTTTTTTAGGGTTGATTCTCAAAGTGCTGCCGAAACAAACATTTCGTTACATTCCGTTAGAACAATTGTTCAACAGTTCTGTACTGCTACACGCTCTTAATCACCCTATTGGTTTTTGTGGCGCAGCTTGTAGGTTTGTTGAGTCGCTCCGGTTAAGAGATGGTAACTAAAACTTGCGTGCATGATGTAAGCACGTACATGATGTGTATAAAAATGGCATAATCGCGATGGAAAGGCAGCTAAAAACCAATTCAACGTATTTATAATGGTAAAAAAAAAAAGCTTGACAAAGAAGTCTGTTTTCGACTCCAACTGCCGTACTCAGAGTCGTTTAATTGTCCATTAAGGACGACTTAAGCAAAGGATTTGTATTGAATTCTTTTATCTTGTATTGAAGACAATTAAACGATTCTGAGTACGGCAGCAAGTGGCATTTTAGAGTTTGATATTAACATCACTTTATCGATTGCTTCAGCCGCCAGTTTCCGTCATGAACTTCGTGGTCCGCTATCGGCCCGAGGAGCAGCCCTCCCTGCGGCCGCACCACGACTCATCCACCTACACCATCAACCTGGCTCTGAACACACCTCGTAAGTTGCACCCACTAGTTCGCCCGTCTCTTATCTCTATCCAATTTCTCCGTCAGTGGTTACCTGGAAGAAATTGCAATAAATAAATAATTCCTAAATAGTTGTGCCTAGGTTTGGGCCCGTCTAACCGTGTGTGTATGTGTGTGTGTGTGTGGGTGTGTGTGTGTCTGTGTGTGTGTGTGTGGGTGTGTGTGTGTCTGTGTATGTGTGTGTGTGTGTGTGAGTGTGTGTGTGTGTGTGTGGGTGGAACTGTGATTGCTACCTAACGAGCCCAATGCACAATTGTATTGCTTTCCCGTCAGATACGGACTACGAGGGAGGCGGCTGTCGCTTCATCCGGTACAACTGCTCGGTACGCGACACCCGCCGTGGCTGGCTCCTTATGCACCCTGGTCGCCTCACGCATTACCACGAAGGCCTACAGGTCACCGAAGGTACCCGCTACATCATGATCTCCTTCGTCGACCCATAGACGTCCGGCGACCACTGACCAGCATACCATGCCACCTGCAATCTGTATCGGATTGCGCTCGAAAATGTCTTCAGTAACACCTAACCTAAAGTATATAATAAGTAGATAGTTAAACCCGGCCAGGAACTAAAAATATCTCGCCATACTGCGGATTATTTTGGCAACAATTTCTAATAATGGCGATGTTTTCTCAAATAACACAAGTCTTAAAATTTTAAGTGTGTCATTGACTTTTTGTCAAATCGTATTAAATTTCAACCAATCTAAGTGAAAATGCCAGCAATTGTTACATAGCGTTGAAAGTTTGGTTGTGTGATATTTGTGGGGTCAAAAGCAAAGGCGCTACTGTTTATTCTAAGGCGAATGGACAGTATTGGACAGTAGCGCCTTTGCTTTTTGACTCCACATTTATAAACCGGAAAATTTATTTTTTATCCACTATGCACACCCTTGATCGAAGACTATACATAATTTACACTTGACATGTTGCTGACAAGACTAGTAAAGTGATACCGTTTAATCGGTCACTTTTTTTTCCAAGACAGCGGTTATAAAATATCTCATCAAAATTGAACAAACCATGCCTAACTCGTAAAAATCAAAATTAAATCTATAGTAAATAAATTTTGGGTTTTTGATCAGTACTTATTACTTATGGAAAAGTGGTTTATGAAAAGCTACAACAATTTTTTTTTAACTTTTTTATTGTAGCCTGTATTATGTCCCGCTGCAGGGCAAAGGCCTCCCCCCTCTCTCACAACAAACTTAACAATAAAAATAAACTATTACGATTTTAAAGTTTTATTTTATTTTTTATTATATCATATTTTTAACCTTAATTAATGTATATTCAATTCACGCATTTGTACCTATGACTAAGACTTCTGGACGAGGTCGAAACCAGTCGGTTATCCCGATGTTAATGAAAGTAAGTGAAACCGTTTAATCAATTCAAAATCAATATAAAATATGCAGGTGCCGAGTGCTTACAAAAGTTTAAGTTATAAAAATATTACAATGAGTCACTCACTCCGCAATGTGATGACGTTATTTTTTTTTTACAAACGAAATCTTGCCGTTATTAGAAATTATTTCGAACATAACAGCGCATAATGTCAAACAGACAAGTCTTTTTAGTTCCTGGACGGGCTTTACCTAGTATATTTTGCAAGGATAATCATTTTGTATGTAATGTATGTGTATTATGTCCGAGTTAAGCTTTTCTCTGCCGCTTATATTTTTGGCTCCCGTGTCGAGCGTTTTCCCTTTATCTGTGCAAGAATCGGCAAATGGAGAAACGGAGTAAACTGGCGTCAGGGCGTACCCTTTTGTTTTAAAATCGCCCGTAACGTAACCGGGTAGAGTGCTAGCGTGTAAGGGTCAACGCGCTGTCTTTTCTACAATCGGTTAAAAGAAGAAAAAACTAAAAACTTACACTAAAAATAACAAATACTAAAAGTACATAAGCCACTTATAATAAGTTTACTTTTAACTTTAGTGCGTGGAAATACAATGACCGAGACGAATTTTCCATAATAATAGGAAATATTCTTGCGTGTGAAAGCAAATAGGACAATCAATTTTTTTTTGTTGTGCAATCGCTTTTCCAGCATTTGTGTTTCTGTGCTTAATTTGACCGAAGTACTGACGCTTCTTTAATGTTGTGGTCGTTACAGTTTCTTTCAATACCCTAGCTCTTGGCCATTTGGATATTATTTGTATTCCGTAAATACAACGTTTTTGACATTTAATAATTTAGGAGCGCTTATTACATTTTGCAATAGTATCGTCCGTTTTTGACAATAATTGCGAACATTTATGCCTACCTTGATTCGCTTTCTTTAGCATATACTCCAGTTGCATTTGAAATAATACCAGTTACTGGGTTATGTTATTATGTTAATTAAGTTAATATAATGTATGTAATATGGATCAAAACTTACTATACTCGTATAAAATAACTACTATGAATCTCATAAGATGTCTTATATCAGTTATACTACTAAAACAACATACCTACCAAAGATGAAAATAGTATTAACTCCACACGTTGAGAACTTGAGACCCTCAAATAATTATGATTTTACTTGTTTAAGATATTTGTACTAAATGTCATCAATATATTTTAAAACGAATGAAAAAGACTTTCTCTTTTAAAAATATGTTCTTTCCGACTTGGGTCGATAACGCATTGCGTCCGATCCGACTTCAAGACATGTCCCTATCCGTGCTAAGTTGACGTATGGGATGGAGATCTAAGTTTTAGCTTGCAACTAATTCCCACAAAGACGGTGTGTGCTGTAGTCAAATTGCACATGTAGTCATTTTGCGTTCTAGACATCTGAAACCCAACACATTTTTCCTGTGTAATTTAATTTATCAGTATATTTTTTGCCTGCTTAATTTTTTCTAGACTTTATGCCATACAAGGACTACCAAAGAAATAAAAAAAGCCTTTGTGGGATTTATAACGCCAGTTAGTTGCTTAGATCTCTACTAGTAGTATTTCTTTTTTTCCTCTGTGGTAGTATTAACAAACTTTATGAGCGATTGCGTTTAATATTAATAGATCAGGATTAAGTTTTCCGAAGTCGAAAATATCTTCAATGCGGATCAAAGTCAAAGTCAAAGTTTTTTATTCAATATGCCATAAATACCCGCATTGAGCACGCATGGTGATTAAGCTCGAACTATCTCTGAGAGAAGGCCTTTGCCCAGCTAGTGGGAAATGTACATTGAATGTCAAAATATTATCAAAAGTAAAAAAATATATATAATATATCTAATACTTATTACTATCTACTAATACTAATACTACGTATCTAGCTACTTTTTTTTCTCCAGCTTCACTAGCTCTGATCTTTATTGGAGAAGAAGCATGGTAAAGATCATTCATGGACAAACGCTTAACACGTTCTAAATTATGAGAATAGACACTACGCATTTATTACTCTTTATTTTTTTACATTTGTTACGTTATCCGGTATTCTTAAAAAAAAAACAGTTTACCTTTACGGTTCCAAAAAAACAGAGCCCTTTTATAATGGGAGGCTGTGATCTGCCCCTGTATTATCTAAAATATCCACCGTAAAAATAACCGTTTATAAATGTCAAAAAAAAAGATTGTTCATTTCAATAAGGACTATTTTCGTTTTGACGCTCGGAGGTTGAGTGGAATTTTTAGATAATAGAGGCGCTGGTCCCGCTGGCACTCTTCGCGTAGGGAACTCTAAAAACAGCTCAAACAATTAGGACCCTAATTGTGTATTCTGGGGCTACTTATGTTTTAAATAATAAATAGGACGCAAACTAGGACAGCCGGCTGACTCGATGAAATGATTCATGTGAATGTGGTTACGGCCGAAATACGGGGTCAACAGTATACGTAGTACTATACATAGTACGGGATGTGATTGAAGCGACAGTCGCGGATGTGTGGAGGCTCGGGAGGCCGTAGCGATGTAGCTATAGCGCACGGAGCGCATCGCGGCGGCCGACATCGATCCGACCGCCGCGGGTCCGCCCACCACCCACTTGCGCGCTCTTCACTCGCTTTACACGACCTTTGCTCACTTCACGGCCCTCAACTATGGATCTATACTTTGTTTTTTAGCCAACTTCCATTAACAAGAACCGTACCGTAAAACGGTATAGAAAAAATAAGGAACTAGGAGTGCTATTTTCAGGCTATGTCTTGCGTTCGCCCTCCGTGTAACTTTTCCAAATTTCTCCATATTGGGCGATTTAGTTTAGTGACAGCCGCAGATCGAATGTCACGAAACGCGCGGCAACAGTCTATAGGAAAAGTCGTGAAAAGCTGACCGCTTCACTCGAAAATACTCGCAATATTATTAACTCTATTATTTGTTCCAGTATTAAATGAATTAAACGGAATATTTATTATTTAATTAAAGCTTCTTGCTATAAGGTTTGTGTTGAATTAGAAAAAAAAAACGTATCATCTATTCAGTATTTATCAATAATAATATAGTGCACAATTAAGTGTTCGAAAAGTTCAATTAACTTAGTGTTTCATTCGGAACGACACACAGTCCTGAATATCGTTGTAGTGACATTATATAGGTATTTATCGATCGTAGTGGGTGCGTGCTCTTCGCCAAAGGACATTGTAAGGCGCCACCACGTTTCGCCACGGCAAGCTCCGTTACTCGAACCACCTGCCGGCGAGAGGTTCGCCGTCGGGCGCGCGGGTGCCAGCACCAAAGGCTTCGTCATTCAGCCGAAGCGCAGCCTCGCCGACGGTGGCTTCAGGGTCCGAGCACGGGCGCGGACCACCCAGCGTGGCCGCCGCAGACGCCCGCCCCGGCTACGGGTACGAGGCGCTGTCGGCCGCCAGCGACTGCAGCGAGCCCGAGCCGGAGCCCGAGGAGGCGCCCGAGTACACCGCCTTTGACATGGATCTCTCGGGCGGCGGCGAATCCTGCGAGGGCCCGTCTTCGCGCGGCTCAGCCAAGGTCAACTTCCCGCCCGAGGTGGAGCTGGACTCGCGGCGGTCTGCCGCCGCCTCTGTGGCCGCCTACCACCGCAGCCGTGGCCGCTCCATGAGCGCCTGGAGTGACATCAGCCGCTCCAGCTATCGCTTTGAAGAGAGGTCAGAGTCCATCTCATTTTATAACATTCAGTACTTTAGTCATAATTGCTGCTTTGTAATTAACATTTATGATATGCCTTTTAAACATGCGATCGAACGTGTAGAAGGTAGTGAGTGCTGTAGAAAAGGGTAGTGAGCAGTTCCATTTCAACATCAAGGGCAACATCAAGACAGGAAAATATTTTGTAGAAGTTTAGGAGGGATTCTACAGCGACTCACCGATAGTTTGTTTTTATTTAATTTTGTGTGCCTATTCGTAGGAACCGGGCAAAATGGTTGACGCATTCTGCCGTAGCGGCCAACCTCGGCATCGTCTCGACATGCGCAATTCGTACCTACTAACACGCGCCGACGATTTCGCGACAAAAATGTTGGAACTCTCTAGCTGAGTACGAGACCAAATCTCTCCAATGAGACGCGCAATGTCACATCTCCGATCATACATAAAAGTTTAACTCAATAAAACCAATGCGATTACACCAATGAGAAAAAGACGAGCTTTTATTTTATCTTCAGGCCACGAATCATGCTTTCAAATCGAGACCAGTACATATAAACCCAAAATGCTTTGAATAAAAAAAAAGATGTATTAAGGTGAAATACGTCTCACAACTAGCGCCGCCAATAGAAAAAAAATCATATCTTTTTTTTGGATGCGTTTTTAGCAAAAAACGCTCCTGCGATTCCTCAACGAGAGGCTTAACTATTTTTAGGACCTAAGGTTTGGATTCCAGATCCTAGAACTTAAGAATGCAATCGATTCTCGCCAAAAGTGGCCACTTTTGGCGAGAATCGATTGCATTCGTAGAAATCCAATCCTGGAATCCAAACCTTAGGTCCTAAAAATAGGTAAGCCTCGCGTTGAGGAATCGCAGGAGCGTTTTTTGCTAAAAACGCATCCAAAAAAAAGATATGATTTTTTTTCCATTGGCGGCGCTAGTTGTGAGACGTATGGCGTCTTAAGGATCTCTAATGTATATCTATCTTCTATACTTATAATAAAACTCTAGCGAAGTCAATTCTGTACATTGAATATTTTTAGAAAAAAAACTAGCAGGGCTTACTAAGTAAACTATACTGAATACAAAAATGCAAAAAAAACGGTCTATGTCTGTCTGTCTGTCTGTCTGTCTGTGTGTTACCTCATCACGCGAATACCGCTGAATAGTTTTCAGTCAAATTTAGAACCGTGATAAGTCATGGTTCTGGGAACAATCTAGGCTATCCGATGTTCAGAATACATTGCGGGTTGCAATTTTAACTTTGTTTTTTGTAAGAAATATTCATAATTTTGATATAGCTTCTTGAGAAAAAATGTTAATAACGTGATACTAAACACATTTCCGAAAAAAAAAATATATCCGGAAAAAAAAATCCGACTTGGAACCTCATTATCTCGGAAACCGTTGATTTCCTAGGCATAGTTCCGTGGGCAAAAATGTTCGTTTCGATGAGGACTATACAGGGTGTTAAAAGACCGCCAACAGACCCGAAAGCCACTAGACACCAATAACAAAGTACTTTTTCGATAAATTATTGTTGGGAAATTATTTTGGTTTTTTAGGTTATAATTTTGAAAAATATTTTTTCATGCAATGGACGTGTAACGCACAGAAGTCAGTTTGCGCAAGCGTAGGTATCAGATTATGTTACTTAAGCTTGAAGTGCCGATGTTTAGAATACATTGCGGGTTGCAACTTTAACGTCGTTTTTTGTAAGAAATATTCATACTTTTGATATGGCTTCTTGAAAAGGTATGTTAAGAATCCCCTGAAGCTCTGCAGCCCTCTCGCTCGCACTTTTCAACATTTTAATTTATTGTAAGAGAATGATTCAACTTTGGACGATAAAATATAGTTGCAGACATAGATAATAAAGCTATCGACATGTAGACATACTTTAAATTTCACATTTATAGTTTAAAAAATAAATATTACTGAACTACTACTTTTAACCGAAGTTCAGTGATATTTTTTTTATTAGTAGGAATATGAAATCAAAAGTGTGTCCACATGTCGATAGCTTTATTATCTATGTCTGCAACTATATTTTATTATATTCTCTTACAATCAATTAAAATGTTGAAAAGTGCGAGCGAGAGGGTTGCAGAGCTTCAGGGGATTCTTAAGAACTAGATACTGAATAAATTTCTGCAAAAAAAAAGTTTTGAAAAATCCGACTTTGAACCTCATTACCTCGGAAACCGTTGATTTCCCAGGCATAGTTCCTTGGGCAAAAATGTTCCTTATGATGAGGACAATACGTGGTTTCCCGCTTTGTTGGCGGTCTTTTAACACCCTGTATGTGGTCTCCCACTTTGTTGGCGGTCTTTTAACACTGCTCGGTATTCAATACAAGCACTCGCCGCAAACAATAATTTTGCATTCTTGCATAACAAATAACTATTGTTTACCGTTGAGCTGGATAGACAGAGTTATGAGTCGTATGCTTTGCTTGATGGCTTAGCATGAGAATGAGTAAGACCTTATCTATGGACTTATAACTTTATCTATCCCACTCTACGTCGAGGGAGATACATATAAACCCTTTTACTTCCTGAGCAATTCTTATGCTAAGCTTCCTGGTATCTTATCACGGGCGATACCTTAATGTAAACAATACATATTTATTATTAAATTTATAAATGTATTGTTTAGATTAGGGTTTTTATTCTATTGCTTTCTTTTGAGCCCTGCTACCGCAAGTTAAGAAATAATAACTATTAAAATATCCCCGACATTTTAGCTTCGAATAAGCATATTTAATAAATAGCTGAACCAATTTTGACAAAACATAACTAAGAAAATTCGCTAGAAAACCTGCTTCCAAATTGTTCACCCATTTAAGAACTACGGTGCCACAGACAGACACAAACTCATAAACACTTATACAGACACACTCACAAAGCTGTCAAACTTATAACACCCCTCTTTTTTGGTCGGGGGTTAAAAAAAACCTTCCTTTTGAGTTTTCCTCCACAGTCGAATTTAAATTAAATGTCAAATGTGTAAAAACGCATACGAAGTCGCGGGCACAACTAGTCTAATCTAAATCATGAATCCTGGCACTGTTTAAAGAAAAAAATACATTATAGTTAGGTACCTATACGATAAGATAATGTTGAATTGAGGAGATCTTTTTTTTTTGTTATAAGCAAGTTAGTCGCAATTTCTACAGCCGCATTCGCATCTACAGCTTCAGAACTTCAAGTAATGCTACAAGATCTCAGCACTGCAAGCCTTGAGGTTGGACTGAAGATGAATAGGTCAAAGACTCAGTGTATGACCAACATCGCGAAACGTTGGGTCGAGCGAGGTAGATGGGCAGGAAATACAATACGTCGACGAGTATACATACTTGGGCCAGCTAGTCTCCTTCGAAAACAGGCAAGACAAGGAGATCGATCGTCGGATCGACAACGCCTGGAAGAGCTACTGGTCCATGAAAGAGCTAATGAAGGGCAAGTTACCACTTGCCCTGAAGCGCAAACTCGTCGACATGTGCATTCTGCTCATCCTAACCTACGGCGCTCAAACCTGGTCTTTGACTGAACTTCAGAAGTCCAAACTCAAGGTTTGCCAACGGGCGATGGAGCGCAGCATGCTAAATGTAAAAAGGACCGACAGAGTCAGAAACACTACCCTGCGCTCCAAAACCAAAATTATTGATGTTGGAGCTGCGACCGCTAGGCTCAAATGGAATTGGGCTGGCCACGTCTGCCGCATGAGCCAAGACAGGTGGACAAAGATCGCCACCGACTGGGTCCCACATGACGCGACTGGGTCCCACATGACGGACAACGAAGGCGCGGCAGGCCTAGGCGACGATGGCGGGAAGACCTAAACAAGTTCTTGCCCGGATGGCCGGAGGTGGCACATGATAGAGATGTGTGGAAGACAAGTGGGGAGGCCTTTGCCCAGCAGTGGGACACTAACATCCAGGCTAACTAAAAAAAATAAGTCGTAATTTTAGATGCTTCCTCTAAGTTTGTTACATTTTAAATTCTATAATAATAAGCAGTAAGGGCGTTTGTCCCTAAAATGTAAGTGTAAATCGGTAGGTACTGCAATGGTGGTCGTCTGCGTCAAGTTTGCGAAGCCCTCTGCCGCGCTTCCGCGTAAACTGGAGGAAAAATCTCAAATTCCTTCTCCTATTTCGAGGAACTATTTGACAGTTTTGACACCGGATTTTTGGAAACTAAGCAATTCGACCCCGCTGCAGGTTAAAGAAATAAAGATAACTAATAAGACTAATAACACTACTATGGAATTGGTACATATCCAAATTCACCCCGAACTATAAACTCGCGACCCCATATCTTAGCAACCCCTCGACCAATTTGGCTCATGTTCGAACTTAAAAATTCTCTTTAGTTCATTTACCCGCCCAATTTCATGACTATCCGACTTTTACTCAAGTTATTGTCGAACCAACATTTATACATACAAACATACAAACGCCGGATTGTTCCAGACTTCCAGGGGACTCTGAGAACTTCGCTCGCTCGTTCAATTAATGTTAAGACGTCATCCTCTCAGTGGAGTCAGGCGTCGCTTCCTGTCACTAATGGGCGTTAGGCGTCCGCCGTTTGCAGGACACGGGTCTCCTGCACACAGGTCTCCTGGCTTTTTGGCCTCGTCGCTGGGGGTTTCGGATCTGGTCGCTCGCGTTCTTGGTTTCAATGGCGACGATTTACGCATCCCTTTTGTTGATTAGGCTTTTAGGTTATGGCAGGCACGTTGTCCTGGTAGCGCTCCGCCTGATCATCCGGAAGTGCAGGGCTCTTGGGATGACGTTTCGTGAAAGCTCGCAATGGAGAGCCTCTTGAACCAGTGCATCGGGTCGGAGCGGGCAAGGTTGCGCGCGCCGCTTCCAAGCCAGAATCTGGCATTTGGCTGCATACTTTGCCGTCACCACATTTGGGCACTCTAGGTACTGTACGATGAAACTCGTATAATATAAAGCATTGAAATTAAAATCAGAAATATCTCAACACCGGATTGTTCCAGTATAGGTAATCGGAGAACTTCAGACCACCTGCACCTACACTAACAAACATATTTTTAAATTGGAGCTGATACCAAAAGCAAAAAAGCTATGTTTATTTTTCAATTATGAGGTTATATTTTTTTTACATAATTTTGTTTGTTTTGTAGACCAGTCTGGTATGTTACATCCTTTAAAAGGAGTTAGGATGTTTTGTAACATGTTGTATTATTTCACATTACATTTAATAACTGAGATTATTGGGTTATGTATGAGCGACCAGTGAAAGGATTCGGATTATCAGCAGAGATTTTATTGTAAGAAGGTAGTATTATTTGCGTTTAGACATGGCAAACGACACGACACAATGACAAGACAACCTAACATAAAGGTAACATTTAGGTTTACCCACAGATACAGGGTGTTAAAAGACCGCCAACAGACCCGAAAGTTACGCATACTAGACACCAAAACATAGTATTTTTTCGATAAATTATTGCTGGGAAATGATTTTGGTTTTTTAGGTTATCATTTTGCAAAATATTTTATCACACAATGGAAGTGTAACGCAGAGAAGTCATATTGCGCAAGCGTTGACATAAACTTTTGTTACTTACGCTCGAGTTGCCGTTGTTAAGAATACATTGCGGGTTGCAATTTTAACGTCGTTTTATGCAAGAAATATTCAAAATTGTGATATGGCTTCTTGAAAAGAAATGCTAAGAACCTACTAAATACTGAGCACAATTGATATATTTTTTTTTAACTCTAACTTTGTACCCCATTATCTCTGAAACCGTTGATTTCCCAGGCATAGTTCCTTGGGCAAAAATGTTCGATATGATGAGGACAATACGTGGTTTCCCGCTTTGTTGGCGATCTTTTAACACCCTGTATATCTGTGGGTTTACCTCTTCATAGAACAGCCAGTTCTAACATTAATTACAGTTTGTTTTCTGGCGATCTTTCAGAGATCGATCTTTACAATAATAATTTCGATGGCGGCAGAGTTTGACCAAGTATTTAGCAAACTGTCAGGATGGTATAGGTGCTGGGCAAGCCTACTCCATCTAAAAACAATTACCCAGGCCCTGCAGCGCCGAGTGGTCTCTTCACCCATCTAGTGTGAGTGAAGGTGCCACTGGACGCTGCATAAATCATCTCACTACGTAGATGCAAAGGCCTGAGTTTAGCAATCCTGCGTATTAATTATTGCTGCCAATCTAATTGGGGCACCGAACCGACATTTCGACGTTCCATTCTAGTGTATAGAGAGAGGTCAAATTTAGTTAGTTGATATATGCCATCAGGAGATGGAAGGCGGCTGTGAGGGGCGCGCGGAGGGCGGAGTGGCATCAGGGCAGCCGGCGGCGCGGCGCGGAGGGCGGATTCGAGCCCGCGGCTCAAATCGCATTTAGTTGAACGGACGACGGTGTGAAACGCACGAGAGCCACGTCGCTCAGCGCTGCGCCGCACGCCACCCAAGGCGTTTCCACACAGTAAACGAACAGTGAAGTGACCACTTACTTACTAACCACGTCACTATCGAATAATACCACCTAACCTATATATTCAAATCTTTCTCAAGTTAAATGTTCACAAACATCAACAAGTTATCTTCTTATAGAGCCAATTTAACTTAGTCCTTTAGAAATTATGTCTTAGCAGATCAGATATGGAACTAGGGGATGACATTTTTATCATATATGGACACCACGGGTTTGTATTGTCTATACATTTCTTTTGTAAATAAAACCTCTTTTCATCATAAGTTCTTCAAATCGTAAACTAATAGTTAGTAGTTTGCACTAACGTAGGTAAGCACCTACGTGGTTTAGCACTAACTTAGGTACCTAATTTGTGTTGGCACGACCAAAATGTTATTTATATTATGTACCTACCTAGTTATCACTAGAGTTTTAGACAGTTCGTTGCAATGTTGAAAGTAAAGTTCTGGCAATATACGCTTCTAAGACGGTCTTGTAAAGCTGGATGTTAAATGTAAACTAAACACCCAGTCCTATAACCTATCGGTCATCCAGTCATCCAACGCACCACAATTTACACAATACCCAGCCAGCAGGTAGGTAGGTAAACGAGTTGCCTATTTATTGTAATTAAAAACTGAATTATCAAAATCGCTTGCCTATTTGCACGAGATAATTGTCTGTTCTGTTGCATGAGTTTTTTGACCGGAGTGTGGGGTGCTGCACCGACAAGAGCGACTGATGATATATAACACTGGCCAACACAATTTTTGGTGCCGTAATTTTAAGACCTGATTATGATAGTACCTGACTCACTGATTTCAAATTTGTATTCAGTTTTTTTGTATCAGCTCTAGTTTTGAAGATATAAAAAAAAACAATTTGTATGAGAAAAACACATTTTTTAATGTTCAGAATACAAAAAACGTCTCTTGATTGATTTTCTTGCATGTTTCTCCTTTGGGTTGTCTCTCATAAGAGCCCAGCAATAATCAGCCATCATGTAAGTATCCCATCTACCCTGGTACCGATCCTCCATGTCTTGATGAAACCGCTCTCCTTGTTCTTCACTGAAGTCACCCAGGTTATATAAGACTTCATACAACTTCGTTTGCAGTTTGTCTACTGTCTCAGATGTTCGCTGCATGTTTTACATACAAAATAAGGAACCCAAGGCTTATCTTGATGCTCCATACTCAAGTTGAAGTAAGCGAAATATGCTTTTTTCACGAACTCTGCTATCGTTTTTGGTATTCCTCAAAGGTATATTCGCCGCAAATATAACAAAATGTATTTAGATCGATTAAGCAACATCTTGATGAGCTCACCATAGTGCAAAAACAACGAAATTGTAGAAAATATAAGATTTGTGATACTTTGTTGGAGTAAAAATGACGAAAATTTAAATTTGAAGATAGTTTTAAATTAAGAGCTGATACAAATATTCCAGATATAGGAGCATCATCAGAAACACGTTCAGAAACAATATCTAAAAAGAAATTAACTGCACCAAAAAAAAAGTTTATTTTTGTTGGCCAGTGTAATATATTACCCCACACTATATGATAATCTGCACAGCTGACAGTTGTGAAATTATAATTGCGTCACGATAACCTGATAACCGCGACCGGAATATCCGACAAAAGGTGGACCCCAATAAACGTGTTCTTATTTACATATTTATGATTGATGGGCAAAGGCTCAGGTTCAGTCATTTTCGGTCATCAGTGCTGTGCCGACTCGCCTTGGACTTCTCTGGAAAATATTATTATATGTTAGACGAGGTAGAATTCATATTGTCAGTTAAAGTATTATCTATTAAGACATGGCAAGCGTCGCGTCTTCGTCTTGCGGTCGGTAGGTAGGTAATTCGTGTCTTGGATGGTTCGTAGTGTGGTGTCTGTCTTTACCTATTGCCCAATTAAGCAATTTTTTTAATCATGGCAATTCTTGCCAATTTCCTTGGTTATTTCAACAGCCAAGAGATCAAGATTCCAACAGCTTTCGAAAAATAACTTCTTACCTAATCAGTATATTATCATAAACTAAAACATTTTATTACTAACATTTTCTTCTTTCGGGGTCAACAACTGCATCTCGCTGATCGCAAAAATAGACCATTGTGCATTTACGTAAGCACTTTTTTACTAGTGCCCTCGTCTACCGTCCTTGTCTTTCGGTCTACTTAAGAGGTTCTACTGAAACTAAGCTTTTCACAAACTATCACTTCAGTTAAGCGTTCACGTTGAAATTAAGTTCCCTATTATTTCTGTTTCAGCAAGTTCTCAATCTAGGTACCTAACTACGTACTAACGAAATGCTTACAAAATAATCATTAAGTAACTTTAAACTTATGGGCGCGCTGTGATAAAATCAGTAAACCAATGCTTCATCTTCAGCCCTCAGTCAGTTTTAGACTGGGCACGGTACAGTAGGTACATTTCGTCCCCGTAGAGCGAAAAGTCACTAACTAACACTTTTCATGTTTTGAGATATCGAGGTTTACTTTGAAATTAAAGTGTAAGGGTCTACGTGCTGTTGACTTAACAATTAAATTATTTAGATATTATATTACTGAACATGCTTACTAAACATATTACTGAATGCATGCAGGTACTTAGATACACAGTCGTATATGCAGAACAGCGGGGCTTGTTATGTCACTAATGAGACAAAGGCTGGAGTGGCGACGCGGACCGGGAGTGCTCAAGAGCTGTCTCCCGGGTCTCTCACTCAAGTAAAACTATACAGTTACCTACCTACGCACATTCTACGGCTCTCATAACAGCGATAAAAGTAACCCTATTACCATTGCAGAACAGAACAGAAAGTGGCTCTTACTCGCAGAATAATAAGTAGAGTAAAATTATTGTCTTATTACAACTACTAAGTAAATTGGTTGTCTTTTTATACTTACCTACGAAATGAATATTCTGTCTATCTTTGGCCACGGTTGCCAGGGTTTCAGTCAGAGAATCCAGCATATTAGCACAGTGAGTGACTTAGCTTTCACAGAAATAGTGAACGAATAGTGACTTAATCATCAAAATAGTGTCATTTTCCCAACCAATTTAGGAAGTTTTGTGAAAGCTATTTTATACGCATTTTTTCTCTTAGTAGAGTATTTCTCCTCCATTTACTTCCCATATCCAGTAGGATATGGGAAGTAAATGGAGGAGAAGACAAATACCACTATGAAAGGATAAAAATATTTATTAAAATATTAATTTGTTCTTTGAACCTAGATTTACCTGGCTTGCAACAAGGGATAATTTTTAATTTATAAAAACATGAACAATCCGGCTTTCTACAGTGGCGCACTTGCCTTATAGTAGGTACTTGTCTCTCATAGATTTCGCCCTTGCTAGCATTCCCTGTGCCACCTGTGCTGTGTTCTCCTTTAATGCATTACCGAGTTTTTTTTTTGTGCACCTTCAACTAATTGGTCGGTGGCCTCTCTCTCTCTACCCTCTTGGCCTCCTGCTTCTCTTTTAACTGTCTTTCGATACCCGCGATGGTATCCCTCTCTGACTGTTGCAAGTGTTCGTTGGCCTCGAATCTTATTTTTCTGCTAGCAGTTGTTTAGCTCGTGCTGCCTCTTCGTCGCGCTGCTCCTGCATATACCTACTTTTTGTATTTCTTTTAAACGGGGACCAAATCTGGCCGACCGTCGTCGTAGAGTTTAAGCCCATCGCGTACCCATAGTTTGGCATTAAAAATGCGCTCTTTCATGCGGGCTTGGTTCGGTTTCAGCTGGTGCTTCGATACTGAGAAGCCTCTTTCGACGTCGGCGCTACCGTGGGCGATGGGCAAAGTAGCCTTTTCTACTTTGGATAAATGTTCGGAAACTTCACCTCATTGTTAGCTTTAGACATGGAAAATATTTGCTGCCAGCATGGTCTATTCTTAGTTCAGGGTTAGACGCTGGAACTTCCAGCTGCGGAAGTGTCCACTCCTTCAAAATGTCTTCAGCCACGCAATTTTTTATACGAGAACAATAAAGCGTGGGCTACCAAGATCCTTGATGTGCTCTAGCTGTAGGTATCTTAAGTACTTTCCACCAGGCCATTTGCCCAACACTGACTTCTTGACTAAGTGACTCGCAGCAGCTTGGTAGTGTTTCTGAGCACTTAACTCAAGCTGAAGAAGGTCCACTTCATTACACTGGCTCACATATGTAGCAGCCCTTTCACCACAGTCCACCTCCTTGAGAGGATCCAAATTGTACTTATTTGTAAAAAAAACTCTTTGAGGCAGTTTCTACAAGTGGACTCGAGCTCAGTTTTGCAGAAGCGGCCAAGAAGTAAAACATTCAGAGAGCACAACTCATCATACAGCAAGTGAACCATGGGCTCTGATTTTTAAAACAGTTTGGCAGACTGAATAACAAGTGCTGTTTTATTTTTGCAGGGAAGACAAAATTTTTCAAGGCTGTTCTCTGATTTTCTTGTGGCTTTCAGTAAACTCTTGGGAATAATAACATTCAGAAAATAATAGAGATAGAAATGCAGCAAGGCTGGCCACTGCTCTAAAAGATCCATAATGGATCTAAGGGAAATAAGTTTAGTGCATGAGTGCAACATTATGCAAACACACAGTTTTAATCTAGGAATACTTTTTGGTAGCGCCAACAGCACGCGCAGTGCCAACATAGAGGTGATAATCATAAGTATTGTCACAGGCCACGAAAAAAAAAGTAAAAAAAGAGAGAAAAAGAAAAAGAAATAGCTGTCAATAAGTCAGATTTACAATATTTTATTGCAGTTGACTTTTTCGCATAGAATTGCTGGAAAATTGTGAAATAATTGAAATCATATTCAAATAATTGAAAAATCTAAGCTGGTGGTAAAAAATAGGATCGGTCTTCTGGATCTATCTTTAGATCTTCTCCAAATCGTGTTTTATCGATCACGTCGATCGCGTTCATTGCGTTGATGTTGCTCCTCTAGTGTCAGCGGATGATACCTATGTCTTTTGAATTAATAGAAACTCCGATTCTCATCGAGGTTGCTTTATGGGTCTCTTACGGGGTCCGCAACGTAATTTAGAATCACGTTGGTGTGACAAAATACTCACTGCTACAAAGAGCTTGAACATTATTTTGCTTAGTTGGTTTTCAAGAAAAAGTAGATCACTACAGGCAGGGCCGGATTAACCTTAAGGCAGAGTAGGCAACTGCCTAGGGGCCCAGGATCGACAGGGGCCCACTGCAGTCCGCAAAAAAAAAGTTTTATGGATCGAAAATGATAATCAACAATAATATTCTTTTTTTTTTCAACGCATGTAACACTTTTACATACAGAAACATCTAGTATCTAATATTAGAACTAATATAATCGTTCGGAACGCAACTGGACTTCATTCACATTGGGGGAATCCCCGATTCGTTGGGTGCGTTCTGTAAGCTTCCGTAGCGTGATAATTTGTAGCGTAATCATTCCGAAACTTTCGAAATACGTTAATTACAATATGTGAGTTTTGCGATTGTAAGGTAAATTTAAAAAAGTTTTAGTATGCTCCGTGTTTGAAGACTTACGATTTTCACATACCTACACCAAAAGTATTTAAAAAATTCGGAACGCAGCGAGTAGGCGGACTGTTAATGTCGTTTTATGTTGAGGAAATCCCCGATTCGTAGAATGCTATCAGGAGCGTTTTACGACAGTGAATTGAAAAACACTTTGGGCTTTGTGTTTACTCTGAATAGGAGTAGAGTATTAGTTCTTTTTTATGAACACTGTTTTGAAAACTTAACGAGAGAATAAATCTTGAATATAAAACAGAATTAAATAAGCTAAGTAAGTTTAATAATTATTTCTGACATTATAATTTGACCAATAATAGGTACGAGAAACTTTATTTTTCTGTTTATCAATTTCTTTGACATAGTTTTTCATTTACACCTTTCTTTCAAGGAACAAAATGTCCGATGAGCCTGTGAAAAAAAAGCATTTGAGCGGTGCAGAAAAACGTAAAAAGCGGCTAGACCAACAAAATAAGCGTGATGTGATGAGGTATTAAAGAAGACGCAAAACCTTTTCCAACTTGGATTTGTTCGTCAACCACTCGAAAATCAACCTTTTCCGAGTACGTCTGCTGCTGATCAAACCGGGAGTTCGGAGGCGGACTCAGGAGATATTCTTAGCGAGTATTCTGAACAGGCTAACCAGTATCAAGAAACAGCTACTTATGCAGGTGCCGAGGCAAGTGAGGCTGAGAACGACGTCCAGTCACCACAACAAAACGTAGCCTATCAAGTTGTAGAATACCAGAACGACATTGGCTTGTGGCAAAATATTACTAAAGAAATACAAGATTATTGGTGTATCAGAGATTTTAACGAATGTCAACACTTTGACTGTGATTTTTCTGCTTCAAGCCGACAATACGAAGATAGCAAAAGATTTTTTTCTTAGTCAATGTTTTTTCGTAAACATATAAGTGGCGGTAAAATAAAACGAGAGTGGCTCATGTATTCTCCATCGACTGGAAACGTATACTGTTTACCATGTGTTGTTTTTGCTGGCGTTGAAAACCAATCACAGTTTCAAACAGGATTTTCTGATTGGAAAAACGCATCGCATAGAATTCAATCCCATGAGAATACAGGAACGCACCGAGAATGTGTACAGACCCTGATCAGTAGACGGCGTTGTCAAGGCCGAATTGACACTTCTATGAAAATTGCATACAACAAAGAAAAATAATATTGGTTCAATGTTTTACAAAGGGTGGTGGGTGTCCTTTGTAAAACAGACGAAATTCTTGGTTCCCAGCATAATGGCAATTATTTGGGTATTTTAGAATTACTCGCGGAGTATGATCCCTTCCTTAGTTCTCATTTGGCCAAATATGGTAATGTCGGAAAAGGAAAACAATCGTATTTGTCTTCTACGATTTGCGAGGAACTTATTGAAATATTGGGGAGCAAGGTTTTAAAAAATATTATAGATGAAATTATAATTGCAAAATATTTTTCACTGAGCGTCGACTCAACGCCTGATATATCCCATACAGATCAGTTGACTGTAGTTCTGAGATACGTTGCATCAAATGGAGAAGTAGCAGAACGTTTTCTTACATTTCTTCCTATTGCAAGTCACAAAGGGGAAGAACTAGCTACAACAGTTTTAATTTTTTATATCAAAATAACATTGATATAAAAAATGCAAGAGGAGACGACAATGCAGCTAATATGTCTGGCTGTTACAATGGTCTACAGGCGCATATAAAAAAAATTAATCCCTCGCACACTACATGTCTACGTCCCATGTGCAGCGCACTCGTTGAATTTGTTTGGAGTACGTGCTGCGGAGAGCTGCGTTGGAGCAATCTCATTCTTCGGATTCGTACAAGAATTGAACAACTTTTTTTCGGCATCAACTCATCGCTGGGCAATTATGCTCCAGAGTCTCGAAACACAAGATCAAACTAAACAATCGTCGTCTTTAGTTCCAAAAAAAGTGTCTGACACAAGGTGGTGTGCACGATCCGATGCAACCAAGGCCTTGTCAAAAGGTTATAAGAGTTTTCAGAAAGCTCTGCAGTCTATTGTTGACGTTAAGACGCAGACACCGCAACTGATTCACGAAGGCAAATGTTTATTAAAGGATTCTGAAAAAAAAAATGAAAATGCTATTATGTCAGTATTCTGGGTTGCCAAACTGGATCGAATCAATGGTGTTATTATTTCGCTACAAAAAGCAACCATTGAACTTCGAACGGCCGTTGATCTTTTAAAATCGCTTTTAGATTTTTTGCTTTCGCAACGAGATTCATTGACCACTACGAGTTGAAGGCATCTGAGATAAGTGGTACTAATTACAGTGATGAAAATCAGCGCGTGCGAAGAAGGAAAAGGCATCATGATGACGGGCCTGCAGAAGAAGCTGTACTCAGGGGAAGAGAGAAGTTGAAAATAGAAACTTATTTACCTGTACTGGACGTGCTGCATTCAGAATTAACACTACGACTAGAAAGCTATCAGGAAGTTAATTCTCTATTTGGATTTTTAACAGATTTCTTAATAAAGTCGGACGATCAAATCAAAGAGGCGTGTACAAAATTTTGTGAGCATTATTCCGAGGACATTGGACATGAATTTATAAACGAGATAGTGCAGTTCAAGTACTTCGCCTTACAATAGGGATTTTTCCAAGTGTCATATCTGACAGCGATTCGCGAATTATCGCGCAACTAAATCTGTGGTTTGTATGGAAACCACAGATTAATACCCTGATCGAGCCCCATTGGAGGATGCCGGGAAAGATAACATTGTAGCTGCTGAAGAATCGTATAAATTGATCCTTAATAATATGGTTCAATCAACTTTCCCAAATGTTATGATAGCATTGCAAATTTATAGAAGTTTAATGATAACAAACGCGACGGGAGAACGAAAATTTTCAAAATTGAAATTATTAAAAAATTCTCTTCGAGCAAAAATGTCTCAGCATCGCTTAAATTCATTGTCGATAATGGCAATTGAAAATGATGTATTGGAAAAGGTCTACATTGAAGAAGTCGTAAAAGATTTTATATTAAAAAAAGTTATACAGGGCGTCCCACGGCTATGCCACATGGAGGGAAAGTACCTTAAATATTGTAGATGGAACATTTTACTGAAAGAAGACATTATTTTAATTTATAAAACAATTTAAACTGCATTCATAGATATTTAAATAATTACATGGTTGAAACGGGAATCGAACCCGTTACATGAGAAAAATAATTACCCTGTAATTGTATCATACCGATCGAAAGGCTTCATGATAAGGATTATTTTTTGCTAAATAACACAGTGTCAGAAATAAAAGGAAGACCATGACAAAACATTTACCTAGTATTATGCAACAAATCGAGCCGTATCCTGAGCCGAAAAACGTGTAAAATTTGTCCATCTGATTATAAAGTATAAATTGTCAGGCTGATTATAAAGAAATAATTCAAAAATGTGTTTCATTTTCATACTTTTATTCTTTTGTTACTGTGATTTTCATTGATAAATTGATTAATGTTGTATTAAAAATGTTAAAATTCATGGTCTTCCTTTTATTTCTGACACTATGTTATTTAGCAAAAAATAATCTTTATGATGAAGCCTTTCGATCGGTATGATAAAACTACAGGGTAATTATTTTTCTCATGTAACGGGTTCAATTCCCGGTTCAACCATGTAATTATTGAGATATCTATGAATGCAGTTTAAATTGTTTTTTAAATTAAAATAATGTCTTCTTTCAGTAAAATGTTCCATCTACAATATTCAAGGTACTTTCCCTCCATGTGGCATAGCCGTGGGACGCCCTGTATAGTTAAGTACTGAAATTACTTCACTTTTTCTTTTGTTTATTGAGTTTGGTTAAAAATATATTTTAAATTAAGAATAACTGAGTCGCGTTTAATTTTTCATGCATACATAGAAATTGTATTCAGGAATGTGGGTAGAAGTCAAAAAAATACATCACATATGATTTAGTCAGTCAGATTAGGTAAAGAAAAGGGGCCCGAAAATTGTATTGCCTACAGGGCCATACAGGGTTAATACGGCTCTGACTACAGGGCCCTTAGCCTGTAACGCAATGGCGGGTCAATGGCGTCCCGGCAGAAGGACAAAACCGGGCTCTCCTCGTTTTTCTCCTACAACCAGAGAACTAATCCTCTAGAATTAGAATCAAAATATTCTTTGCTGTACTACAAAAACATTAAAAGGACAGAGACAGCGTTAGCAAATCGTAATTGAAGTCGTCACCTGACAGCCCATTTTGGCACCATTGTGTTACAGGCTAAGGGCCCAGGGCTCTCTACTTGACTGATATTTTGAGGTCGGCATGATCTGATATTTTGAGACTTGATCTTTCTTTATCCTTTTGACTTGATAGCAGGGTGTTGGTGTGACCGTTGCGTCCAGAAACATGTCAGATACATTATCGCGTCTTAATAAATGGCATAAAAATTTAAATTAATTTTTTTTTTTTACTTAAAAGGCAATAATTTTATCAAATTTTGCTTGTAAAAAATCAGTCAGCTTGAATTGAATCTTTGAGTGTTCTTTTTTATTAGATTTCCGGAAGGGCACACATAAAGATAATCGTAAAAGAAATAAAAATTTGTTTATGTTACAGGAAGGATTCAGGTACAATACCTGGGACACTCAGAAAGTTTTGCGACACTCAAAAATAACGTGTCAAAAAAAGTGGCGATATTTTTATTACATACATCATTGTAGAACTCTTCAGTAGAACCTACAAAAATATTAAGAATCGTGACATCAGCACTCTGAAGGCAATTATTCCAGAGCTTATATCATACATTCATTCCAGATCTTATTTCATACATGAATTACTTATTAAATCCAATATTGTTCTACTTAGACAATGACATAATGTCATTGTACTTAGATGACATTTGATCAAGATCTACAAATCGACACGGTTTGCAATTGCTCGCAAAAAATCCAATGTACGTATCAGATCTACAAATGTTAGACGTGATGTCACGTAATGTTTGTACAGCGTTAATTATTTTCATTTCTTTTCTTGAAGCTGGTGTTTTTTCGACGCTTGTCGGAACTCGGAAATAGGTATTAATCGCAGGAATAAATTCAGTTTGAATTCAAGTCCTCCTACGGGTTGATCTTTCACTGAGTCGCAGCTATGGTAGGTATATTTAGTAATCTCCGGGTAGTTGGGCAACTATTTCATCATTGCTTATTTATTTATTTATTTATTTTTATTTATCCTATCGACATCTTTATTAAATGGCGCGAGTATTGCTCTATCTCTCATTACTTCGTAATTTGTAGAGTCAATGCAGTTTCCGACAACTTCACCAATGAAATTACCGTCTGAAATGATATCTAGTGGCAGTTCCATTTTCTCCATAGTATAGTTGGTAATTCGGAAGGCAAAGTTTTTTGTTCGAAAGTCCGTTATTGGCTTAATCTTATCTTTAGACAATATTGAGAAACTAATTTCAATATTTTTTATTTTACTTCAGTAGTTTTGTTTTTATGCGCTAAAATGTTTTGTTCCTATGACCGCCAAACAGCGCCAACAGTATGCAGACCGTCGCGTGAAGGTCATAAAACCGTATCTTTGAAACGTTGTAAAATCCAAACTACTGAACCAAAATAAAAAATATTGAAATTAGTTTCTCAATATTGTCTAAATATAAGATTAAGCCAATAACGGACTTTCGAACAAAAAACTTTGCCTTCCGAATTCTCCGTTTCCTAATTGCAAAATATATGTATTTCGCAAACAAACTTCGCTCTGGATTAACTCGCACGTTTTTTTCGAGAGTAAAGGTTTTAAAAACTGGCAATTTTTTGGTTTTTCTGCTTTTCGCAATATTGATCTGTTGAAATCGTCGTAGGTAGCACAATTTTATTTGAATGCCCTCTCAAAGTCGAATGTTACCTTTTCGGGTGACCATGATGAAAACTGTGACAATCAATCTGATTAGTAATTAAAAAAAATATAGGTTGTACCTATTAATATCTTTAAAATTGTAAATCTTCCATCTTGCATTTTCGAGCAAATAATATGCTATCCTTCCTCATCAATGAAATCCGCTAAAATCATAATTATGTTGAAACTTTTCTATAAAATCTATATGTGACAGAAAGGAAATATGCTTTTTATTTATTTTTACTGTTGCGACTAGCGATGCGCGATATTTAGTAATACTTGTATTATATGCTCTTTGGTAATACCATTCAAACAATTCGGATAACCTGTCTACTCGTTCGTAGTCGATAAAAAAATTGTTAGTCGATAGTTCAGTCAATCAGCTGAGTGAGTCGTGGACTGACTATTATTCAACTCTGTAATATCGCACAAGGCATTTTTTTTGGTCCGCATCTGTTTTTTCTTTGGTTTGTTAAACCTTCTTTGAAAAATACATACTCTATCGGAAGGCACCAATGACATTCCAAAGGCACTGATGAAGCAGGCACCTTAACGCCAACTGGCTTAAAATAGGAAAAGTTTTGCTGTGTGTTTTCCAAAAAGCCAGTGGATCACCTTTTCTATGGAGTAAGGGTTTCTCCAAGCACTGCTTCACTTGCAACGTCGCTGACGAAGTTGGCATTATTGATGACGATTCCCTTAAAGCTTTGCTGTCAAAAAGTTGCCACAAATCGTCCTCGTCGTCATTGCCTAGCGTGATTTGAGAAGCATTCGCAAAATCGCAACTGGGTGGGCTGGCGGCTGGATAGGTTGGCAGATCGCTTCCTGCAGCCTTGTTAATCATACTTGTGAGCTGATCTGTGAGCCACTTTTGTGCCTTTGTAGCATTTTCTGGCACGCCAAATCCTTTTTAAATCTTAGATTTAATAAGGTACCCAGGCCAACTGATTTATGTAACTCCAAGCTTCCCAATCGCCGCGCTATTAAACTGTTTTTAAATTAAATGTGTTCCTGTCTCGGTGCAGAGACGTTTTCCCATAAGAGGACGTATTGTAATCCTCTTATTAAGGTGAATACCGAGGCACAACTAGCGCCGCTAATGGAAAAAAACATAATATCTTCTTTTTGGATACGTTTTTTGCTAAAAACTCTTCATAAGAGCATAAAGGCGAGGCTTAACTATTTTTAGGACCTAAGATTTAGATTCCAGATCCTAGAACCTACGAATAAAATCTTTTATCGCCTTTTGTGGCCACTTTTAGCGATAAAAGATTATTCGTACCTACCTACTTATCATGTCCGTAGGTATGTAGGTGTTGTTTTGTAAGTCCGTTGTCCGTTGTTTTCCGAGTGTCGAACTACTGGGACTTTTACATTTCCTTGTTGTTCGATCGATTGAACCATAAGACCTTTAAAAATCCTCGTCATCCGACCACACAATTTTTTTTTCCTGATGGTTCAATCCCTCCGTCGGTGTTGTACGGCGGAATCTGTTTTCGGCAGATTCTTGATTGGACAGAATCGGCTTTGGACAGAATCGTCTTATGGCAGAAAATGTACAGTCAAATGAAAAATAATATTGTCACGTGGAAGATTATTAGTATTATATTACATTGTAACCAACCTCAAGAAAACACTTTTACACACAAAAAATGGGTCACATGTAACAAATGATGGGTAATTAGTACATAACATTTTGTTTAATCCTAAAGCCTCGCGTCCATTAGGCGGATCGGGGCGGATTTTTGCCGGCGGCAAAAATCCGCCTGCCTATATTTTGTATGGAAGTGCGTCCACTAGAGCGCATCGGGGCGGGGCGGGCCGCGACGCAATATTTTTGCCGGCGGATTTTTGCCGGCGGCATTACCCGCCCCGATGCGCCTAGTGGACGCAGGGGCAACAGCATGCTCGCGCATGCGAATGCGCGCGAGTGTTGCCATTTGTCGACCAGAATACATAATCGGCTGAATTATTGTTGTTCTTGTTTATAATAATGTAAAGAATTCTATGCTATTGGCGTGAACGAAAAATCGTTGAACAAACGCTTAGTACGAATAGCTCAGTAAAGTTAAGCTTCAAAAAAATAAAACTGTAAAAAAATTGAATTACCCTCCACGCTGCTATCGTCCAACCTTAAGGGTGGACGATAGCAACGTGGTGGGAGATTCAAAATTTTCACAGTTTTTTACATTTTGTAGCTAAACTGAGCTATTTTTGTTCAGCGATTTTACGTTAGACAAAAATAGCTCAGTTTAGCTACAAAATGTAAAAATCTGTGAAAATTTTGAATTTTCCGCCACGTTGCTATCGTCCACCCTTAACCGATCATGATGATGAAGAAATACCAGCAGAAGTATTAGAAGTTGATTTTTGGTTTTGTTAAGTTTATGGTTTTCACAAACGCCGTATTGTTCCAGTAGACTCGGAGAACTTCGCTCGCTTCTCTCGCTCGTTCAATTATTCCGTTTCGGATCCAGATTGAACGCAGGTTGGACGTAACTCAACGCGGGATTTTTTTGTAACTAAATATTGAAATGAAAAAATATTACGTATACTGCGTGTTATTCACTAGGTAAGTAAAAAAAAAAAAATGTCATCGAGTATTTATCATCAATTTTATTAGTTTAAAGTGCATGAAATCCCTAATATAAAATAGTCTGTAATTTTGGCATGAATGAATAGGGCTTGGCAATTTTTTTGCAGCCAAGGGCCACATAGAGCCAAAATGGCATAAAAGCGGACCGTACCTGAAACTATAGGTAGGTACTTACCATACCCTATAATTATTTTACCCATAGTATATTCAGAGTGAGATGAGCGCGCGTCAGAAAATTTCAGTCTCAATCATACAAAATAATTTCAATCTGTTCAAAATTTCTCAATCGACTAGGCATCAAAAAGTTACAATTTAGGCAATGTCACAAAAAGTCACAACGAGGGCTCAAAAGTTACAATATTTGTGATTAGACAAAGTGGCAACACCAAAAAATCCGCCGAGCCGATGCGCCGATCCGCCCCGATGCGCTTAGATGGACGCACCCCAACGTTGCGTTGCGTTGCGGCCCGGCCCGGCCCGCCCCGATCCGCCTCATATGGACGCTAGGCTTTACTCGACACAACAGCGAGTCGCCTTAAACATTCTAATATAGTAAATTAACTATTTAATAATAGTTAGGGAGGCGAGGTAGCTAAATGGCGTGATTCAACGGTGCCGCCGTCGAGACCTATCAAAATCGAAAGATAAAATAATTTCGAAAAGAAAAGCTCGTATGGCAAAAACCATTTTAGCGGTGGGTTTGGCGTGTATCGTTTTCCAAAAATATTAAAAAAACAGTTACTTGGGCATTCTCGAGCGCGTCAGATATTCATACTACGTATGCCCCGAGTGCCTCTGATAACAACGGTATACTAATCTGCCGGTTTGCGTGGTGGGGGTAGGCATATAAAGTAGTCAAAAATGCAAAAAAAAAAATTTACTCGAGTGCGTCAGATTTTCGGAAGGGGTATTAAGTAGGCCCCAAGGAAGCTCCCTTTAAAAAAACTGACGATTTCGGCGTGACGATAAGTTGAATTTTGATGAAAAACGATGAATTTTTGAAAATGCAAAAAAAAATGTTTTTTTGAAATACTCGAGCGCGTCAGATTTTCATAGGGGAGGTTTATCTCGGTATCCTGAAAGCATATTTTTTTAATCTGACAAAAATGTTGGTGGGTTCTCTTAATCTGATCGAAAAAGGTTTTTTGGTTTCTTTTTTTTCCTTTCTTTCTCCTTGATAAAATGGGGAATTTAAGAATGACAATAAAGCGATAGATACAACCAACGTAAATGTAGATGGCAAATTCCTCTTTTTTGCATCAATTCTTCACTTCGTTTTGCTTACGGTACGTCCAAAAAACAATTTGAGGATCAACAGGCTATTGAATAATATACATACATGAAACTGTACATGTTAATAATACTTTTGTATACAGATACGCGTAACTTTTTCCGAGTCCACGAAAATTGTCGAGAAGCTTTAGAAACAAAAATTTTTGAGATATAATAAAAGTCACATAATTTAATCATCGTTATTTCATATCAATTTTTTTTAACACCCTCAGTTTTCGAGATATACTCAAAAAACCGGGATTTGGAGTTTTTATGATGCTTCAAGTCAAAACGTTTTAACTTTGGACAAAAATGTAAAGAGACCTTTTTTGTGTAAAATAAAATTACCTTTTTTGTTTATTTAAACTTTTTTTTTGTAAAATGTAATTTTCGCGACTTATATGCCGTAACGCGTTCTTAGGAAGACGAAATGGCTCCTCCACACTTCCGGTCATGCGGAAACCGGCAGATTTTGTATTTTTAGTAAGTTTTAGATTATATTCTTCAAAATTAAAATTATAAATATCGCGCTCGAGAATGCCGGATTAACGTTTTTTTTTTACAAGTTCGCGACCCTATAACTCGGCGGCGTCAAGGACTTATCGTCAGATTAGTTAAATTTAGTCTTTAAACACTAAAATCAACCCCCAATATTTTAATCTGACGCGCTCGAGTATTTCAGACTATCCATTTTTTTTTTACTAATCTGATCGTCTATCCTAGGCGCGCGTCACTACATATAGAGCTAAGTACTTTACAAGGTGGTTCTATTAGGTCTAAGGTATCTTTCATATCTTAAACTGCCACGCTCGAGTATTGCCGAAAATTCCCCTATTCGCCTCCCTAACTATAAGCATGCCATTATCTTTTCAATTGTTTCGTTTTTTTTTAGGACTGCTAATCTTTTTGGCTGTATTTGTGGCCAGTTTCACGTATTTTTTTTTCTTGTAGCGAGCCTTTTTTTTTCAACAATTTTATAAAATTATATACTTTAAGCCATACATTATTTCATATTTTGTCGAACTGTACTGCTGCCGTAAAACTATTCTGTCTAAAGCCGAATCTGCCCAATCAAGATTCTGCCGAAGACAGATTCTGCCGTACACCGACGGAGGGGGTTCAATGCATGTTTTGTTAGAACGATATTCTGCCAATTTAAAGTCGTCAAATTGAGGTGGGATTTCAACCTCACCGGGATTTGCAAAAAATAATTTCTTATTGTCTGCTGCTCGTTTTCTTCCACCAAAAAGGCCCGATTTTATAGAGCTGTAGATTGGTATTTTGGTTATAAAATCAATACCAGGATCTTTTAAAGGTACGTATAATTTCACCGACTCACACACTGAAGTTCTCATTTTATGCAATTGAAGAGCCAGTTTATTTTTTGAATAATCTGGAACGCAATGATCGTGTGGTCTGTTGTTTAAGATCCGAGAATCCTGTAAATAAAAAAAATATAATAAATAACTTAACTTAAGCTTCACGGCACTAATGCGCTACCTATACAAATGAATAAACCCCTAAATATGAAACGGAACCTTGCCAAGTTGATCCGTCCGTTAGTTATTATCGGATAATAAAATTGGCTTTTTTATTTAGGTATGTTATAAAAGCAGTAACAAGTAAATGAAACTTACATGAATAGTAATTGATCCACGACATTTTTGAGGACTAACAAAGCTAGTGTAGTCGTTATGGTTCGATTACACATGCATGACTCGTTCAATCGATTACAAAGGATTTTTAAAGTTCTTATGGTTCGATCGATCGAACAACAAGGAAATATAAAAGTCCTAGTAGTTCGACACTCGGACTACAAGAACTTAGAATTTCGGTCAATCGTACCATCAGTAAAAATAAAACATTGGTCGTCCGACCGATTGAACAACGACGTGGCCTAAGGGGTAAAGTGACAAGTGAAGTAAACAATAAAAAAAATCTTGCATATCGACACATCATTGGTTCACAGTTGAGGAATTCGCGTTGTGTTGTTGTTTCATAATAACATAAATGTTCCTACCCTATGGCGAATGCTAGACGTAAGATCCATATCTTGATCCGTCAGTCTATACTGGCGGATCAGGATATTTATCTTCGTCTAGGGTAGTGTATTAAACGGATCAGGATATTTATCGCTGGATTTCCGGAAATCTAGTGATCCCAGCACCTATACCATCCTGACAGCTTAGTCGACCAAGCCCACAGGAAAGACAGGTCAATACGTGTGGAGCCAACTGAGCCGCGGGTTTCCTCACGATGTTTTCCTTCACCGTTAGCGAGTGGTAAGCCTACTCCATCTAAAACAATGTCCCAGGCACTGCAGCGCCGAGTGGTCTCTTCACCTATCTAGTGTGAGTGAAGGTGCCACTGGACGCTGTATAAATCATCTCGTTACGTAGATGCAAAGGCCTATTGTTAGTGATCCAATCCGAGATCCTGGATCGTGATACATATCTTGCGTCTAGGGTCGCGCGTCGATATTTATCGCGTCAGTATGCAGCGAGACGGCAGTAATAAAGGACGTTACCACGTAATAAAAGCCGGCCAAGTGCGAGTCGAGCTCGCGCACTAAGGGTTCCGTAAATTACGTAATAAAAGCCGGCCAAGTGCGAGTCGAGCTCGCGCACTAAGGGTTCCGTAAATTATTAAAACAATATTTTGTAATGCTTAAAATGAGGCATTTGTTATGTCACACGATATAATATTTGGCAAACAATTTTTTTTATTTACTTATTTACCTCCAAAAACTGGCCACCGTAATTAAAATTCCTCTAATTTATTACGTTACATGTCCGTATTTTTGGGTCACCAACATACCTATTATGTTTTTTCCTTTTGAGGTACGGAACCCTAAAAATGGCGTTACCCAAAAGGTTATCAAAATAGACATCCGAGAATAATTTTTGTATTCGTCAATTGCATCGTAAAATAAAATTTCGTCCTATAAAAAAAAATAAGTAGGTACTTTTCTCTCTTTTGTAGCCAATTATTCATGCATCGCTTTCTTTTCACTCTATGTTTAAAGAAAGGGCAATAATTATTGCCACACAAGCTCTAATTTTCCTCTGTCTATGGTCCATCACGTCTACCTCGTACAAAGAACGCTTCAGTACTGACGCGATCCGTATCTAATGTCTAGGGTGCGCTGTGATCCAGCCCAAGATACGTGATATGTATCACGATACAGATCAAGATATTTACTGTCGTCTAGCGTTTGCCTATTATACATACATACCTACGTACCTTCGTATCGAACTACAAAAGAGACAGGGACGGGCGGACAGGACGAATATTTAATAAGTACCTACTTGTAATGCCATTTCTACGGATAATTTGTTAAAGTGAATTAGTAAATTGTCTGCTCAATTATAACCTAACCGTAATAAACTGTGGATTTAATTTATCTATGAATATGTTTCAATTAATTCGTTGTGAAAAACGCCGTGAACTTAAATAAAAAAACAGTGAAGTGATCGTAAGCTATATTTAATTTTGCTTTATAAAACTGCAGCATCGGAGCCCCAGTGCCCTTGACTGAGTTATAATGTCGATGTTCTTCTTCCGATTTCACAATCTGCGACGTGCGGAGGAGAAGCGTATGCAGCACAGGAACATGAAACACAGACGCTCCATGGCATCGGACACGCTAACAGCCCCCTCCCGACTGCTAGAGCGTCCGCTCAGCGCGCCCATCGACAGCCTTGACGAAATCGCACTCCAGATACCCAGGTTTATTCCACTTATACAATTCGTTTAGCACTCTCTTACTCTTGTTTTTATGCTTAACCTTTAGTGCTTTATATTAGCCACCCCAAGTAGACCAACTTTTTTTTACTATTAGGTATACTTATTGTAAATTCTAGGAGTTCAAGTCCTGGCTCGAGAAAAATCTTGAATTATTCTTCATTAATACGTACTATCCCCTAATAGAAAAAAAGAGACATACTACAGGCGACTTTAGCCGACTTTGAAAAGCGAAAAGACAGTAGGTATAGATGGTATCTGCCTATCATAAACAAGGCCAAACAGACTCCGTGCATTAAGCATGGCAGTGAATTCTAGAACCTCTAAGAGACCGCTGCAGGCTTATAGAGCGTGCACTATAGGATAATTTTATTGCTTGGGATATCATCCACAGGTTCCATTGCCGCAGGCCCATTGAATAGATAAAAAATGTATGTTTCTCTTGTTGGGCAGAAGTTGAGGTGAATAAGACTTTTATACAATCCTACTTTTCTCCTTCCGCTTGATCCTTCCTTCCGTATTGAAATGCCACCCTGGTGATAGGACCGGATTTTCGCCATTCGTTATTATGCCACGTATAATAATATCTAGAAGCATGTTCTGTCATTACAGAACTACATTATTCTAATTGTATCAATGGTATAAATTAATTTAAAATATTGTATTACGAATTAAATTATAGATTACAATAATAATAATGAAATCAATAAATAATACACCGTAATAAATATTATTTGTCAAAAAACTATTAATTACCATTTAAAAACATAATAGGATTTAATATTCGATTTAATAAATGGCCAGCTATTGCTATGACAGCTTCATTCACACTAGGGTTGATATTTCTTTTCGCCTTGTCTTGATCTTGAGATCGTTTTAATCTCTTTTTTGAGATCAACCAATTATTATTATGGGCGTTGTTTTGCAATAATATTGCTTGCAGGAATTGTGCTGTCCGAATACGTGAGAGGCCAGAATGACATAGAAGCGACGTAAGATGACGATACGGCGCAGGTACGGTGCAGGCGCGCTGCCTGCAACTTCAAAACTTTTTCCTATAATACCTACCTATATCTAAACGGTATGAAAGACAATGTCCCAGGCACTGCAGCGCCGAGTGGTCTCTTCACCCATCTAGTGTGCGTGAAGGTGCCACTGGACGCTGTATACATCATCTCATTACGTAGATGCAAAAAGGCCTTAGATGAAAGAGGCGCCTTTTTTTACTTTATCGTTCTGTGTGATATCGCTTTTTATGTTGGTATTTTGCATTGGCTTAAACAATACCGCTATCGCCTTTACCTAATTTCAGCGTAATTATATTATTGACTTGGTAGTTTATTTTGGCGAAGTAAATTATTGGTGTTTGAATTTCCGACGAACTTTTAATGAGGAAATTAAAGTTAAAGTGCTTACCTACGTGAAAATTAACGTAGATAAGTGTTATACTTGTATAAGTGCCGTACATGATGTTATCTAGGTTTATCTACTCATACTTTCGTCATCTTTTCCTCGTATTTGTTAGACACTTTTGTATATATTTATTTATACTTGGAACACTGTTTTGTGTTCTATTTCTACCTCCACGCCCTTACTACCTGTTATTTTAGTTGCTGTGCTGGTGTAAGCTTTCCTTTTTGCAGAGTAGGTCCTAGAAGCTCAAAGATAGATTTAAGAAGGGAAGCCATCAACATTTCGGATGAAAAACAAAAAGGATAGTGGGCGATGTGATGTGGTTAACTGCCGTTCTCATCTGTTTACCGTTTCTGGCATGTAGGCTTCGAACCCAAAAGCTTCAAGCTCTGGAACAACATCCCTAAATCCTCGATCGAGAATACATTTGCTCCATGAGGATGTCCATCGCTGCATATACTATACATAAATGGTTTTAAAAGATTTGAGAACTTTTGTCGATTTTATCGTATTTAGAACAAAGTTCGGACTCTTGTTTTTATAAACATAATTATAATTTTACTAATTCGTTTATTTTTAAGTAAAATAATATTATAATGAAATTTACAATAACACTAAACTCTAAAATAAACGTAAAATAATTTTAAAATAAACCTAAAATAAAACTAAATTATTTACATAAACTCGAGACCACTGCCAATTATAATTATTTAAGTCCCATCACATATTACGGTAGTTTTATCAGGATCTCCAAATAACGCCAGAGGAATAATTTTATTTCGCTGTAAAACCTCTGCTCTGGTTATGTGATCCCTGCCAAGGTGCCGTGGTACATGATCTTGGGTCAGTCCAGTTCGGGCTATCTTCATTAGACGTTCCAATCGTCTCCTACTCATGTAGAACACTCGCGCTAATCGCTCGTTACATTCGCCTGTAGTCAGCTTGGCAAGCATTATAGCCAAAGCAGTTTTAGAGTTGGATGTAAAACGAATCTCGCTCAAAATTTTAGAAAATCCTTGGAGTATCCGCCCTGTCCAGAAATAAAATTCATCTTCGTCAATTATTTATTTGGTCTGTATGTTTGTTAAAAATCTAAATGTGTTGCATACACCTTCTTTAAGAGTTGTTATTACTTGCTTCCCATTAAACATATTGCTTACTTACATTTTGGTGCCTGAGGTAGCTCATCCCAGCTATCAGCCAGTAAATAAAATTCATTTACTCGGTAATAAAAACATCAAAATATATTAGTAACCGAATTATCACGGGTTCTGGAATTCTTAACCGTGTCTAACGCCGACACCCATGGAATATGCAAGAGTTTGCCATATTTGGTGACCTTGAGAATCGTAGATTTAAGTAGGGTCAGATGCCCATCTTTATTATAGGAACCTTTGGGGTGTACTTGGTTGGGTGGGAACTTGTGGCTGATCAGCAACAACCGGTTTTTCAATGACCAGGTCCTGATCTTCTTGCCGCTGGTCAGCGTGATTGTCCAGCGGTTGTCCTGGCTCCTGAACTGGTTCGTTGTTCTGCTGGCCTCATTTCTCATTTCAGTAATAATTCGATTCCAATAGTCGTGCTGCATAAGTGTTCGAAGTTGTTCTACAACATCTGTAAAAAAAAAAACAAATAAAATATTATTCTAATCAGTAAGAATGGACTCCGAATGTTGCGGCCCACATTGGGTGGCGCTGGCGTTTTATTTGTCGTGTACACCCGCTACTATTTAAGCTGTACGCGTGTAACAGACTAGCTAGAGGTTCTTATTCGCGTGATGCCATGTATTGTACCTATAATTTGTAGTGCAGATAGGCGCAGGATATCCGCGACGGCGGCACTGCTCCGTTGTTTATAAATTTCAAAGAAAACGTCGTGGCTGAAAGGAACAGCTACGTTAAATAACATGGCACGATAAAAACGTTGAATAAAGAAGGAAGTGTTTTATATTGTGCTTTTATTATTTAAACAGAGTGTTTCAGAAAGGTTCTGTGACATCAATACAAACCGAGCAACTTTAACGTAGGATAGGTAAATAAGTAACATAATATTATAATGAAATCTACAATTTACAACAAAACTAAACTCTAAAATAACCGAAAAATAATTTTAAAATAAACCTAAAATAAAACTAAATTATTTACATAAACTCCAGACCACTGCCAATTATAATTATTTAAGTCCCATCACATATTACGGTAATTTTATCAGGATCTCCAAATAGCGCCAGAGGAATAATTTTATTTCGCTGTAAAACCTCTGCTCTGGTTATGTGATCCCTGCCAAGGTGCCGTGGTACATGATCTTGGCTCAGTCCAGTTCGGGCTATCTTCATTAGACGTTCAAATCGTCTCCTACTCATGTAGAACACTCGCGCTAATCGCTCGTTACATTCGCCTGTAGTCAGCTTGGCAAGCATTATAGCCAAAGCAGTTTTAGAGTTGGATGTAAACCGAATCTCGCTCAAAATTGTAGAAAATCCTTGGCGTATCCGCCCTGTCCAGAAATAAAATTCATCTTCGTCAATTATTTATTTGGTCTGTAGGTTTGTTAAAAATCTAAATGTGTTGCATACACCTTCTTTAAGAGTTGTTATTACTGGCTTCCTATTAAACATATTGCTTACTTACATATTTTTGGTGTCAGCCAGTCAATAAAATTCACACACTCTCGCTGACTCGGTAATAAAAAAATCAAAATATATTAGTAACCGAATTATCACGCGTTCTGGAATTCTTAACCGTGTCTAACGCCGACACCCATGGAATATGCAAGAGTTTGCCATATTTGGTGACCTTGAGAATCGTAGAATTAAGTAGGTCAGATGCCAGTTTTTATTATAGGAACCTTTGGGGTGTACTTGGTTGGGAACTTGCGGCTGATCAGCAACAACCGGTTTTTCAATGAACAGGTCCTGATCTTCTTGCCGCTGGTCAGCGTCATTGTCCAGCGGTGGTCCTGGCTCCTGAACTGGTTCGTTGTTCTGCTGGCCTCATTTCTCATTTCAGTAATAATTCGATTCCAATAGTCGTGCTGCATAAGTGTTCGAAGTTGTTCTACAACATCTGTAAAAAAAAAACAAATAAAATAATATTCTAATCATAAGAATGGACTCCGAATGTTGCGGCCCACATTGGGTGGCGCTGGCGTTGTAGCGAAAAAAATAGGAAGCCCGGAAAAAATAGTTGTTCATTCGATAGGTAGGTCTGTGACCTGATATCTTTTTTTTACTTAATATACCTACGTACCTACCGTAAATATTGATTTCAAGTAAAAACCGGCCAAGTGCGAGTCTAACTCGCTCCGAGGGTTCCGTATAAACTTGTAAGGGCGAAAATGTTTTATTTTTATTTCTGTAAATATAATTAAAAATCTGTTTTAACTTGGGCTAATGAAGCCCGTTCATACGACACCCCACATGGATACGATGCGGTAAAAAATTGCTTAAGTATATACTATATAAATAATAATTGACAACGCCCCCCCCCCACAGGCCGTATAACTTATTTACTAACTTACTTTACGTATACACGAACTTATTTGTCGTGTACACACGCTACTATTTAAGCTGTACGCGTGTAACAGACTAGCTAGAGTGTCCTGTTCGCGTGATGCTATCTATTGTAATTTGTAGTGCAGATAGGCGCAGGATATCCGCGACGGCACTGCTCCGTTGTTTATAAATTTCAAAGAAAACGTCGTGGCTGAAAGGAACAGCTACGTTAAATAACATGGCACGATAAAAACGTTGAATAAAGAAGGAAGTGTTTTATATTGTGCTTTTATTATTTAAACAGAGTGTTTCAGAAAGGTTCTGTGACATCAATACAATCCAAGCAACTTTAACGTAGGATAGGTAAATAAGTAACATAATATTATAATGAAATCTACAATTTACAACAAAACTAAACTCTAAAATAACCGAAAAATAATTTTAAAATAAACCTAAAATAAAACTAAATTATTTACATAAACTCCAGACCACTGTCAATTATAATTATTTAAGTCCCATCACATATTACGGTAATTTTATCAGGATCTCCAAATAGCGCCAGAGGAATAATTATATTTCGCTGTAATACCTCTGCTCTGGTTATGTGATCCCTGCCAAGGTGCCGTGGTACATGATCTTGGGTCAGTCCAGTTCGGGCTATCTTCATTAGACGTTCCAATCGTCTCCTACTCAAGTAGAACACTCGCGCTAATCGCTCGTTACATTCGCCTGTAGTCAGCTTGGCAAGCATTATAGCCAAAGCAGTTTTAGAGTTGGATGTAAAACGAATCTCGCTCAAAATTGTAGAAAATCCTTGGAGTATCCGCCCTGTCCAGAAATAAAATTCATCTTCGTCAATTATTTATTTGGTCTGTATGTTTGTTAAAAATCTAAATGTGTTGCATACACCTTCTTTAAGAGTTGTTATAACTTGCTTCCCATTAAACATATTGCTTACTTACATTTTGGTGCCTGAGGTAGCTCATCCCAGCTATCAGCCAGTAAATAAAATTCACACACTCTCGCTTACTCGGTAATAAAAACATCAAAATATATTAGTAACCGAATTATCACGCGTTCTGGAATTCTTAACCGTGTCTAACGCCGACACCCATGGAATATGCAAGTGTTTGCTATATTTGGTGACCTTGAGAATCGTAGAATTAAGTAGGTCAGATGCCCATCTTTATTATAGGAACCTTTGGAGTGTACTTGGTTGGGAACTTGTGGCTGATCAGCAACAACCGGTTTTTCAATGACCAGGTCCTGATCTTCTTGCCGCTGGTCAGCGTGATTGTCCAGCGGTGGTCCTGTCTCCTGAACTGGTTCGTTGTTCTCATTTCAGTAATAATTCGATTCCAATAGTCGTGCTGCATAAGTGTTCGAAGTTGTTCAACAACATCTGTAAAAAAAACAAATAAAATAATATTCTAATCAGTAAGAATGGACTCCGAATGTTATTCGATAAGTAGGTCTGTGACCTGATATCTTTTTTTACTTAATATACGTACATACCTACCGTAAATATTGATTTCAAGTAAAAACCGCCCAAGTGCGACTCTAACTCGCTCCGAGGGTTCTGTACAAACTTGTAAGGGAGAAAATGTTTTAATTTTATTTCTGTAAATATAATTAAAAATCTGTTTTAACTTAAGCTAATGAAGCCCGTTCATACGACACCCCACATGATAAGATACGGAAAAAAATAGCCTAAGCACAAACTGTTATAAAATTTAAATAATAATAATTATTGACAACGCCCTCCCTCCCCCCCCCACAGGCCGTATAACTTATTTTCTGCCGTAAATATGATTTAACAAATATTTTCCTTGTATCATGCGAGGCTCATCAAGCACAACAAGATCCCATTCAATCAATAAGTAACGTAACAGGGAGTGCTCTGGGGCTCTATTCTGTAAAGCTTCTGTCTCGAGTCTCGACACTATCGATAGGTTCAGCATGGTAGGAGAAAAATGAGGAAAAACTATTTTGTCATTATTATCAACTGTGAGTGAACCTATTGAGAAATGTCTGCCTTACCTACAGACTCGATACCATGAACTGTACGATTCACTCGCCCCTCAGCCCCTATACCCTTGACGCATTTTTCCAATACGGCCGCAATATGGCGCAATTTACAAAAGGTTTTGTTTCTTTCTGGGCCATTTTTTTATAATTTTGCAATCGATTTAAAGTTTTCTATGACCCGACAGTATCAAAGCGAAAAATCCCCTGAACAGTATCTGCTGCCTAAAAGATTTTATTTCAGTGTTATTTTCATGTACGAACAGTTTTTGTTTTCACGATACTGGTTTATTTATAGGCGTTCAGATACTGGTTTACACGAGCGAGGTAAATGCATTTGATTTTAAAACAATATATTTTACCCAAAATTCAAACATAACAATATTCAAATATAGCGTAAAACTTGCCATTCGAGACATAGACCCTCATTATTTATTATCAAGCTTTATGCGTAAGTTATTGACAGAAGTTTATTTTTTAACTAACGCGCCACCTTTAAGTTCTGGTTTTGGAACGTTTCCCTTCGTTGCGAATTTTATCTGTGGTGTTTCGTTCGTGGCGTGGGGTGCATGTTGGTGTGTGTTGATGAGTCTGTGACTTTTACAGACAGTGAAAACAAATACACACACTCACTCGGAGAAAAAGTTGCCGAATCAGAATATTCTTTGCTGTACTACAAAAACATTAAAAGGACCGTCCGCAATCCGCATTAATAAATCGTAATGGGCAATTTTCTGACAGCTCATGAGTTGTAGTTCCAGTAACTGGATGTCGCTGACGAGATATGTTTTTCATAAGCCAGTTCGCGCTCGTTGGGCGTCGTAGATACGTCCAAACACAATATTTAGGTATTGGTGATGGAGCAAAATGTAGTGTTTCCGGTTCTACCGTTCACTCATACAAGAACAATAACAAAGTCGTGCACTTTTTCATGTACCAAAATGGAATGAGATGAAAGATGAAGTCACAGAGCAATGAAGTGAAAAAGTATTTTCGCTGTAGTAAGCACGAATTTACTTTGTGATGTCGGATCAACGCCATCTATCACAGCTTTTATAAGTATTTTTATTTTTTAAAGCTGTCAGAAAATCCCCCATTGAAGTCGTCAACTGGGAGCCTATTTAGGCACCATAGCGTTACAGGCTAAGGCCCCTGGACTGCAGTCCAAAATAAGAAAGTAATCGGTTTTAATTAATAAACAAAAACCGGGGTTTATACCTATAGGTTTTTACAAAAAACTTTTTTTTGTAGGTTGCTAAAACCGGTTCACATCACTATTCCGCACGGCGCACTCGCACACATCGCATGCGCGCGAAATTTTGATATTCCACACTTGTTTCAGAGTTTTATCTGTAATACCGAAAATAACGAAATTCCGGTATTGAGATTATACAATACCGGTTTTTCAAATGTAGATATTTAGTCCGGGATCCCGGTTTTTCGGTATTACCGAAAACCGGTATCCATGCTCTACTCCAAGTCCTTTGCGACCGTGGACCACCAGGTGGCTAGTGGACGTCTTCTGCCTCTCCGGATATCCGGATTTGTAATGCGCGTTTGACATGGCCTTACCACCGTAGAGGGGCCATCTCGAGCGAAAATATTTATCGAGCGAGCGAAGCGAGCGAAGCGAGAGAAGTTGTCCGAGTCTACTTGAACAATCCGGCGTTTGTATGTATGAATGTTCGTTCGACGATTAGCCACTCCAACTCCATGGATAGATCCAAAGTGCTAAATCATATCAAGATCAAGACTGATCCAAATTTGCTGATACCCTCGAAAAAGTATTGGAAACATTTTTGAGCTGTTAGGCAACAAATTAGAAATATTTTTTACAACAAGTAAATGACATTGGAAACAAAGAGGATCTCGTGATAGGACTTAAAGGGAAAGAAAGAGAGATAAAGCTTAAAGTATTGTATTGTATTATTTTATTGGTAAAATGAGATTTACATGTCAGTGTCTTATTATAGGGAGTATAAAATAAATTAAATTAAATTATAAATTAAATTATTACTTAAGGTAGTCTGCATAAATTATTGATGGATCTATCATATCTGAAACATCAAAAAACTTGATTAAAGGAAGTTTTTTCCAGTTGTCCCCAATCTGCTTAAGAGTCGGCCATACATCATTTTTGATACTCTCATAAAGAGGTGAATCTTTTGATACTTTGTCTTTGTCCACATACCACCTTTTATGTTCCTTGAACTTGTTTGAGAGGACAATGAAGGCTAAATCGCTCCCTAATTTGTCTGATAGATAGATAGATAGATAGAGAACTCTTTATTGCACAACAGAAAGAATATTACAGATAACTTTTCAACAAAATTTTGTACAAATGGCGGCCTTATAGCTAAAAGCTATCTCTTCCAGACAACCTTGGGATGGACAGGACTGGATGCGGAAATAAAGTAGCAAGTAGATGTACAATAAGACAGAGATATGGTAGGATTAAAATACTTAGATATCAATAACAGAGTTTACGTAAACTTACGTAAGTAAAGGTAATATTATACATAATTTATGACTATATACATACGAATACAAATTACATATATATTGGGCTAAAATATATATCGTATGATAGATATTAAATAACTACATAAATAAATTATAATATATACCTACATACACAATATTATAGCAACAACAGTATCACAGTTCACCAGTGAGGTAGTACTTTTTTACGAGTTCTTTAAAAGTCGGCAGCGACTTGGCCCTTCGCACCTCCTCTGGGAGGGCGTTCCATAACTGGACTGCCGTCACAGTGAATGAGGACCCATAAACTTTGGTGTGGTGGGAAGGGATCTTGAGGCGCAGCAGGTTATGGGACGAACGGAGATTAAGGGTGTTGGAGGAGTGGAGATATGCAAAACGCTCTTTAAGGTAGGAGGGGCTAGCTGGATTGAACAGAATACAGTATAAGAGAGAAAGAATGTGTGCATTCCGGCGGAGACGAATGGGGAGCCACTTGAGCTGAGAACGGAAGTTAGAAACATGATCATATTTGCGTAAGCCAAATATGAATCTAATGCAGAAGTTTTGGAGACGCTCAAGTTTATTAAGTTGCTCCTCAGTAAGGTCAAGATAGCAGATGTCAGCGTAGTCAAGAATTGGTAGGAGGAGCGATTGTGCTAACGCAACTTTAGTAGCTGTGGGGAGAAAGTTTCGCAGTCGTCTCAATGAGCCTGCAGACGCAAACATCTTACGGCTTACTGACTCCATTTGTGGCTCCCAAGAAAGGGTGGAGTCTATCATGACGCCCAGATTTTTCACTGCAGGACTGAACGGTATTATTATTCCGTCGAACAGTACCGGAGAGAGTGAGTCCATGTCAAGCCTAGCAACATTCCAGCGGCTACCTATCAGGATGACTTGTGTTTTTTTCGGATTTATGCTGAGTCCGTATGACCCACTCCAGTCAGCAATACGCTCTAAGTCACTATTCGTGGTCGCAATAGCTGAAGCAAGCTGTTCCATTGTGGCTTGTGTGTAAATTTGTAGATCGTCTGCATAAAGATGGTAGGAAGAAGAGAGTTTACAGGAAATACTATTAATGAAAATGGCAAAGAGAAGAGGAGACAACACACCACCTTGCGGGACACCGGCAGATAGCCCACACCACCCAGAGAAAGAATCTTCAATACGAATACGCTGCCGGCGCCCGTGTAGATAACTACGAAACCAGTCAATTACCGTTGGAGATATGTTAAGGGAACGAAGCAGAGCTAACAAGATGTCGAAATCAACTGCATTAAATGCATTACTGAAATCGAGCAGTGTCAACACAGTCAACTGCCCTCTTTCCATGCCAAGACGCATGTCGTCGGTAATTTTGACAAGAGCCGTGACAGTGCTATGTGCGGGACGGAAACCAGATTGGAAAGGATTGAGTAGATTGTTTTTAGTAAGGAATTGACTCAACTGGTAGTGGACTAGACGTTCGAGGACTTTTGATAGAAACGGAAGGATGGATATGGGACGGTATTCTGAGAAGGAAGTGGGATTGGCTTTTTTTGGGAGCGGGGTAACTTGAGCTTCCTTCCACGAAGTGGGGAAGAGCCCAGAGGACACGGAGTGGTTGAGGATTTTGGTGATGACGGGAGTTATGATGTCTAGGATGGGTAGTAGCATGTTACGGCTGATGTCATCACTACCGACTGCGTTTGATGTGATTGAAATAATGTTCCTCTTAACATCACAATCAGAAAATTGACTTAAACTAAAAGAGGAGAAGTCAGGAGTTGGAAGCGAGGAAAGAAAGTTAAGAGTTTCAGCTTTTTTAGTACCATCAAAGGTAGAGACGGTGGAAAAGTGTTGATTTAGTAAGTCAACGTTTAAATCTTTTGGAATAGAATCTTGACGAGATTTACCAACTCCTAGTGACCGAAGAAATTTCCAGACTTTGGCTGGGTCTCCATTTTCAACAGATTCATGAATGTGGCGTCGTTGTGCGTCCCTACACATCTTGTTGCAGCGATTCCTGATAAGCATATATCTTTCCTTATTAAAGTCGGTGGGACGGCATTTATATTTGGACTTGGCCGCAGATTTTTTTGTGAGAAGGGATTTCAAGTCATCTGTCAGCCATGGCGCCGGATGATGCTTCAGCTTTATAGCTCGGACAGGGGCATGATTATCATAAAGTTGTATAAGAAGGGAGTTGAAGACTTCCACTTGCTTATCTACAGCAACTGCGTCAGTAGCCAATGACCAGTCAACACTTCGGGCGTCATCACGGAGTTTTTCATGATTGATGCTACTAAAGTTGCGTTGCAGAAGAATTCTTGGCTTTGCTTTGGGGGGACGAATTTTGTAGGAGAGAAATATTAGGTCGTGATAAGAGAGGGCATCAGCCGGGCATTGACCGTGGCGAGCAACATGGTTAGTCGACGAAACTGAAATGAGATCCAGAAGGGAGGGGGTACAATTAGGGAAGTGATGCGTGGCGCTAAGAGGAAGAAGATGCATATTGGTCGCACGGAGGAGAGATGTAAGGGACGTGGAGCGATGGTCATTTTTCAAAAGACATGTGTTGAAATCACCCATAATAATGGTATGGCTATATGATGGAGTTAATTCTTGCAAGAGGTTTTCAAAAGATGAGTAACTTTGATCTAAGTACCTCTTTTTCCATTGTCACTTGATCGTGTACTGATTCTAAACCTTCTAGATATTTCAAGTATGGATGACCCCAATGTCTAAATGATCCAAAGACAGTCAAGGCAAGTTCTGGACTCTGTATTCCCATTAAATTTGTCAACCACTCTCTTAATCATGGAGAACAAGGTCTGAAATCTCGCAATAAAGGTGTCTTTGCACATCAACAGTGTGTTTCTGTTCATAATAACCATCTCATCAAGAAAATCATCCATAAGTAATTAAAATCCTCCCGAAATTTGATGATCTGTATATGGACTCTTGTCGTTTTTCAGCTGATAATCTCTTGACCACATCTATTTTAACAAGTTCGTCATGTTCTGCTTCATCGCTTGCATTTAAAATTAGTGTTGTGATATCACGCATATCTAAGAAGAGTGCACCCCATTTCAATAATATGTCGTCCGGACAGTCTGATTTGGCAACGTTTCTGGTCTCTTTGTCAAGCCAACCATAAATGAATGCAGAAAACACAGGGGTGTCATTTGAGTCAGACTGAGCCTGTTTTAGGATTTCTTCGAATTTTGATATCCTGAATTTTGCTAACAGGTTCTTATTCCAAACCATTCATGAAATCTATTTGGGCTGATCAAGTTGTTCAGATTGAATACAGTAAGTCTTAAATAATCTCTTCTCTTCTTCCATAAAGGATACAACTCTGGCGCTATTTAGGACTTAATACGTAGAATTAGGTCAACCCGGTATTAGAGCGAACAACTAACAAGTTCCCGAAGGTAACCCGGCACTCAACCACATATTCATAATTACATATTCATATCTAAACTGAGGATTTACTACCTATTAAGGCGACGATTGTAAATACAACTTCATGCATCCAAATGTCACCCGAAGCACAATCGAAGTTCATTTTTTTGTCGACTTTTCTTCCAGACGAATTACCTACCTACCTAAGAAAAATGTATTTTGGACGTCGATGAAACTTTCGTCAGAATGTGTTTTGGTTTGGTTCATTATTTGAGTTCAGTTTAGTTGGAATTTTCATATTTATCTTTTACTAGCTTTTGCCCGCGACTTCGTTCGGGCCTTATTTTTACTCTCGTGAGTTTTTCCGTTCTTTTAATGATTATTTTGCTATTCGGGCCGGAGGGAAATCCAACAAATCAAAAATCATAAAAATCGGTCCACCCGTTCTCGAGTTATAAATGGTGTAACCGTGTAACTAACAACGACACATCAGAAGATTACCGATTGCTAGAAGAAAAGGCAGTATGAAAACAAAATATGTATGTAAAAGGTAGGTGTCCCGTAATTTAACGTCAAGCGGGAACTGGGTGAAAGGGTAGGTCAGATTCCTGATGTCACCCAGGGTGACCAGACTAGGCGAATTGTCGCCATTTAGGCTACCTCAGGGGTTCAAATGGCGACCATAAAATCCGATCGGCTACCAGTAGCCATTTAGGCTACCTAAAAATTGGCAACGGGCGATTTACGCTATCTCAGGACTAATTCCTTAAAATTCTTGTAACGAAACGTAAATATGCACGTGGATTCTTCCACTGATTGTGACTGTGAACTTTTGCATGAAGTTATTATTTTAGTTAGACTTTAGAATAAAACAAAACTAATGCATTGTTGAACAGAAACTTTTTGCAATCTTTTTTAAGTTTCTTTCTTCTTTATTTGGGCTAAATTTGGGCTAGTAGGCTCAAAAAGTAGGCGAATTAGGCTAAATAGACGAGAAAAAAAAAATAGGCGATTTAGGCTACTCGGGAGTCAAAATTAGGCGAATCGAGTTAGATTAAATCTGGTCACCCTGATGTCACCCCTAGAGGATCGACCATGAGAGACATGTGGTGCATGACAGATTGACAGGGGATACATGAGTACTGAAATAATTGTTATAAATCATGTTAATATCTCAATAAAGGGGGAAATAAGTAGCTATTTTAATATTCCTGATGTCTCCCCCAGATTAGGAGAAACAACAGTCCGAAGGGAGATAAAAGACTCGCTGTTTCACGGTAGTGAGCCAAGAAAGTTGGCCTTACACATTTAGGGCGTTAGAGCACCATTTTGCCATACAAACGTAGTTCCGGTTTAATTTCTAAACTACAGGCTGGATTTTGCTGAAACTTGGTTTATATCAGTAGATGACCAATATGGACATTGTCTTTGGCAGCAAGCGTCTGAGAGATACGAGTAGCTTGCCTTGCGATCAGCTACAATAGTGTGGCTATCGCCTTCACGGATAAAGTGAAGAATCTCGGTCTCATTATGGATTGCACTCTCTCCTGGCAGGCGCAAGTGAATGAAATTGGCAAACGTATGCACTTCTCGTTTCACTCGCTGAAAAGGCTACAATTCTTCTTGCCATTCAAAACGAAAGTCCTGCTTGCGCCGTCCCTTATGTTGCCTCTGTTGGACTATGCTGATGTCTGCTTTATGGATGCGACTGAGGTCCTTGTAGACAAGCCCGAGCGCCTCCAAAATCTGGCAATTCGGTTTGTTTGGTCTGAAAAAGTATGACCACGTATCGGACTTCAGACGGCAACTAAAGTGGCTCCCAATCCGTATGCGCCGCAACGTGCATATGTTGTCACTACTTTACAACATTCTGAAGAACCCCAGTGCCCCCCAATACCTGCGTCAGAGGTTTTCTCTTTTGCTCCCCCGAGCTAGACCCCAGAGAGAATGAGACAGAAGAACATTGCAAGTCTCAGACTGCAACACTGAGTTCTACTCAAATTCTTTCTCTGTGCGTGCTGCGCGCCAGTGGAACCGTCTGCCTAAGTCCATAAGAGAAAGTCCCTCTGTCTTCGCCTTCAAAGCCAAGCTGAAAGAGCACTACCTTTCTATGTTATAATTACTATAAGTAGTATCTACCTACTTATTTATGTATTTATATTATAATATGTATATAAGTAATGTTTACATATTTATCTTTATATATGTACTGTAGTATTTATATTAGTATGTAATCTATCTATTGTGCACTTTTTCCCCTCCCACTATAATTTGACATTTCTCCACAACAAGGGTTGACTGGAAGAGATTTCTTCAGAATAAAGTTCGCCTTGTACACTATTACTTTTCTTTATATTATTATCTAAGATATTATGTTTTTGTGTGCAATAAAGTATAAAGTATAAAGAGGTTTGCAAATAGTTTTTATAATAAAAAAAATAGCCTGAAAGAAATTAGAGCGATGCGTTTTTCGCGCAGAAAAACGGGTTACTTTCAGCTGTTATTTACTTAAATTATTACACTATTGGGGTCTAACTACCTACCTTGGGAACATCAATAATGTGTTGTACTTGTCAAAAAAAAAAAAAGATTTTTGAAATACCTAATAAAATGTAGAAATGGCAGCGGAACTACGAAAAAATTTGGGAAAATAGATCTATTACATTACAACTACCACTAGATACTCGCGAAAGGACACGAACACACGTAGAGTCATACAGCCGCATTGCCTCTCACTTTTCCCGCGCCCCGTCTCGCTCTGGGTAAAACAGCTATAGAAAACAGCGTTTCACGCGCTTGGCCGTCACTGAGTTCCCACGGTCCTGAAGGGGACTCTTAAGGGCATTTCAGTCGAAGGGGGAGACTGACAAACCTAAGATTCGCTGACGACCTAGCCCTGTTCTCCGAACACGTGGACGAAATGATGGGTATGATCAATGATCTAAGGATAGAATCTGAAAAAGTAGGCTTGCAGATGAACCTCAGTAAGACAAAGATCATAACCAACATAGCAGATGTAAACGGCTACCAAGTGCCGGTTGACGTGGTCCCAAAATACATCTATATGGGCCACGAAATAAGGCTAGGTAGTGAGAACCAGATTTCAGAGGTGGACAGACGTATATCCCAAGCCTGGGCAGCATTTGGCGCCAACAGATAAATTCTGCGAGGAAAACTGCCAATCAAACTAAAGACCAAAGTTTTTGATCAATGCGTAATGCCCGTATTCAAATATGCAGCGGAAACTATATCACTTACCCAAAGATCAGCCGAAAAATTTTGAGTCGGACGAAGAGGAATAGAGGGAGCAATGCTCGGGATAACACTACGCGACAAAAAACGAAACGGAGGGATTCGGCGAAAAAAGGGGGTCAGAGACGTAGTTAGCATCATCACACGAAGCAAATGGATTTGGGCAGGCCACATAGCCAGCATGGATAAGAACCGCTGGACCAGGCGGGTCCTAGAATGAAGACAATGGCAAAATACCAGACCCAGGCACCCAGGCTGAGCGGATGACATCTGCGAACAGGTGGGTTACGACTGGATGAGAAAGGCAGCACACCGCCAACACTAGAAAATAGTAAAGTAGTTTGTTTTCAAGTTCGTGAAATGGATTACGCTTTATTGTATCGAGCGAGCCAGTACTGGTGGAGAGAGCGGGCGGGCGGGCGCAGCGCTCTGGGCGGGCGGACGCCGCCGCCGCCGCCGCCGTCGCGTCACAGTCGGCAGTCGGTCTCTCTGGAATGCCGCGCAAGGTCTCCTTTGTGTCACCAAAAGACTTTACTGTGTACCCCTATTAAATAAACAATATATTTACGAAACTAACGCCTTAAACACAGACGTAACTAACTCAAAAAAGTACCGATCGCGCTAAGAACTAATAAGTTAAGAATAATTCCTTTGTTTTAATTAACTTTTTGCAATTTGCTATTCAAATTTCATGTTCCAGTAAAATAATATTATGAAAACGATAACGCTCGTATTCGCAATATTAAACAATTTAATAAAGGTTATTGTTATTGTCGTTTAAATGTGTATAAAAGTAAGAATGCTTGAACTTGGGACCTATAAACTTAGTGATTAGTGTTGTGAACTTTCCAATTTACTTATTTGCTGCTGCATTTGCTGCATTGCAGGCATATTCTGTGTTGGACTAAATTAAATTTGAATCGATAATTTAAGTAATAAATGAAGATGCTCAACCTTATTGCATTTTACACTTGGGTTGTGTTTTTGTTCTTGTGTTAAAAACTATACACGGATGAAGGAGAAATAAATTGTCGACGAGAAGATTGTATTTGTATCTATGGAATTTGTAGATATCTATCGAATATCGAAATCACCACGTCGCAACAGTCAGTTTGAATTTCGAAGTGGCACTAACGATGAGGAATGTTCCTGTCATTAGAAAATCGTAGCATGGCCAACGGCAGCCGCTACAGCTCGTACAACTGCTTGAATGGGTGGGATAGTTACGACAAAATACCAAGGTAAACATACTTCTTTGACATTGATAAGTTTCATGTGGCTTTTGCGAAACACATTTATATCAGAGTAATGTTTTTATTTTTAGTAAGATCATATTTAGATTTAGTAAGATAATAAGATCAATCGTGTTAAAAAATCCTTCAATGGAAGTAAACACAGATCGGTGTCCATCTCAGCAAAACTCTTAATCCATTATGCTATAACAAAGTTAATATTGCAAAAAGGTTCTGCTCTATTCAAAAGTGACTTTATAAAAAAAAAACTAACCCTTCTTTTTGGATTCGCCGCAGTCGGGTAAAATAAACATTCTCGGCACAAAACATTCTTTTTCCCATAATATATTGTCATGTTTAAGCAAATCTAAAAATCTGCTTCTTATTATGAAAGCTTACAGCGCAATCAAATTCCTGAAGTGACAGCAATAAAATGTAACACAATAAGGGTGGTATTCTAGAACGCTAATTAAACTCAGTTCAAACTAGAATGCTACTTAAACTCTGTTTAAACTCAGTTCAAACTAGAAAGCTCCTTGAACTCTTTTCAAACTCAGTTTAAGTAGAGTTTAGTAGTGTCGACTGTCGATAAAACAGTGCATGTTTTGATTTGATTATCCCTCCCTTCATATCAAAACATGCACTGCTTTTTATCGACAGTCTGAACTCTGTTTAAACTGAGTTTAAGTAGCGTTCTAGAATACCACCCTAATAGCGTCGAGCACTGTCATGTTGGTAGAGGCACTGTCATGTTTCAGAAGGCAAGCTCTTGCACACTCAACACGCCGCTGCATTCTGTTCCCGTCGCGTGAAGTCGCGCCTTTGCCTTTGCGAAATTCGCATGGATGGCCCAATAATATCTAGTGAAATACAATGCTTTTAATATGGTTATGACTTTAATTTATGATTATTATTTTTATAATAAAAGCCCAAAACCAACCGCGATTCGACCCGTTCGAATACAATAATTTGTAAAAATCGCGAGTCATTAAAAGTGAATATTTTTATAACTTTTGTTGATCAACAAGCGTTGCGGCAAAAGACACAATTAGTACCTGTGACCAAACTACACCGAATATTTATACAGGGTGTCCCATAAAATAGTGTCAAGCGGAAGTCCAGAGATAGAGCACCCTTAGGGGTACCCGAATCACCCCCATGTATGTTCAGCGATTTTTTGACGTTTAGAAGTTACGAGGCTTTTAAGGTTATTTTGCGAAGAATTACCTAGCATTTTAGGTCTTAGGTTTTATCTAGTTTTAGCACCTAGGTTTTGATTTTTCAACTTTTTTGTATTTTTTTTTAATATATTTTTTCTTAATTGGGATCTTAGATAACTAGTCTATCACCAAAAAAATAATGATCATCTTTAAACTTGAAAAAGATAACGCAATTTTGATCCAAAGTTCAAAAATGCCGTTTTAGGGAAAACATCATCGAATAGGTTAGAGGGGAGAAATAAAGTTTCCTACAACCTGAACCTTCAGAATAGTACAAAAAATCTGTCACTTATGGGCCTTTTATTCGAGTAATTAGCGATCAAATTTGAAAAACCGGAATTGTGAGAAATGTAATTTAAATCGTTTTTCTTTTATTTTTGTTGATTGTGACAAAAGAACACCGCATTTTTGTCCGAATCAACATAGACAAAAGAAAACCGATCGAAATTACATTTCTCCTAATTCCGGTTTTTGAACTTTGACCGCTAATTAATCGAATAAAAGGCCCATAAAGTGACAGATTTTTTGTGCTATTCTAAAGGGTCAGATTTTAAGAAAGTTTTTGAAATCAATAAATAATCCTTCAGACCCCTACTTTTTTTTTCCCCATACTATCTTATTCGATGATGTTTTCTCTAAAACGGCATTTTTGAACTTTAAGATGATCATTATTTTTTTGGTGATAGATTAAGACCTAAGACCCCAATAAAGAAAAAAAATATTAAAAAAATTAAATACAAAAAAAGTTAAAAAATAAAAACCAACGCTAGGTAATTCTTCCCAAAAAAACCTTAAAAGCCTCATAACTTCTAAACGTCAAAAAATCGCTGAACATACATGGGGGTGATTCGGGTATCCCTAGGGGTGCTCTATCTCTGGACTTCCTCTTGACACTATTTTTTGGGACACCCTGTATTTTATTTTGACTGTGACCAAACTACACCACATTTATGGAAGTTGAAAACTTGACCTAACCATGCATTCCATGTGTATCCCGTTATTGTCAGTAGACTGCTATTACCTACTGCTACCCCTTAATAAAACTACCACTAGTGGCTGTGTGAGCTGTAGACCTCGCGAGTCTGTCAAGTCTGCGAAATGTGAGCTAGGGTCGTCGAAATTTCGACAAAACCAAACCATATAATTAATCGAATCTGCTCACAAAATTTCACAAGAATGCGGTTGAGAAATGCGACTTGTAGATAGGGTTGCCCGACCGAAAACTAGAAAAGGCGGACGGACTCGGGTCCAGATTATTAGAGATGAACGTTTTTTATTTTGCCATCTTGACCTTTTACTTTTTTTAGAAGCAAGCGGAGCGGATATTGTTGCTTTAATCCTAGGGTAATTCAAACATTGATAGAGCGAAGAAAAAGTTATCGTTTTGTTGAAATCTTGTACTTAGATGTACTTTTAGTATCGTGTCCGGAATAAAATTTTTTTTCGTGTGTTTGCCAAAGTCGAATTTCTTTTGCAGCAGCTGCTGCAGGTGTTTCTCCAGTACAATCACATAAGACTATTAACAAACACAGATGGCTATTTCAGCAAGATCACTTGGATTACTTTTAAATCAATGAAACTTAATAATTGTTAACAGGCTTCAACGGGTAGGTATATATTTCAAACAAAGCTGTTGTGCGTAGTGCATTCTGGGTTGCTGTTAATTAACGGTGATTTGAGAGTATTGAAAGTAATTCATAATGGAAGTAGCCCTCCCCAGGGGCATCGGTCGCCGGTCTCGCGTCGCGGGCGCGGCGGGACACGCGATCGCACGTCACGCGGCTAGAGGTGTGTAGTTCGCGAATGAATGCTTCGATTGAATGCATTCGTTATATGAAACCATTCATTCATTCATTCACTACCAATCTTTACATATCACATTCACTCTAGTCCACGTAGTTCATTCTTCAAGAAACATTCTTAAATCTACCACGTTAAGAACCAAAATTCTGTAAATCTTTATATATCACATTCATTCTAGTCCACGTAGTTCATCCTTCAAGAAACATTCTTAAATCTACCACACTAAGGACCAAAATTCTGTAACTGATGTGTCTCGTCTTTGTCACCTTTGTCATTCGCGGACTACCGTGAGTCAAAAGATACGTGAACGAACGACTGAGCTATGAGCTATGAATGAGCTGTGAACTATGAATGAACTGTGAACTATGATTGAACTGTGAATGAACTATGAACTATGAATGAACTGTGAATGAACTATGAACTATGAATAAGCTGTGAACTATGAATGAACTGTGAACTAAAAGAGTGAACTAGTTCAGTGAAGGAAATGAACTATATCATTCTTTTCTTTTCACTGAAGCGTTTCGCGCACCTCTACACGCGGCACGCGGCGCGGCGGTGCGTGGCTGCCCGTCTCCCACCCAACAACACTTCACTTTACACTTCGATCTGACACATCACTTTTTCAGGGTTTAGTACAAACGTGACTTCGAAACACTATTGCATGAATGACTATTCATCGATGACGTTTGACAGATCTATTGAGTATTGATTGAATTATATGCTCTTTGGTATTGATAAATAAACTATTGAGCGAAGTTTCTGTACGATTAATCAAAAACTATTCGTCGATACCTAGGTACACACGACAGCACGTCAGAGTGTACAATTTTGTTGCAAAGTCGCCCGTAACGTAACCGCGTAGAGTGCTAGCGTGTAAGGGTCGACGTGCTGTCGTGTGTACCTCATTTGGCCGATAAATCTATACTTAAATCGAAGAAAACTTCGAAAAGCAGAAAAACGTCGCAAAGCATTATGCAACTTTGAAAGGAATCTATAAGTCATCCAATTTTTATTTTTTTATTCCACATTTTATTTGGATGACTTATAGATTCCTTTCAAAGTTCCATATGCTTTGGAATTCCTCTAAAAAATGCTAAGAGATCCATATTAGGTATACAGGGTGTTAAAAGACCGCCAACAAAGCGGGAAACCATGTATTGTCCTCATCATAATGAACGTTTTTGCCCAAGGAAGTATGGCGGGGAAATCAACGGTTTCCTAAATAGTTTCAAAGTCGGACTTTTCAAAACTTTTTTTTTGCAGTATAGTTTCAGTAAAAATCGAAATGTATTCAGCTCGACATCGAGCAAGTTTATCGAGCTTGTACAGTCGGCCACAGTCTCAGACACCCCTTTTTGTTCGATTTGCGCCCTTATGCCGCGCGCGATAAGAGCTGCCATGGCGTATCTGAGTTTGTGGCCGACCGTACGTACGTGTGTACTTACCATATCTCTTTACCCACGGAGCCAAAGTTTTTTCTGACATCTTCTTAAATAAAATATTATGAAAACATTCGAAACTTTATATTTAAAAAGTATTAAATAGGTACGTACCTATGTGATCTGTGCTTTTATCAATTTTTTTCATTTCTTTTGAAGATTTAATGTAAAAATAATGGGGGGAGTGTATTTTTTTTTACAGATATTTATATGTACTTTTTTGAACAAGCAGATCTATGTTTGCAATTTCATTTTTCGTTTTGACTTTCTAACAAAGTCTAAAAGTGAAAGATGCCTATTTCATTATGAAGAGATCTCGTACGCAATCCGTTTTTTTTTTCATATATATTTTTGTGGCTCATAGACCCGTTTTCTATTGTTTCAGAGTTCGTGTGGAGTATTATGTTAACGAGAATACCTTCAAAGAAAGACTGCAACTGTATTTCATAAAAAATCAACGATCAAGTAAGTATGCTTGCTTGTCAACCAAAATACTTTGTTATTAAAATTCCCTAAAATCTATTGGTTGGATATTAAACATGGTTTGAAAATTGGTTCTTAACGGAAGCACAAAAGCTAATTGAATCGATCAAGGGCAATTACATTCAAGTGTAATTAATTAATGCCAGCACGTCGCGCGCAATAGCGGTATTTTGGTATAATCGGGTATGGCTAAATGTCATACATACTCACCATTCCAATTAATTTGCTTGGATCCCCCTTCACATTTTGGGACCACCAGCTTGACATAAGTTACGCATTGTGGGTGTTCAATAAGTATTTAGGTAGATCTATCTTTTTATTTTCAAAAAGAAGCTCTACACTTCGGTAACTCGCTATGGATTATATAATACGTAGGTATTTAACCCTGTCCAAACAGCGCATCGACAAAGTGTGACCGACTCGCGAGCTGCTTAGCGAAGTGTAAATTGGCCTTTTATAGAGGCAGGTTGTACTCAGCCTGCGAACAGATGGAAAACCCTCTAGGGAAACTATTCCATGACGGAGATGTCTAGTAAAAGGTCACTATTTATTTTGCGAATATTAAAGAACAAGGGGAAGGCCATTGATCTAATCTGTCACTTCCCCATTGGCCTCATGGATCTTTTGGATCCTTCCTTCTATTAACCACTGCGGGCAATGATCCGTGATATGGAACATGCTCTGCACCTCCCCGCAAGAGCAGTGCTGGTCCGTCCTAAGCTTCCATCTGTACAGCAGCTCGGCACATCTACCCTGCGAAGTTCGGCACCTGTTTATTTGAGTTTAGTATTTTCGAGGTAGATTAAAGCCTGGCATTCGTGCATTAGGGTAGCAGCTCGGAACATCTACCCTGCGAAGTTCGGCACCTGTTTATTTGAGTCCAGTATTTTCGAGGTAGATTAAAGCCTGGCATTCGTGCATTAGGATATCAGCTCGGCACATCTACCCTGCGAAGTTCGGCACCTGTTTATTTGAGTCCAGTATTTTCGAGGTAGATTAAAGCCTGGCATTCGTGCATTAGGACAGCAGCTCGGAACATCTACCCTGCGAAGTTCGGCACCTGTTTGTGTTTATTTGAGTCCAGTATTTTCGAGGTAGATTAAAGCCTGGCATTCGTGCATTAAGATCGGACATAGAGCTCTATTTGTCACATCAAAATTATTCCACCTTTCCGACCATCTTTCCGTGAGAGTTTTGTCTGCTTCCAGGGCTTGTGACGCAATCAGTCTAAATGTTTTACGTGATTTGAGGCGTAGATCACTTCTTGTGTGTGTTCCAGATCTTGTTGTATTAAAAGCTGCGGCATTTGATCTTGTCGTACTCCTTTCGAAAGCATAGCTACGGAGGTCTGGAGGTAGGACGTGACCAAGGACCGGAAGCCAAATAGTTGGTGTCGGCTGTAGGGTGCAGATATAGTCCTCATAGCAGAATTAAGCCCCACATTGACTAGATTAGTATCCTTCCGGACCATTAGGTTGAATTCTCAAAATGTTGAATTCTTATAATGTTGAACGGTGGCTGCTTGCCCACACTGGTGCACAGTATTTGGCTGCACTGAAGGCTAGAGCCAGCGTTGCCGTGCGCAGTGTATTCGCATTGCATTGCAGCCCTTGTGACCTTGGTGCTAGCTTCCGGATGAGGTTACACCTGGAAGAAACTTTCTTATTGACCTTTTCAAGGTGATCTTTAAAGGTAAGAGTCCTATCAAGCGTCACTCCCAAATATACTGGATTCGGGTCATGTTTAACTGGCTCATTGATTACTGCAGAAAACCAGATCCGCCTTCTTATTGGCTTGTTTGTTGTTGAACTGGAAACAGCAGCTGGTGGTTTTCCGCGGGTTAGGGCTCAGACCTCAGTCTGCGAAGTAGTACTGCAGCTTAGCAATGTCCTCTTGTACGACGGTAGCGGTTTCATTTCTAGGGTCGGCGGACATAACCACATAAGTCCTATAGAAATTGTATAGGACTTATGTGGTTAAGTCCGCCGACCCTAGATTTATTGTCGGAGCTTGTGCTGTCACTGCAATATCGTCAGCATACATAAATCGGCGCCCAGTCACCTCCGTTATGTCGCTTAGATAGATATTGAACAATGTGGGGGCTAGGACCGAGCTCTGTGGGACAACGTTGTTCAGGGTCTTAAGGTAGCTCAACTTTCCGTCCATGCTCACTTGAAATAGACTGTTTAAGAGGATAGCGTCAAACAGCTTCAACGTGTGTTTGCACCTGAAGATTTTAGTCAAATTCAGCAAGGAACCCTGTTTCCAAACGGTATCAAAAGCTGAGCTGAGGTCTACAAACACCGCTACAGTTTTCTGCTTTCTCTGGAAACCCGCTCCTATGTATGATGTCAGTGCGACCACCTGATAGCTTCGATTTCGATTCTTCGGAATCCTGCTTGGTCGACGGGAAGATGTAGTTAAAATAAATAAATAAATTGAACTTTATTAATCACATTTTCAAACATAAATAGTATTGTAGGTACAGAGTTCTTATAAGTATAATACGAAGGTACTTACACTAAGCAGAATATGAGTAGTGGTAAGTTTGCAATGTTTCGTTCGTCACAGGAGATACTCGTCGGTAGGTACTTATTACCATTTTATATGCCTGTTATTTCAATCGTTAGGTAATAGTATCCAGTTCTCGTTATAGGTAAATTACAGGTTTGAATCTATGAAGCTATGGAGGTAAAATGTAAATTAATAAGTTTGAAACAGCGAGCGGAAGAGTTTGAAATATAAAAGTAGATAGTATAAGATAGCTATAATGATCAATGCACTTGTGACGGTTTGGTCTAATTTATTATTTATATTTTATTTAGCCTATTAGGTATTTTCGAGTTTATCTTTCTTCGTGACGAGCAATGGGCTTTTACAATGAAAGGAAACTCTTACAATGAAATTCTTACAACTGCAAATAACTGGCAGAAAGATTACAAAAAGAAAACACTGCATTCACAACTTATAAAGTGTTTTCAAATGGCGGGTCGATGATGAAATGGAATAAATAAAAAGAACTATGTTCGAGATGTTAACGAACTTTTTGTGTAATTTGAAAGGCCCATGTAACCTATGCCATTTTATATGGAATATGACATCGTTCAAATGTCATATCCGTCGCGGCGTCTCACGGTGCACACGGATCCGAGAGGTAAAATTTTCGACGACTCTTCCGCATAGCTCCGGCGGAATTTGAGAGATGGCCAGGATCTGGGGGCACGGCAGTGCCCCCGCCAGGTCGAGCGCGAAGCAAACACTGCCGTACCATCCTTTACTGGAACCATTTCGCCGCATTTTCAGGCCCCTATTTGAGAACCTCTGGATAAGACCAGAACGCACAAATTTTCGTCATCCAGTAAGCTATAATCACGTGCTTAAAATCCAAAATTTCAAGTCTGTATGTAATTTAGTGCCGAAGTTAAGCGAAGTAAAGAAGTAAAGAAATCGCAGTAAGGAACCTTAGACTTGGCACAACTTTGTCTAGATTTCATTACTTTTTAGAGATAAACAAGCAGCTCCATCGAGACCTGGCTAGTTTTTTACAGAATGTTTTTGGTGGGATTATGTTGACTTTGAGAGCTTCGGTCGATTGTGGCTTATTAGTATAGATTTGAATAGTATAGAATTGTCTCAGAGCACCTGCTACTTAAAAAAAATACTACAATAAAAATGTAGCTGGGTCAATTCTCACGATCTAGATCGAGAGACAACCATAAGTACTCCAGAATGTTCATTGTGGCGTCCGCTGTGTGGCTCGTAGCGCCGTCCTGCTGGAACTACATGTCATCCACGTCCATATTGTTCAATATGTGCAAAAAAAAATTGTTGCCGTGAACCTCGTTTAAGTTGGAGTCATCCCACGTACGGCAATTTTTATTTGTTAAAAGCATTTCATCCACAAATGCACCTCGTCGCGTCGCTAAACATGAATTTCATGGGCGAAACGCGCGCAAAGTTTGCACTAACGAACCCACATTTTGAAAATAAAATTTTATCATTTATTTATTTGGACTTGATGCTCAATCTTGTAACTTGCCATCCACAAACAACATAATATTTGATAGATGCCTGCAGAACTACATGGCCGCCACAGCATGTTGAAATCAACATTGACACGTCTGGAATGCCCCTTAATTCGGGAAACAAGGGCTTAGGTGCCAACCCGCCCTATCCAAAATCTGGCTGGCCTGAAGCCCAGTCGACGATTTATGAAATAACTCATTCAAATAACTCAACTCACTTGACTGGCCCAAACGTATTTTGGAGAGTGGCCCAATTATTTCATATAATCCAATAAGTAATGACAATTATGGAGATTTTCTTCTAATGCATGCAATTTCTGGATATTATTATCATATGTATAAAAAACAGGGTTAGGTCGCTGGACGATACTTTTTTCTCAGTGAGGACAGAGATAGGTCCGGCCGGCGGGCGACTAGCTGTCATTCGAAACGACAGTAAAGTTGAGGTGGGTAGAGACAAGCTACCTATCTATACCGACGTACTATGTATACAAGGTGTTACAAAAGAACCTAACTCTTTTTACAGGGTAATAGCACCCGGTGATAGGGATCACAACCTAATTTTTTTTTTTGCTCTATGGCGTTCCATTGATTTTTTAAATTAATAAAATGTAAGCAAGCGCTGTAGCAAGAGAAGAGTATTACTAAAATATGGTTTTCACTGATTTTCACCGTGTTTTATCAGCTTAAAAAAAATATCATGTAAACATTTATAATAAGTTGAAAAAATTCACTCGGGACAGGACTTGAACCCGAAACCTCTCGCATACCGTGCAGGCGCTCTACCAATTGAGCTACTGAGTCAAGTAACTGTCGATGCAGATGATTGAGTGAATTTTTTCAACTTATTATAAATGTTTAAATTATTCCCTAGCACGGGTTAGTGCTTTAGAAAAAACAAAAAGTGGTTAAAATATCATGTGTTAAAAATATCATGTGTTTGAATCAGCTACTTTGGTAAACATCTCTTCCATTAGACCAACAAAAATATTTTAGTGGGTATATTTTTTGAGGACCTAAAAACAACAAAAAAAAATTAAAACCTTGCTTTGCTAAATAGCCAAAAATGCAGTCATGCATTTTTGTCCATGGTTTGAAGTCCTAAAGGCTTGTAAACAAAGTTTGACATTCAACATAGTCTTAAAATCTGTCAGTGATCGGTGAGCATAGTGAAATAACAACAACGCAACCATGATTTCATCGAGTTTACATGCAAAATATAGCAAATATCATTATTTCATTGTTCGAATGCAAATGCACACAATAAAAACCTCGGGAAGTTGTGAATTCGTGTACGGTCGGCTCGGCCACAATCTCAGATACCCCATGGCAGCTCTTATCGCGCGCAGCATAAGGGCGCCAATCGAACAAAAAGGGGTATCTGAGACTCAATTTTTGCCGACATAAAACATTTTAGAGCCGACCAAAACCGGAATATACCTACTGCCGAAGTGGAATCGTTTAAATCACACCCAAAAAAACATTAGTTTAATTTCACTACTAAATGAAAAAAAAATATACCCCGTAACCAGAGATGGCCACGCCACATACGATAAAATTTTGTCTCCTAAGAAATGATAGTCCTTTTCCTTTTTCTTGAGTTACCGAATATCTCGAGCAAGATTTCCTAGATTTCCAGATTTATTAGTCTTTAAAATGACTGCTAAATACTGGGGATTCGTTTTTTTTTTATTCCGTTGTTTTCTTAAAATTAACAGAATAGTTGTACCAGTTCCTTTATTTTGTTACAGGTTTACGCATTAGAATAGCAAATTTAGTGTTCAAAATTCTGGCTTGTGTCTTGTACATATGTCGAGTTTGTGCAGACGGAGATCCTATTTCAGCTTCCTGGTACGTATAGCTTCTTGGTAGCCTAAAATAGTAATTTTGAAAAAATCTGCTAAGTGTGGCCATCCTGTACAAGTTGGGCCCGGCAAGGTTTTTGAAAAGGTTTTCGAACAATTTCATAACTTGAAATATCTTAAAAAGTCTCCCGACCCTGAAGACCTAAGACAAGAAACCCTTCACCCCGCCCTCCTCTTCGAGTTCACCGCTCAACAGGAAATTTTATTCAATCGAATAAAATCGTTCTCGAAGTAACGAAATGGGTATAAGGACCCCGTGTCGCAATCTTGATTTACTTCACTATTTTAAGATGGCACGATGGTGCCACTCAATAGCGAGATAGAGCCCTACGGGGTAATTTAATATTCCGTTGCATATTTTAATTATAAGGACCTACATAGGGTGTTAAGAGACCGTCGTTATTAAAGTAACTACTAAAACAAAGTACTTTTCCTATAAATTATTCCAGGGAATTGATTTTCACAGTGTCGGAAAGAGCATAGTAACAAGTTTTATATCATGAAGGAAAATCATGTTTTAAAAACTAAATATCAATGTTTGCACCCTGCCAGTGAAATAAGACATTCAAGATACAAAAACGTGCCGCACTAATTGTTTACATAAATCAGAGAAACCTTGTTTTTTGGCTTGAATCCCTACTAAACCTAGACAGCTACGATATTTTTAAACATTTGAACACCGCAAAGTAGATTAATCTTTGATTCACGAATAGCTTTTCTTATTTACACTCGTCTAAATGAAAAGTAAGTAATAAAAACCATGAAATCACGCAGACACTTCCAGCGCGCTTGTTGTAATCAATCGCTACACTGCGACGCAATTTATTATGAGTTTTATTTCGATGGTCCTTAGCGTGACATTCCCATTTGCATGATTCCTTGTGATCCAAACTACACGTGGTGTCCCGCTAGGGCGGCGGTCTTTTGACTCCCTGTTTGTTACTTCTTCTTTTCTTTTAATTTTACTTTAGTTTAAAAGTGGGAATGTAATTTTAAAAGAGACAATGTAATTGAGTCATATCATAACAAAGGCGGCAATGCCCACTCAAAGTCAAAACTAATCTGTAAATGTAGGTTTATTGTCTGTAATTGCTCCAGTAACCCCTAGAAAATCGAGCTCAAAGTATCGAGTTCGTAACAAACCCGGCATTATCCCATACTGTCTAAATCAAACAAATCTAAATCATCACTTTACACAAAATACAACGAAATGGATATTGCCGCCTTTGATATTAGATGACTCAATTTATCACAGAAGTCTAGTGCAAATAACTAAAAGATGATGTTGTGTTTTCAGTTACGGGTGCAGAGCGGGAAACAAAACTGAATTTGAGTATTCAGCCAACTTGACTGAAGAGGAATTTCAAGAGCACCCTATTATAAACTGGGATGGTATAATATGGGTCAACAGGCCGCTCTATCTGTGGATAGTTCAAGTGATCCTAGCCATGATCTCCTTTACTGAAGCTATTCTTTTGGCTTACTTGGGATATAAGGTCAGTATCATTTCGCAATAACGTCTTTTAGCCGAAAAAAGGACCTGATTTCTCTTGCTAAATCCCTTCATAAGTCATTCTGTGATTTTATGAAGGCTTGCCATTTGAACAAACACACACATACACAGTTTGTCCAACTCTGTCTATCCTAAGAGGTCTCACTACGTTGGATAATAAATTACTGAAATTACAGAAAACTAATCAGGATTTTTTTGTCCAAGCAAGGCCACCCATATGATCCCCGAGACTGTCTTTTCATAACTGCATGCCGACCTTTGAAACAGCTACAAAAACAAATCCATTGAATGAATTTCATGAGCCTACTTTCGTGTTTCAGGGAAACATCTGGCAGCAAGTGATGTCATTCCATTTCATACTAGAAATGGTCAACACTATCCCGTTTGCCTTGACAGTAAATATAATTATTTTATACACTATTATAAAATATGTACAGTCGGGATACCCCTTTTTGTTCGATTGGCGCCCTTATGCCGCGCGCGGTAAGAGCTGCCATGGGGTATCTGCGACTGTGATAAGGGGAACGGGGATTAGGTTTTAGAGGTATAGTGTATCGGTCGGTAGAAGTGGTAAGTTCTATTCCTGTGGTCTTATTTCATCTATTTTGGAATGCAATAGGTCACTAGATCTGCGCTGACCTTTGGAGGAGCGATATTTAAATGTAACTTTATCTTCTTTCTTTAAGTATAAATATAAAACAAAGACGGCTGGACCTATTAATTATTATGATCTTCGATTTGTTGAATTGGCTTTGCCCCAAATACCAGTTAGTTTAAAACAATTTTTAAAATGGTCCGCGCGGACGAAGTCGCAGGCAAATGGTAGTTTTTAATCAATATTGCTTTACCAAGCAAAAAAGGCCCCGTGGTGGCTAATTTATCAAAATAACTCTACAGGCATCCATCCGTCGATTGAAAATCCGTCCTCTGTAATAATTAAATATAATAAAATGTTGTATTTCGCAATAAAGCTTGCAATAAAATAAAGTCTAGAAATTAATAGAGGCGCCACCTACTGCAGAACTGGAAACCCTTTTAGATTGATCACAGTTTTGATACTTGAGCCGCATCTATTGCATAAGTAACTAGCCAGCGAGATATTTACATTTTCTTCAGTGTCTCTAATTTGTCTTTAGGCCTAAAAACTCTGATACCAGGGTTGGCCACTACCTCATACGATACCTAGCCCCCCCCATGAGCAGCTTTACTAATAATTATTTTTATTAATTGAATAAGCAGTGAATGAGAAAAAGGCTACTATAATGATCGGACGTATGCAGCTGTCATAACAAGAGCTTCATGTGTATGAAAACTTACATAGTGACCCAGTAAAGTAAAATTTTAATGTATGGTGCACCGTGCGTTTAATCTTAGATAGGAAGTATCTGTGTGAGTACAGGTCGTGTATGCACACGAAATTAGAGGATCTTGCATGCTTCACACCTTTTCAATGCGACAATCTCCGTGTTTTTTTCACGCACAGTGTTTTGATAGTTGATTTTAAAGTTTTATTCATGTTTCCAGCAGTCATATAAATTCAGTCGCGACCTCTTTGGTCATTGTAAAAATCAGTTCCGTTTCTACACTTTTTCTCAAGCTGTATCTACGTTTATCTTACTTAGGAATTTACTGTTTCAGTTGCCTTTTCCGCCTCTACGTAATTTATTCATACCTGTGTTTCTAAACTGTTGGTTGGCGAAACGATCACTGGAAAACATGTTTGTAAGTACAACATTTCCCGCACGTATGGAACTTCAGTTTTTTAAACGGTTCTATTTAAATACATTATTATATTGGCCGCACCGATGAAGGAGATTTCATACATACAAAATGTAAATGATTTATTTTTATTTTAAAGACAAACGGTTTGCTTTATAGTACGACAGTAATTAACACTGAATATATTTTTATTAGTAGCACCACTAGCACCTATTATTATAAACATAAGACAGACGTTCTGAATTGCTTGAAATTTACAACGGGGTTATAATTTTAAACACCACAGCATGATTTTGTATTTCGTAAACGGTTAAACTTACTTGTATTATGTCGGTGTAGCCGACTAGTTTCGGTTCTCATTCGAAGTTTAAGTGTAAAAAAAAACCACAGCATGATATTCGAAACAGCGATTGCCTAAATTGTCTTATGGGGATATCTACAGTGTTTGATGTTATCCCAATGGCGCGAGCAGGATCTCATACTCGATGGCACACCAAGCTTTTACTTTAATGAGCACTCACGCGGCTGTTACCTCACAGAACCTGCTAAAGTGTTAATTATCTCGGCGAAAAACACATCTACCTCCACGCATATGTTCTTCACTGTAGTGTGGTGTGGCATGTTTTATACTTTAAAGTATTAGTTGAAAATTTTTATCGCAAGCAAAAAATACAAGGTGTTACAAAAGTACCTAACTCTTTTTACAGGGTAATAGCACCCGGTGATAGAGATCACAACCTAAATATTTTTTTTGCTCTATGACGTTTAGTTAATTTTTAAATTAATAAAATGTGAACGATGTGGCGGGAGAAAAGTATTTTTTTTATATTGTTTTCATTGACTTTCACAATGTTTTAACAACTCAAAGCTATGTAAATGCACCTACACGCACAAACACATTTTTAAATTTGAGCTTATTACAAAAACAAAAAAGTTATGATTTTTTTTCAATTTTTTTTTACAGATTTGACATCCTGTTGACCAGTAGGTTACACCCTGTAAAAAGAGTAGAGGATACTTTTGTAACACCTTGTATACAATAGTAATTGGTCTGTTTTTTCAGAATGACTTACATCGCGCAATGCAAAAGTCTCAATCGGCATTGTCACAGCAGCTGATGATTCTGTGCGTAACACTTTTGTGCCTAGTGTTTACAAGGTAATTTTGATTCCCCAAAATATTAACTATTTAGTGACACTTCTGTTCACAAAACAATTGAATTAAGGTTTTTAGTATTGGGCTACTAGCCTTCTAATCAGAACCTTTTAAGGCGCCGTGCATAGCGAATTAGCCCGTGCGCAAAGAAAAATGCACAAAATCGATTCCTGTAGCTATCGGTTTACCGCTCCCAATAACCCTGATATTAACTGTTTGATTTATCAATGCGATTTGATAGCATGTTTATTAAGGATTATTAGGGAAAAAAACACGGCAAATTTAGAAAATATGCGACCACAGTACCTTAATTTGTGGTCTATGTTTTCCTACCTTTAGTTTTAAATTATTTTTGGAATTCCGTCACGCGGGATCCAGAAATAATAAGCTGCATTCACCCTGGCCATTGTCGTTACTTTTAACACTTAAGGGTAAAACTTTTCCAATTGTGTCTGTTGCAGTGTCTGTGGAATACAACACTTTCAAAGAGCTGGCCATCGTCACCTGAACCTATTTCAAGCGACATATTTCGTCGTTGTCACCTTTTCGACTGTGGGTTACGGCGATTTTGTGCCAGATATTTGGCCATCTCAGCTCTACATGGTGATAATGATCGGTGTAGCTCTCGTCGTCCTACCAACACAGGTAAATATTGAATCTGTATGTTCCCATCCCACCATAAAGAAGGTCTACCGGCCCTAGGAGCATAAACCACTTGTAGAAACTGATAATTCGCTAGTTTTTCTCGTTGTTCACAACACAATAGGTATTGGGTATCTAATGTAACTAGTGGTTCGCCCCGAATGAACTCGCGACCCCATATCTCAGCAACACGTCGACCGATTTGGCTCATGTTCGAACTTAAAAATTCTCTTGGCCTCATTTACCTGCCTACCAAATTTCAGGTCGATCCGACTAAATTTACTCAAGTTATCGTCGAACGAACATTCATACATACATATGTATATACATACATACATACATACATACAAACGCCGGATTGTTCCAGTAGACTCGGAGAACTTCGCTCGCTTCGCTCGCTCGTTCAATTATTGCCACAATTTTTTTGAATTCCAAACACAGAAAGCTAATAAAAAACACAAAAACACGATAGTTATTATAAGAAGTTTAAATGAAAATTAAGAATGATAAATAAATCACCACAACAGATTACGTACCTATCTGTGGTAGGTACCTACTTACGTTGTGATAAGTTGAAGGCCAGAGGACATTAATAGTACATTACTGCCGCGATCTGTAATGAGTGCGTTTCTGGCGCGCTTTTGATGGCCGACAGAGCGCAGCATAGCGGAGCTCAAGGCCCTCACAGTGCGGTCAGTATTGCAGCCCTTGATGGACAAGCTGGAATGAAGGCCGAGACCGAAGGTCGAGGCCTTTATAGCGCGGCCAGCAAGGGCTGCAATGATGACCAAACTTGAGGGCCGAGAGCGTAGCTAAGCTAAGCTCGAGGCCATCATAGCGTGGCCAGAAGCGCACTCATTGCGGACCAAGGCTTGTATAGTGCTTTACTCAAACAATGCGAGTAATTTAAATAGAACCAGCTTACCTTTTGTCTTGGTTTACTTTTTGTTGATTTTCCATTCCGCAAACTTTTCGTAGATAAACTTGTATTTTTCCTTTGACATCGGTGGCAATAGGTACCTTTAAATATCTTATTTCGCTTCCTTTTTATGTTCGGCGTTGTTAAACACATTGACTCGGAGAATTAATTGCTTGAAGAGTTCACTTTTATTTACAACAAAAACAGCACGCACAGAAAAAATCACTTCGAACAACGCGCGAAGCCGCGAAAACAATATGGCCGCGCTTTTTTTTTCTATGCAATTTGTAGACTGCCAGCACCCAAACAGCCAAATTCTAAATAAATACTTTTTGTGCCAGACTTTTGAGTTCTATTTTTGAAACAAAACTCGACATTAATGGATTTTCATACAGTTTTTCTGGCCGCAAAACACGACATTAATGAAATTCCATACAACTTTTCTGGCGCCTAATCAAAGTAGCCCGCAAGTCCTCCTTTGCTCAAAGAAGGTTGTCGAATTAATGACCACATTACGAGCTTTTTTGAGTAAATTAAATTGTGCTGTTTCTGCGTTTCAGTTTGAACAACTTGCTTTCACTTGGATGGAGAGACAGAAACTTGGGGGTTCGTACTCATCCCATCGTGCACAGTCTGAGAAACATGTAGTAGTTTGTTCGACTACTCTTCACGCAGATACCATCATGGATTTCCTCAACGAATTCTATGCACATCCACTGCTACAAGACTACTATGTAGTGCTCTTATCCCCCATGGAGTTGGATACTACGATGCGCATGATTTTACAAGTAATTAAAAGTTTTTCTTTTAATATACCTGCTCGCTGATAAAAGGTTATTACGCATAAGCTCATGCAACGCTGAATTTATTTTTGATAGGTACCTAACTAATATTAAAAAAAATACCATTCGGGTCAATTGTTTTTACGATATTATTAGTATTAAACTTATTATTATTATTTCAGGTACCAATTTGGGCCCAAAGAGTAATTTACATCCAAGGTTCATGTTTAAAAGATACCGATTTGGTTCGAGCTCGCATGAACGAAGCTGAAGCTTGTTTCATATTGGCAGCCAGAAATTATGCTGACAAAACAGCAGCGGATGAACACACCATTCTGAGGTTGATATTATTTGACACTTGTTATTAGGTATAATCTGTATGTTACTTGCCTGTATTTGAAATAATTTCCACTTAGGTCATGGGCGGTGAAGGATTTCGCTCCCGTAGTACCGCAGTACGTCCAAATATTTCGGCCTGAAAACAAGCTTCATGTCAAATTTGCCGAGTTCGTAGTGTGTGAGGACGAGTTTAAATACGCACTGCTGGCTAACAATTGTACGTGCCCAGGGGCATCCACGCTCGTAACCCTCTTGCTCCATACTAGTCGGGGACAGTAAGTATCACGATTAACGAAATGAAATGAAATGCTTCAATAGCTTAACATCTCTTTTATCTGCCCTCGCATTGGTCTTTTCAGGGAAGGGCAACAATCGCAAGAAGAATGGCATAGACTTTATGGAAAATGTTCCGGCAATGAGATATACCATATAGTATTAGGTGACAGTCGCTTTTTTGGAGAATATGAAGGCAAAAGTTTCACATATGCAAGTTTTCATTCTCACAGAAAGTAAGTCATCTAAGTAAATTCCTTTTTTTGTATGAATATGGCCAAACAGTGCATAGTTTTGTCGTCTTTGCATTTCAGATATGGAGTGGCCTTAGTCGGAGTACGCCCGGCAGAGTTGCCTGAATTTTACGAAGAAACAATTCTGTTAAACCCTGGTCCTCGACATATCATGAAAAGTAGCGATACGTGTTATTACATGAGCATAACGAAAGAGGAGAACTCGGCATTCGTTGTGTCCGAGAAACAAAGCGAACCCAAGCCATCAATACCTACAGATCAAACTGCATGTAGCCTTCTTTCCAGCGAGAGGAAGACCGGTGAAACTGAGGAGACATCCAATCTGCAAAATAAACCTGACGGTAGTAACGTGGCTCAATACGAACTTCCACAAGTGATTCTCCAAGTTCCCGCGAGTACCACACCAAATGCATCGCCATCACGCATCAACCAAGCTAATACTGTTTCATCCGCTAAATTTACTGTTGCTAGTTGTGAGTGTCACAGTTGGATAAACAAAAGCTCAGAGTAGACCGAATACACGAACAACAATAAGTTTAAAGCAGCACCAAATTTATCAACTCCTCTTTTGTATGCCTTATTAATCTTGTCATGTGGATTTGGTCTACCCATTTGTTTTATCTGCTTCAATTGTTCATTGGCTTTAAATTTATATGCACCGTTCAGTTATACAGGTTGGTTGAGTTGATCGGGTTGGTCCTGGAAGAAAATATTAACCAAGTAAAGAATATTTTATTTTATTTTATTAATAGGGCGGATTTTAAAGAAGAAAGGAATTTTTACATGAACTTCTAGAACAGATTATTTATACAGCAGCGTCCAGTGGAATATTTACTAGATGGGTGAAACTTCCGCTTACGCTGCGGTGCCTGTGACATTGAAGTACTTTATCGAATCCAATAATATGAAAGAAGCGCAGCGGAAAATTCACAATTATCACCGTTTTTTTTTTCACTTTGTACCTAGCTAAACTGAGCAATTTTTAGTTAACAATTTTTGTTTCAAGACAGTAAAATATGCAAAGCAAATCAAAAATTTAACTAAGCTAGAGCCTAGACATATATTTACAAGTAAAAGACCTGGCCCAGGTCACCAGGTGACCTGGGCCAGGTCGCTGTCCCGCGGTAATGAGCCCAGAAAGCTCGCGACGTTGCCTCTTTACATGGCCACGCTTAACCTCTGGCCGAGGTACGCGCCAGCCCTCTGGTCTCCCGATGCGTCGATTAGGCGCTCCGCTAAGTCCTTGTATAGCAGGCGCCCATTATGTAATTGTTGCCAATTGAACCGTATTTGCGCCGCTTGAGGCTTTCGGCCGCGCCCGCCGCTGAGCCAGCAGCTCTTCCGCTTTGGGAAACATGGGAGGGCGCCAGTGTGTCAACGCAGGTGGTGTCACACACCAGCGGTCTCCCATGCTTCCAGGGGATCAATTTCATGCCATCGGGCCTCTTACCGTCTTCGCGGATGATCCCGGGAAGTTCCAGCATGGCCGGAACCCCGGCTGTAGCAACGGCCCTCCGGATGACATCATCATTATCTGAAATAAAATATTATTATTATTGAGAGCCGCATGGCGGGGAAGGCGGCCGGCGCTCTGCTGACATGATAGGCCATGGTGGCCCAGGCGATCGACGTCGGCGCCGCAGGAACAGCATAGCACGGCGATTGCACATCCCAGTCGTAGTCCGATGGCGGTGCTAAAAGAGGTGTTGTCCATCAGCGTCCTTATCGACGTTGATGGGTGTGCCTGCAGCCAGTAGCCCGGCTCTCTTTCGGTCGGAAACGGCTAATAGTAGGCGAGCTCGCTCGGTCGCTGTTGCAGGAGTAGATTAGTCCGCCCTGCATCAGCTCGCAGACTGCCTTTGGATGGTGGGATACTTCGGTGGATCCTCACCAGGGCAGGCCAGTCTCCATGCCTCTTTGGCTTCCCCACAGTATGAGGCCTCAATGTCACCCAGTGAAGGGTTACCAATTTTCTAGTCTTTGATGGGAGGCCTCGATACTGTGATGGGAGACAAAAGGCAGGCAATGCGACGCTGTTTACCTTCCTGACTCCTAGGCCTCCGAATCTTATAGGAAGTGACGCCTGGAGCCAGCAACTTTCTGAAATTGAACAATTTAGAATTTTGATTACGACCAAATGGATCATCGAATCGATTGGTACCAGCAGTGCATCCTGATTTCTGGCTAAATAGTGGGCTGCATCTTAAATAGTAGGTAGGTACCTATGTACGGTACGAAAAGGCAAAATCGTAAAATTTGAAAGGCCCCATATGCGAGTTAATTTTGGACAGGAGGGGAATAATGCAAAAAAAAAAAGAATTTTCATCGAAAATTGGAGAAATGTGTCTTTGACGACTGCCTCCTTGGAGGCCAAACGATTCGTTGTTTACTACTCGGTCATTCCTGAGAAAAGCGTTCTTCGCTGAGATCGGTGGCTTTTATTTTTTTTCAAGATAGGTGAAAACTAAAAATACACCGTAAAAGATGGCTTAAAAACTAGTCAATATGTCGATGAGGCACACCTGTACTGCCGTCATAAGCAAGAAGGCGGCATCTACAAAAAATTCAAAATTGCGTTTTTGGTACCGTTGGAATCTGTACAAAATTTGCCATCTTTCTGTTTATTTAATAAAGCCGTTTTCACCCTGTAACTAGGTTTTTTGAAATTCAAAATGACGGCATCTACAAAATTTTCTTACTGATAAAGAGCAAAAAGGAGGCATGTGCAAATGCAGAGGTAAAAGACGGCATCTGTCTGCAGAAGCCGCCTTTTTACTCTGTTATTGAAGATGCCGCCTTTTTTACTTGTATTCAGCCGGGATTAATTTGCAGATACCGTCAACCGTTATTCATTCTGGAAGGAAGGGTTGAGAACAACATTGTGTTTTAAGTTTTTGTGGGTCACAAACTTCTTAAAATACTTTATAATAAGTATTGTGAAAGATTGAAATTAAAGTGAAACCTACAACATGGATTCTAAACAAGTCAGGCAATCCAGATTTAGAAATCAGAAAAGTCCAAGAACCAAGTTGATTATTGGTTTGGCGGCGACACAGTGTAAGTGCCTAATTTTTAAAAGTTTTTCTGAATTAAGTTATTTCTTAATTAATTCTTATGGGTTAGTCTGTTAGTTTTTTCATTAAAATGCATTACATCCCACTAACTTTGGGCTCAATAAACACACCCCACGCAATATTTACGTTGAAGGTATCCCACAGGTTCTCAGGTTTTGTCACGGTGTTTTTCCTTGATCGTTAGTGAGTAGTATTTGGCAATATAATATTAACTACTACCACTTTAATAGTAGCCCACTACCTCCAAATTAAGTATTTGCATAACCTTCACTCACGGTAGATAGATGAAATGACCCCTTTTACGCTGAAATGCATGGAATATGGTGTTATATGTAGTATCCCACTATAAATTAAAGTAATAGGTGCATCGAACCCAGGAATCTAGCTTGCGGGTCCATTGTTCTACTTCCTGGGATATCACCATTGTTAGTTTGTTTAGTACTGACATGAAATTATTAAGTTCGGAATAAACAAGCTAACATTTACTGAGCAGATTCAAACATTGTCTGTGTGTTTTCTTTTCAGCTGTTGAAACTGCTACTAAGTGCAAAGTTCATATCATGAACCCTTCACCTGACGTCAATTCTCTCTTGTTCATGCCGTGTCAGTTCGGCAGGTAGCGCCGCCGCAAATAAGTAATTTATAATATAACAGAGTTCTAGATAAAACTTACATTATAAATAAAACATTGTGTTACCAATTATCTTTCGTTTCATTGTATTGACTCTTTCATCATACAAGCTTTCATGTAGATGCCACCTTTTTATCTGTATTTATTGTTCATTTGTTTTGTTGGAATGCAAATTCAAAAGACGGCATCTACGTTTTTTCGCCACAATTTCTTCATTTTCCATATATATTGTGAATTTCAATGTTTATTTTGTAAAACACCACCAAACACATCGATATAATAAAAAAGATCCATGGCAAGTTGTCGGATAGTGATGACACAACAAAAAGTTACGTTTTGCCATTTATCTCAAAACTATGTCAACTGCAGTTGCCACCTTCTTGCTTATGACGGCAGTGTAGTCTTTACAGATTAATGAAAAAAAAAATCTTATTTTTTGACAAGCCACCGATCTCAGCAAAAAGGCCACCGATCTCAGATAGTGTCTAAAATTATTATAAACAGTAATTACAGTGAATAATAAACCTTTTTTTCTAAATTTAAACGTCACTCATGAACTGACACAGATAAAAGGGGGCTAAATTAAGCAAAACATTTCTATTAAACATCATAAAAATTATCAAAAAAATCATATCTTTATTTTCATAAAATCATTTTAAAAGATCAATTCCTAAGCTAAACATGCAAAATTATAGTCAACAAGCCTTCGCATCTATTTATACAGCGTCCAGTGGCACCTTCACTTACACTAGATGGGTGAAGAGACCAGTCGGCGCTGCAGTATCTGGGACATTGTTTTAGATGGAGTAGGCTTGCCCAGCACCTATACCATCCTGACTGACAGCTTGGTCGGCCTAGCCCACAAGAGAAGTCATTACGCGTGGAGCCAACTAAGTTGCAGGTTTCATCACGATGTTTTTCCTCACATTAGGGAGGGGTTTAGCTACTTCAAATTTACAAATTTATGTAACTTTGAAAATAAACAAAGTCATGTTACATGCCTGCGCTGGGAATCGAACCTGGTTCTCTCGCATCGGCGACCAATGCTCTATTATATGTGTGACTGTAATAATTATACACTAAACTTGTCTGTCTATACGGATTTTGCTTTTTATTTGCGTGAAATTACATTTCCTTGCAAAAAACAGTACCTTAATACGAGTAGCTTAAATGAAGTCTAAACTTTAGTCCATAGAAACAAACTGATAAATTTTGAATTAGTCATAGCATCTCGTTCGGTGTGGTATCTCAAGAATCTGTGAAATTGATACAATATGTTGAAAACTTCTTTGAGATCCTTGGCTAATAACTGAGATCGGTGGCTTAAATCCACCGATCTCAGTGCCACCGATCTCAGAAATAACTAATATGTAGCTATTTCTCTTAAACTATAGAAGCAATCGTATTTATTTTTACGACAATACCTACTCAGGGATATACGCATTCATGTACTTAGGACAGTTTAGTGTAGTCTTGTTTACTATACTAGCAAAACGTGCCACCACTTTCAGCTACCTTACCGAACCAAAGTTTAAAAAAAGTCAAGAACTTACGTAAAAGTTTAGGCATGAAAGATAGCGACACATACGAACCATAATAGTTGACAAGGACCATTTGACGATATTTTGCACCAGTAACTAGAAACTTGCCGCGTATTTAAGCTTGTATAAAAACATACTTTCGTTGCACGATTTAAACTTTGCTCGACGCGTGACATTTCTAGGAATGTCTACAGACACAAGAGTTTTCATTCTAATAGAATGCTGGATATACGATTGGATAGAGGCACTCATTGGGCATTTAGAAAGGTATACATTAGCATAGTAGTGGGCACATGAGTAAAACCACAAACGAAAACATACCAGGCCCACACGCGTGTGACATGCAAAATACTCGCAAAATCACCCATTTTTTGACCTTTAAAGGGATATTTAAGCAATTTCCTCTATAAAATATTGTTTTTATTTGATATGCCTCAATGGACCGTTAGTTAAGTAGACGATTAAGTGCTAATTTAGTACTGTGTGATGTATAGTTTAGTAGATACTAGGGTGTGACCAAAAATATCGACCTCTCAAAGAATGACCCTACTCTTAAATTTGGGGCCAGACCAGACAATTAAATTCTGAGACTATAAAATTTTGGGATCTTATGTGGTTCACATTTCATTCACGTTCACATTTACCGTGGTTGAGCCCCAGGCCTATCGTTTTTTTTTTCCGAAAGGGTCTTTAAGTCGTTATTTGTGAAATAAAAATAGCCGAACAAAAATGTCTCTAGTTTAGTTACAGAATTGAAAAAAAAAATGGAAATATGGGCCGTCTAACCACAGTACTTTCGTTTAATCGCTATGTCACACCTGGGACCTGCATTTTGCTGATGTTTGTGTTGATCTTGTGATTCCAACCGTCTAATGTTTATTTTATTAGTCACTAGTTTTTGCCCGCAACTTCGTCCGCGAGGTTTTTTTTTTCTCGTGTGATTTCCTTTGTTTTAATAGTTATTCTGCTATTCGGGGCGGACGTAAATCCAACAAATCAAAAATCACAAAAATCCGTCCACCCGTTCTCGAGTTATAAATGGTGTAACTAACACGACTTTTTTTATTAAGATGTCAATTTCAATTTCAATTCAATTTAATTTATTTGCCATTTGTCGTTTCCGACTTCAAATGTTATCTGCGTATCAGGTACCTAATCAGCGAATCAAAATAGCGTCATCCATCTGCATACCTACCTTATATTTTCGTTTAGAAACTTTTCTTCTACCATAGTCTAAGTTTTTTTTTGTAAGTTTTGTGAATTTCTCTCATTTTTGGCAAAAAAATTTACGTAGGTAGTAAGTTTCGCTTCTGAGACAGGCAAGGAAAATAAATCGATCGGGGCATCAAGAGAAGTGCTGGAAGTGCTACTAAAGAAACATTGGCAGAATTTAAGTAGTTCGATTTAGATTTTCAGTAAATACTTATATTTTAGCTCGCGCAAACAAATGACGCATAATGTAAGTTAAATTTTGTAACAAAACTGGGTTTTGTAAAAAAATCTATGTCTCGTTTCTTCCAGAGCCGATTTGTTTGACTTACTCTGTATACACTATACAGGATGTTTGGTGTCAAAGTGTCCTGTTTTTGGTATATAAAACAGTAAAACCGCCGCGCGACATTAACTCGAACACAGACTGAATGTCAAACCACCGAATATACCACACAAAGATACACTATATGTCAATGATACTTTGCCACTTTGAAAGGGCTAATATTAATATAAGGTGTATAATCCGCGCGGTATGAGAATGGGAGTCAACCTTGTCGAAGTCAATCGAAAATATACTTCATTTTCAAGGTTGCTTCAACGCGAGTTTGCTTACCGCGCGCGTCTCATCTCATCCCGCGCGGTTAGTCATTTGCTATCTATCCAGGCCCAAGAAAAATCCTTGTTTTTTTTTGTGAAAAATCCCATAACTTCTACAATTCAGCATTCAAACTTAAGGTTCAACGAAAGTAGCGTGGTGGGAATGCCTACAATTTCACAGGATTTTCAATTTTGTAGCTAAACTGAGATATTTTTGTTCTTATTGTTGTTTTGTGGTTTAGAATAATAAAAAGAATACTGTTTTATTGTCGTGAAGCAAAAATCGCGGAACTACCAATATAATACAAAATTGAAAAAAACTGTGAAAATCGAGCATTTCTCGCCACGGTACTTTCGTTAAACCTTAAATAAAATAATGTTACAGAAAGATAATATTAGCAAAGTAACCTCTAGTACTATTCTACTTAAAAGTCAACGTTACATTGCTGTACCTACACCGTGAAAATAAAACACCGGTCCTCTTCACAGTAATTTTTGTAATGACAAAATTTATAACAATAAAAAAACCCCAAATTGACAAAAAAAAAAGTTAAATAATAAAAACAGTAAAATTTAAAAGATATTAAAAGAAGAGGCCTGCATCGCCAAAACATTGCAGTAAAAAATCTGGTGGGAGTAGATAATTAGATATCCTGTAACAGGACGAAAATTACCTTCAATGAAGAATGTCCGTGGGTCGGTTAAATCACTTGAAACTTTATGACCGTGTAGCCTACAAGTTTAGAAATACGCCCGTTTTTGTTTCATTCAAATCGAGCCAGTAGTTTTAAAGTTACGACGGTTTTAGTTTCCGTCCTTTTGGAGTTTTTCGCGCGAGCGCGGCAAACTCGCGTGACGTCACTAAACAGCTGGCAACCGACACATACACCGTAACACTCATTCAAAGGGCTGTATCTTTGGAACCGTACTAGGAAGCCAGTTGAAATTTTCAGAGATTATGTTTTATTATAATGTATTACCTACCTAAGAAATCATAAAAATAAAAAAATATTAAAAAATAAGAGGGGTCCCCATACAAAAAACGTTGTTTTATTCTTTTTGCTCTATAGGAAAAACGGTAAGGCATACAAGCATCAAACTTGGTATGATTATAGGGCTTACTCCATAGCATAACAAAAAAATATAAAAAATGGTCAAGCGCGACTCAGACTCACGCGCCGCGGGCCAGTATAACCAGTTTTTTTATTGTACGGAACTCTCAGTGCGCGAACTCTACTCGCACTTGGCCAGTTTTTTGTGTGTTGAGTCAGTGTTACAGTAGTGTTTTAATATAATATTACTTATTTATAACGTTAAAAATTCGCTAGGGACAGGGTATAAAGCCGCAAGCTGTTCCCTAGCACGAGTTAGTTAGTGCTATAAAAATAAAATAAAAACGTATATTATTACTTAGCTATAGATGTGGATGACTGCTTTGAAAAATTACAATCCGATTTAGTTTTATGATAGAAGTAAATTAATATTAATAAGTAATAAAACTAGTATAACCTAGGCATAGGTACATTTTTACTCATAAAAAAATAGTGGGCAACCATTAACTCGTCTGTTTTAGGTAAGTTATCGGATTGTAATTTTTCAAAGCCGTCATCCACATCCATAGCTAAGTAATAATATATTTTTTGTTATTTTTAAAGCACTAACTTACCCGTGCTAGGGAATAGCTTGCGGCTTTCAACCTGTCCCTAGCGAATTTTTAAAGTTATAAATAAGTTATATTATATTAAAACACTACTGTAACACTGACTAAACACACAAAAAAACTGGCCAAGTGCGAGTAGAGCACGCGCAATGAGAGTTCCGTACCGCCATACAAAAAAAAACTGGTTATACGGACCCTCGGCGCGTGAGTCCGAGTCGAGCTTGACCGTTTTTTATTTTTTTTGTTATACTATGGAGTAAGTCCTATAATCATACCAAGTTTGATGCTTGTATACCTTACCGTTTTTTCTATAGAGCAAAAAGTATAAAACAACGTTTTTTGTATGGGGACCCCTCTTATTTTTTAATATTTTTTTATTTTTATTATTTCTTGGGTAATCCACCATAATAAAACATAATCTCTGGAAATTTCAACTGGCTACGTAGTACGGTTCAAAAGATACAGCCCTTTGAATGAGTGTTACGATGTATGTGTCGGCTGCGAGCTGTTTAGTGACGTCACAGCAGCTGACGACCGCGCGCTCGTCGCACAGCTAGTTTAAAATTAAATATCTCGGGAACTATAAGACGTATCGAAAAAATTTTTTCACCCAACGTTTCCATTTTTAATAGAGTGTATGGTAAGGTAGAAATCAAAAGTTGATGGTATTCTTCATTCTTACAATATATAAATTTAGTAAGAGGGTCCTTTACCCTTTGGCTTTGGGTACGGAACCCAAAAAAATTAAGCTTCGCAATTACTGTTTCCCAAGAGATAACAAACAACCCTATTTAAATTCGGAAAATGATCCACCAAATACCCTGTATATTATCCTCAAAACCTGTTTAATTAGGTACACACGACAGCACGTCAGAGTGTACACTTTTGTTGCAAAGTCGCCCGTAACGTAAGTGAATAGAGTGCACGCGTCTAAGGGTCGACGTGCTCTCTTGTGTACCAAGCATATTTGGAAAAAAAACTTCTCGATCAATAGACGGTGGCCTGGTGGGAGTTGTATCAATTGATGCCGGGATCAGATGGATGTATCCGCGGATCGCGTATTTCCGTTCCCGTGTTGAATTCGTCCCCTCGGCGTGACCAAATCAATACGGTTATGAAAATTAATTTATGTCCCGTGAGCGTATCGATTTCGTCCCCTCGTGTTGACGAAATCAATAGGGTTATGCTGTAAATATTGTCATACATAATAATCGCCGTAACCATATTGAAATCGTCAACAGGTGGGGGCGAATTCAATATGCTCATGGTGCAAGTTCTTTTTATAGTTTTGCTTGTCCTTAAACGTATCAATCTTGTCCTCTACTAACTTATTTTGCCTTGTTGAAGAAAAATGAACGTTATGTCATTTAAAATTAAATAGTACCTTACATGTCATAGATAAGTAGCATAGGCTTTTGTCAATGTGAAATACATCGTTGCAAAGAAACTTTTGCATTTTTCTCTTTTAGACTACTATTTTACTGTCGGAAACTACTCGTAAAATCGTTTAACAAAAATTGCGTAGTAAACTACAAAATATAAAGCTAAAGCTACAAAATTTAACAACTGTAAATATGTGCATTTCACGCCACGCTACTTTTATTGACCAACATTGATGGTCCAACGATAGCAGCGTGACGGGAAAATTCAATTTTTTCACAGTTTTTTAATTTGTTATTTTGAAGCTAAACTGAGCTATTTTTTTTCAGCGATTTTTTGTTCACAACAATAAAATTGTATTTTTTTCTTTATTGTACCTAAACAACATATAATTCAGGCAATTATGTGTTCTGGTCGACACAGCAGCGGCACTGCCCAAAAAACTAATTTATGACCAGAAAAAATTGAATAAAATGAAAAAAAAAATGCCCGCCACGCTGCCATCGTTGGACTTTAAAACCGATATTTTTACTAAAAACCTATTATATGCTGGACTGCTTTGGATCATGTAGGCTGGTTGTTTAGACACCGCTGATCACGAAACATTTTTTTTTTTGCCGAGCGTGTTTGAAAGTTTGTCCAGCTCTCTAGCTATAATCTTCTCGAGAAACAAATAGTATACGCTTATGGGAGTAATTTTTTAATACAAAAAAAATCTCATAACCATATTGAATTCGTCAACCCGAGGGGACGAAATCTATACGCTCACGGGACATAAATTAATTTTCATAACCGTATTGATTTGGTCACGCCGAGAGGACGAATTCAACACGGGAACGGAAATACGCCCACGGATCCTGTGGTTAAAAAGGAAAAAGATTTAATGTAAAACAACCCTCATATCAAAATTATTATCTATATTATAGGTACCTACCTACCATCAGGAGAGTAAAATAAGGGAGCATGATGTCGGTCGTCTGCCGGCTATAGGTACAGTCGGCCACAGCCTCAGATAAACGTTTTTGTTCGATTGGCGCCCTTATGCCGCGCGCGGTAAGAGCTGCCATGGGGTATCTGAGATTGTGGCCGACCGTACCATAGGTTAGGATAGGCGTTTCAAAATCAAACAACGGCAGTTGTGTTGCATGCAGTCAATCATAAGAAAACTTCGCCATCAATCGAGAAAAGAGTAGTTTTTTTTCTAAAAATGCCTCATTCATAATGCGTTTTCAATTTTGATACGTTCATAAGTATTTACTATGTTCTGTTGACATTGTTATATCGTTAACTTTGAATTTACAATGATTTTCTCTGCATGTTTTAGGTTATAATTTAGTGGCAGACACCAACAATGGTGCGTCTGTTCCGGACTGTTGTACCTACTCGCCCAGGTTCTACTGATAGAACTATTCAGGTTTTTTTTTCGTTTAGTTCTACGAGTACAAGATGTTACAAAACATCCTTACTCTTTTTACTTAGTTACAAAAGATCCTAACTATTTTTACAGGGTAATAGCACCCGGATAGGGATCACAACATTTTTTTTTCGAGACCGTAAACTGCGTTTGCCTGGGGCTGGCGTCTGCCCAATCTGAAAAGGGTCACGGGAACCATTACCTAACAATGGTGGAAAGAGACAGATTTGTCTCTGCCGCGAGCCGAACTATTAGTATAGTAGAACAGTCCGGTACAGAGGATAATGGTGGGGTTCCTAAAAAACCAAACCTACGCATACTTGGCAGAAAGCTGAACCAAACTATTTTTATTGATATCGTTTACCATGACGTTATTACTTTTGCCAACGTTGTGGAAGGTTAAACATACCCAACCCTTTGATTTAGTGAATTTGTTAGTGGACGGACGTGTTTGTTGTAATTATAGGCACCTACCTAATTGTTGAGTTTGTCAATTGGCTACGTACATCACTGTTTTGGCTAAATCATAAGTATTTATAAATCAAGAGTGACTAGAAAATAGGAGGTAAGTACAGCAGTATTCCCTGAAGAGAGTTTACTTTCCAGTGCACAAAATCATTACAAAACAATAATTTCTGAAGTACATATCAGTAAGACTAAATAACCATCCATAAAACTTTGTGTCTACAAAAGTCCGTTTTTGGTGGCAGCGGGATTTATTCGTAGGTTCTAGGATCTGAAATCTAGACCTTAGGCCCTAAAAATAGTTAAGTCTAAGGATTCTCACTTAACGGCTCGTTTTTAGCAAAAAACACATCCCTATAGAAGATAGTATGTTTTTTTTTCATTGGCGACTTGGTGCCTTTACCGTAACCTTAACTAATATCCTGCTATGCTATAACTGTGATGCTGTCGGGTTTTTTTTTTATTTAATTGCAACATAAGTAGTTGTTAAAACGAGCTCAGATTTTTCTTTTACAACAATAAATCTATCAGAACACAGACAGAGTGAGACCCTGCATTATTAGCAACTTAATTTAATAACATCAAAAAAGACTCAATTTGATAACATCTTTCGCATTTTCAGCAAAAATTAGCGATTCAACAAAAAATATTAATTCGCGGACGTGTCTGAAAGACTCGCCAGGAAACGAAAGTTCATCCGACAGCCACCTGCTCCTACCGAAACAAGACAATACCAATTTTCTAAGCCCAGATGCCTTAAATTTTCGCAGAGGTAAACTTCATAAATTAGTATTTTTACTCAGCATACATTAATTTTATTATAATCATAAATTGACTCGCTCGCAGGTAGCAGAAGACCATCAATACTACCAGTACCAGACATGGTAACCTCCAGCTTGAACATAGCGTCTGACAACCAAGACGATGAAGCCGATGTAGATGAAAGCGAAGATGAATTGGAAGACAACGTTCCATGGCGATCGCCATCCGAGAAAATTGCGTAAGATAGATACCAAATCAGTCATGTCGCATAGCCTCAGCTTTACCTGCATGAATGCCGAATCTGTTTTCGAAATACATATTACTCTTTTTGTATTAGAATAAAAAAAGTTTTTTTATATTTATAATACCTCCTTTTTCTTGCTGTATACTTTAGTGTACTCGTGTTATAAGCATACTACATTTGTATGTTATATAATGTTACTTGATAGTATCCTGCTGCGTCCGATAACTTCACTTGTTTATAGGTACGCAAAATAATAAACAATTGAGGCAGCGCTATTAATTTAACCAAAATAATTACCACGTAATAAAAGTTGGATAATTGCACAATATTATTTTATTATGTTTTTTTTGTCATCAAAGCAGTAAACATCTGCATACATTAAATGTTGATTGACTACTTATTTATGTTATGACATTTTAAATCTCATGGTTTGCACTCTAAGATTTATTTACTAGGTAGTAGTCCACCATCCGCTGCATGAATGTCCTGCACTTCATAACCAATTCGTATTTTTTTATTATTAAGTACATACAACATTATTACTCTTATAACTTGAGCATTTTATTGAGGGGTCGACTTGTACTTGTTGCTACATAACATAAAAGCAAAATATAATTCCAGTGGCGAAATAATGCATCAATACCAACGAAAAAATACTGAAATTGCACCTGCTTATCTAAATTTTGTTTTAGTCATAATATTTAAAAGCACCTGATTTGTGCTAGATTGACTGTGCATTCTGTATGTATGTTCCCCTGAACGTAAATCCCACCGCACCACAACCACCCCTGCCTCCAGTGATGACATCACCACCAGCAGTTTCTCCAGTCTTGTTGGAAGCGATGTAGCAGCTCCAAGCGCTTGGCGAAACGACTTCACCAGGTAAGCTCAAGTAAAACTGTAGTTTCATAATGGATATCAACTTTGGGGAATAGAATTAATAAACTTTCAAAAAATATAAACCGTCTTTAGGTATTTCCATCTGGAATTTATTTATTATGACTATACAGTGACAGAACTGAATTTTACTTATGCACGAGTCCTTAGGCGTTGTCAAGCATGTGAATCAATACCGTGTTCTTAAACTTGGTGTTTAATTTTAGAATATTAAAGAGCACTGAACTTACTTCTAGAATTATTATTGATAGAGAAGGTTTCATAGCTATGTTGAGTTAGCTCAATAAATCCTTTAGCTGATGATGTTATAAATATCACGGTGTTAAGCTACTTAGCAGGTAGATTCCCCATTTCCAAAACTGTAAAGATAATTATAACTTTCAATTTTTTCTTCTAATCTAGCTTTTTTTGGAGTGCTTTGCTTTTGGCCTTGTGATTACTTCTCACAAATTTTTACAAAAACAATATCTTTTGAATTTTCTACTACTTAAAGTAAATAAATACTTTCTTATGTTACTTTCTTTATTAAATAACCCTTTTTACATTTATAAGACTATTTTCAGGATCGTGAAAGGCTTTCCTCCTGTGTCACCATTTATTGGAGTCAGCCCAACTTTATGTTATTTACTAAAAGAAAAAAAACCACTGTGTTGCCTTCAACTTGCACAAGTTTGTGAGCATTGTGCGTACAGAAACGCGAAAGAATATCAGTGGCAAAATAAGACAATCATCCTCGCAGCCGACTACGCTTCCAATGGGATTTACAACTTCATAATACCTTTGAGAGCACACTTTAGATCTAAGACATCACTGAACCCAATTATATTGCTGTTGGAACGGAGACCAGACATTGCTTTTTTGGATGCCATCTCCTATTTCCCCCTCGTATATTGGATGCTAGGGTCCATTGACTGGTAAGTTGTTTTGCTCTATTGTTGTTTTGTCACTTTCACTATTGTTTTAGACAGGAAAACTTTTGCTTCTAAATATTCAAAATTAACATAATTTATGTTACAGTCTCGACGATTTACTGCGAGCTGGTATAACTCTCGCCGAAAATGTGGTTGTTGTCAACAAAGAGCTATCAAACTCAGCTGAAGAAGATAGCCTCGCCGACTGCAATACCATCGTTGCCGTTCAAACAATGTTCAAGTAAATCTAATGTTAAATTAAGTAGTTGTAAGTAACGTCGTCTATCGACTTTGCGATAGGACACTTTTGTAAAACATGGTTCAAATAACCGGTTTCCCCAAACTCTATGTGGAACTGTGGTTGTATGTATTTCTATATTGAATATTCTTAATATGACATTATTAAAATGAATTAATTTCAATGCTAAAGCGAAAGTCCGTATCTATGCGAACTTTTTTTTTAAATCTACAGCGAATAATAACGCCGAGCGAGTTTTGGTTTTTTGTACGTATTTCTATATAACATTCTGCTGGTTATGTGGCCTTATAATAAAACGAAAGTTAACTTATAAAAGAAGAAATGACGGCGTGATGACTTTTTAAGATTGCTGAAATTATTTCCATCCAATATTAATTTTCTTCGGATTATTTGTTATTGCTTTTTACCACACATTACATTACTTTACAATTTTACTACACAATCTATGACTATATTTCTGCTGATATAAGTTTACCATGAATACAAGTTAACTATCACTAACAGTACAAAAAAATCGCACCTTTTAAAAAATATTTCGAACAACCCTATTTCCTATTTGAAACCGATTTTGAAGACATTTGGAAAGGACATTTGACAACCTTGAAATAATCAATCGTTACATTTCATAAACAAAACAAACCTCTCGGTACGAGATGTTGAAAAAAGTATTGGTATAGTAATGAAACCCGCAGGTCCATGAGAGATCACATGGAAGCTGTTATTACGGCAAGGGGAGATAACACTAAGGTGCTCCCTCCCTTGGAGCGTTACAAAGTCAAGAATCAGTTAGGGGGGGAAAACCGAGCATTACAGTGGGAACAACCTGTAATGTTACAGATTCGAGCATTACATTGGTGAAGGAAGAACCGAGCATTACAATTTACAATACTTATGTGATATTTTTATGTAATGTAATAACGCGCTCAGCACGACAGCTTCGTCGGACCTTGTGGATTCAACTAAATGCTCAAAATAGATTCGAATGTTACATTACAGACGAATGCTTGTCTGTCAGGGAGGCAGTATTGTAATGTAATGCTCAAAATCGAATCTGAAATGTTAGATTATAGATTAATGCTCCAAGTGAGGGAGCACCTTAAGAGTAATTTGAAGCATATTTTTGTGATTTTCTCTGTTAGATTAATTATTACAGCGTAGCGTATTGAAAATAGTTTTTTCGCTACAATCAACATGTTAATTTTTTTCTGCCCTGGCAAATAAAAATACAAGTACATTTTATTATTTCTATAGTATATTTCATTACCATTCAATTCATACCTAAAAGTTACCTCAATTGATTTCATTTGAAGGTGCAATTTTTCTGATGCTGAGTGTGAGTTTTCAAGTTTTTTTTTGATTGCAATAAAGTACATAATATTGTATGTATAGTATTGTATACCATGTGTAACGTTGTATAATATTGTATGCATTGTATACGTAAATAAAGTAAACAAAGCTCTAAATTTGAAACTCGCTTTCAGATTCTTTCCATCGATTAAATCAATTACCGAACTGACGCAGTCTTCGAATATGAGGTTCATGCAATTCAGAGCACATGACAAATACGCGTTGCATCTGTCTAAAATGGAAAAGGTTTGTAGGAAAACTAAAATTTTAATGTAATATGAAGTGACTAAATACATTCTTAAGACTTCTCTTGTTGTTGTTCCACAGCGTGAAAAGGAACGTGGCTCGCACATATCGTACATGTTCAGATTGCCATTCGCCGCCGGCTCCGTGTTCTCTGCTTCGATGCTGGACACACTGTTGTATCAGGCTTTTGTCAAAGACTATGTTATTACATTTGTAAGACTGCTCTTAGGAGTAGATCAAGCTCCTGGTTCAGGATTTTTGACATCTGTAAGTTTAACCTTTATTTTCTATTCATTTACTGCAGCGTAGCAACACGGAGTTTAATGATGTAAAGTTGGCTCGCGAAGAACATTGCGAACTTTCAAGCGATTTTTTAAAGCATGTAAGCGAACTTTAAACACTTCAACCTGTGCTTACTATAACCAGGTAATAAAACAGTGATTTTAATTCAGATGAAAATAACAAAAGAGGATATGTGGATACGCACGTACGGGCGTCTTTACCAAAAATTATGTTCAACGACATGCGAAATTCCTATCGGAATCTATCGCACGCAAGACACGACCCTTGCAGATGCCTCGCATCACGTGAGTATGTCGCCCAGGACACCATCAAAATGGTTATGGTCCCGCCTCGCGAGAATGCGACCATCGTCGGTGAGTCAAATAAATATCTCAAACAATTATCTCTAAATACTTACAGCCTATATGCTATCACCCAACACTATCAAATAGATATAAACTTCGATTTCCGAATTTATGCCAGAAGTCTTGATTCTTGACCCTGTTTATAATTTCTTCTCGCGGCATTTAACACTTATCAATGTAACTTTGTCTACTACCACACTTTTAAGAATAACCTACACTTGTGGCGTGTCCGTATTTTAGAATTTTTATACATTCGTAACTTGTATTCACGCAAAATTTGCATTCTTATTATAAAATTATGTACACATGCTTGATTTTGTATGATATCATTGCCATCTGCTGAAGCATACAGTCAGAAAGTTACGTTCTTGCTTGTAATAAAGATTCAAAGACAATACTTACAAACAATTAGATGATATCTGCATCATTGGCTGCCAGTTTAAGATAGTGGTATTGTAAATTGGATTACTTACCGATATATTTGAAGTTGGACTGATGATCGCAATCCCGCCTATGTGTTATCGTTGTAGTGTCTGTTGTGTTGTCCGCAATACTTGCATGGAGTCGTCGTGTTGTGTTGTGCCAAATAGAATAGTTGTGTAGCGGGCGTACTTAGTACGGGAAAATAGACCTACTGAATGTACTTATGAAGATACTAACTGTTGTTTTCATTGTTAGAAACTAATCTAACGTCCAATTATTATCACAAACTTTGGGAGTTGGGAGTATGCTGGATCACGTAGATTGTAATTAGAAAAGTGAACTAAAATACTTTATCAAGAACGCTTTCGTGACCGCTTTCTTCTAATCTTCAGCAGAGCTTCTTGCATGACTTCACTTCATAATATTATTAAATATAGCTTCCTGTGTATATTTGTAGCCATAATTTCATGTCAAAGCATTTAACTGGATATACACTGGATAATCTAGATAATCCCTGTATAATCTAAATGTTTGTGATCCAGTAAATGTTGCAGAATTACCCCAAAACATTAATAAAGACCAAACAACTTTTCCACTCCTACTTACTTATTATTTAAAAATTTTTTTGGACTTGTATTGTTTTAAAAGGAATCGCTTTTCGATGTGTATTTAGTGAATGTATGCGGGGCGGACGAGTATAAGTATAGTAACACAACAGTTGCAGCGGGAGGAGTGCGAAGGACGGTTTCCGGCGTGCGGGCGCAGCGAAGGCATTGGCTGCCTCAGCGGCTGCTACGGGGAGCGCACGCCGGCGGTAAGACTCACGGCCTCTTCCCATTTGGACGATTGTGCCATTACGTCGATTACAACTGTATATTACGGAATATACCAAAATACAAAGCCCGCAACTTGATGCCCAATGGTAGCTCAAAAAATCGTAAGCTGATTAACTTTTCACCTTACAACCATAATACGCCGAAAGATCTTTGTTCGAATAAATGTTAACTCTATACCTCTGGGGTTGACTGAGATTTCAAACATGTGAACGGCATATTACTTCTGAACGCCCTGCATTCTCTGTCGATATCAAAAACTTTTTGACCGATTCTGCTGTATTCTGAGAAACTCGGTGAAAAAACAGTACCTACATTCACACTGTATTGCATTTCATAGATTGCGCCTATCTACATACATACAGGGTGACCAGATTTTAGCTAACTCGATTCGCCTAATTTTGTCTTCCGAGTAGCCTAAATCGCCTAATTTTTTTTCTCGTCTATTAAGCCTAATTCGCCTAACTTTTTGGGCCTAGTAGCCCAAATTTAGCACAGAATAAAGAAAAAACAAAAAAAAGACAAGTAATCTAATATTTTTTTTCAGATACTTGAAGTAAAATAATAACTTCCTGCAAAAGTTCTCCGTCACTATCAGTGGAGAATCCTCCTTTCCACGTGCATATTACTTTTTGTTACAAGCATTCTTATGAAATAATCAAGGAATTGTTCAATAAATTTGCGATAATAGCCTAAATCGCCTAAATAAATGCGAAAAAAACCTGAGATAGCCTAAATCGCCCGTTCCCATTTTTGAGGTAGCCTAAATGGCTACTGGTAGCCAATCGGATTTTATGGTCGCCGTTTGTCCCTCTGAGGTAGCCTAAATGGCGACAATTCGCCTAATCTGGTCACCCTGCATACATACATGCGAGGCCATACAAAAACCGGAATACGGCTGTAAAAAATAATCTGTTCTAGGCGAAATTTGACGCCCGAGCTTTTTTCCGTAATTCATTCAAAATTGTGAAAGGTGTTGTTTCTTAGTGGGAATTTTTTTTTTTTTAAATTTGCAATCTCTTTAAAATTTTGAAGGACCATTTTTTATGAAAGAGGAAAATCCCCTGAACAGTACCTGATTCCTGAAATACCTGATTCCAAAAAAGAAAAGTTTGATAAATGTGTTGGTTACCGGTGCGTTTCAATAGTGTTTTGGTTTTGTTTCGCTGATTTGTATGTAATGTAAAATAAATCCAGTACCTACCTACCATTTGAGGTTACTATTTATTTTTATTTTGATACTTGTGCAGATTTCAAAAAGAAGTTTGTTCTGTGTGTTGGTGACCGGTGCGTGTTGGTGAGTCTGTGGCTTGACAGCTGACAGCTCCACTATTCTGTGCACACGGCTCACCACAGAGTTCGCCATATTTTCAGTGTTGAGTGTGTGTTGCATTGCAATAAAATGAAAACATTTTATACATGGAACCTAATGAAGATATTGAGGAGTGTTCGGTAAAATATGGTCTAGCATTCAAATATAGTCTGTCTTTTTTGGTCCTAATTAAATTTCAGTCTTAGCCTGAGCCCCATACTACTGTGAAACAACACCTTTCGAATACGTTTCAATTTTCCTAATAGAAGCAATAATCGATGTCCATTCTAAAGAGCGAAAACGGACGGTAAAAAACAAAGTTCGACAATAATTACCATCGACACTTGAGAGTGGAATTTCGAAAAACTGGGTTAAAAAGCTAATAAAAAAAATAAACAAAATAGCATCTTAAATGTTACTAGTATATTAGGTTGCGCACGAATTCCCCTATATTTACTGCCGGTTTCTTAATTGAGAAAATCGCTATGCAAATGGGTAAGTATCGTCCTGTCTCTGCAGATTTCTCACAAAAGAGCGTGACAGAGCGATAGTTAAGTATTTGCTTAGCAAAATTCTCAATTCAGAAACCAGGCCTTATAGTCACTTAATATTCTTTTGATATGGCCAAGGTTTAACAAAAATTCAAAGGGACTAACTTTTTTGGCCTCAAGCAGTTCTCTTTTGTATTTAGCATGAAACATTATATCGATCTTTCTTCTCTTATTTCCTTCAAATTACATATTCTTGTATTTGCGATCTTGCCAAAGCGCTTCTGTTTTTAAGAGCTTTGAGGAACAGTTAAGTTGGCTTTTTTTTTAATTTATTTCTTATGGAAGATTGGTTACAAAACAATTAACTTACAGTAAAATAGCTTAGTGCCAATTACAAATCTTCGCTTCTTTGATTGTACTACTCTGTGCACAAAGTATCGGGAAAAGGTCAATAATACAAAAAATCTTAGTTATTCTTCAAAAATTTCATTGCCTTCACAGTATGATCCTTCAGAATAATACACGTATAATACGCCAACGTATAATCCAATCATCGAAAAAAATATTTACGCTTTTTCCGGAATTGAGTTGAGTACTCGCGGCGAATTCTCTTTTTTTTTTCGGCTGCGGTTCAGTTGGAAGGCGCCACTCCGAAGCTTGTAGACTGGTTTGTATATCAAACTCGTAAACCCACGTCTCGTCACCAGTAAAAATGCGTTTCATGAATGTTGGGTCGGAATTACATGTCTTCAGCTACTCTTATGCGATTCAGTTATTGGAGAAAAATCTCGTCTTTTGGGACTAATCGAGAGGAAACAAGTTTCATTCCCAAGTGATTGTTTAAAATGGTACGGATTGACTTGTGCGACATAGAAAGATCAGCGGCTTTCTCTCTCAAACTTGAATGAGGATTTTCCTTCACTTTTGCGATGATAACTTCAAGAAGAAGAAGTTATGATATACCTACGCTACGAGTACATAGATATACCTACCAAAGAGGCTGCATGCACACACGACAGCACGTCGACCCTTACACGCTAGCACTCTACTCGCTTACGTTACGGGCGACTTTACAACAAAAGTGTACAATCTGACGTGCTGTCGTGTGTACCTAATATTATAATGCCGTGTCCGTTTCCTTCCCGATGCACAAGGTGTGTGTTGAATTTTGTGCCTGAGATCCAGACATTCTAAGAATCTGACTTTTTGCTGTTTGTATGTTCCGCTATGCAGACCATCTGATAATTGGACGTTTTGCTACAAGGACATTTTGCTAATTAGACTTCCTGCTCATTAGACATTTCGCGCTGTTGGACATTTAGCTACTTCGACCTTCTGATCAGAAACCATCCTGTTGACCATCAGGTTACAAACTGCAAAAGAGTTTAGTACCTTTTGTAACACGTTGTATTATGTGATTGCAACAAAATATTGCAATGTCACAGGAAATACCTGAACTCCAATCAGCTCCAAATATGTTCATCAAACAAGTGTTCTTTCGGTACAAGTTGCTAATATAATCGTTATTTCGGTCAAAAGTTATTCTGCGTAATTTTTTTTTAACTATACTTATGCGATCAAGTTGCGGACTAATAAATTCTATTCATATGTACCTAATCAAAATATGTGAATACTCAAAAAAAAAAAAACAGGGAGTTAATCTGAATTAATGGATTTTTTTTTATTGCATTAATGAATTCATCCCCAGCTAGGTCGATTCCTTTGCTCACCTACCTTCGGCAGGCTGTCTTGTCTTATACGTTCCAAAAAAATTAAAGCTCATTAAAATCATAGTAATGTTAATCGGTAGGGTTTGGAATGTCATTGGGTAGGGTATTGCAATAGCGCTCGAACTTTAAATGTAAATAAGCATATGAAAACGTACAACCTTTATCTTTACTTGAAATTTTACAGCATCGTAGATACCTAACGTTATAGTTTAAAATCTGTTATAAATTAGTTTGTTTATGGGTAGATCAATAAGAACTAGCCCTCTGGCTGGGGAAAGGCGGTGAAATTTCATTCGGAGCATTGGGATCTGTGATTTGAACGAGGTAGTCGTAACACTTTTGGTTTGCTAATTTCCTATTTATTTTGTCAGTTGATATCACACTTCAATAATTTTAAGAAATTCCTTTTACATCTTCTCATTAATTAAGTATGCCACAGTTCGCTGGGTTCTTTTGTTTTATTGTTCCATTCTACAAATAAAATAATACATTTTCAAAAAACTTCTTTAATATTTTATAGAAACCCGTCAAAAATGCAATGCTCTTCCCATCTTATACCATGTGTAACTAACTTTTTCATAATAATTAATGCATGGATGGCTACAGTATTATGTATTATCTAATCTAGCTAGATGTTTATAGTTGTAAATCATAATGATATCTAGAAGAATGTTAGAATACGCAATTCGGTATGTTCAGTTTCTCTGAGTTACCTAAAATAAGAAAAACAAAAAGATTTGACATAAGTCGAGTTATTTACACCTTTTATACAGGGTGTCCCAAAAAATTGTGTCAAGCTGAAGTCCAGAGATAGAGCACCCCTAGGGGTACCCGTATCAACCCCATGTATGTTCAGCGATTTTTTGATGTTTAGAAGTTATGAGACTTTTAAGGTTTTTTTGGAAAGAATGACCTAGTTTTGATTTTAATTCTTTAACCATTATTTTATTCAAATTCTTGTGTTATCACAAGAATGGGTAGACCTATTTTATGATCTTTGATTTGTTGTATTTATCTTCGCTTCGAATAGCAGAATAATTGGAAAATAAGTCTGCGCGGAAGAAATCGCGGGCAAAAATGTAATAAATAAAAAAAGTATGGAAAACGTAGCACCTGAAGTCTGAACACAAAAACATAGGCTACTAAAAAGTAAGATAAAAACCCAAGTTGAAATACCTAGCGAGCGTTTTAATATAAGATGTGGTTTTGAGTGACACCCGCCTCAGCAGGGATGATTATTTTCACGATACTGAAGCCAGCAAAATATTAATAATTCAGTGAAAAAAACCTAAAAATAATTAAATTGTGGACTTTCTTACTATTATTATACCTAGTACCTACCTACTATCGCTTGGCGAGCGGCCGCACTACCCGCACTTGCAATATCGGGCGCCAGATCGCGCGCGCGTTTTGAGAAGGCCGGGGGAGGGGGTGTCCGCACATCGCGTTTATTATACAGGGTGTTAAAAGACCGCCAACAGACCCGAAAGCCACGCATACTAGACACCAAAACAAAGTAGTTTTTCGATAAATTATTGCTGGGAAATGATTTTGGTTTTTTAGGTTATAATTTTGAAAAATATTTTATCACGCAATGGACGTGTAACGCACATAAGTCATATTGCGCAAGCGTAGGTATCAGTTTATGTTACTTAAGCTTGAAGTGCCGATGTTTAGAATACATTGCGGGTTACAATTTTAACGTCGTTTTTTGCAAGAAATATTCATAATTTTGATATGGCTTCTTGAGAAGATATGTTAAGAACTAGATACTAAATGCATTTCTGCGAAAAAAAAGTTTTGAAAAGTCCGACTTTGAACCTCATTATCTCGGAAACCGTTGATTTCCCAGGCATAGTTCCTTGGGCAAAAATGTTCCTTATGATGAGGACAATACGTGGTTTCCCGCTTTGTTGGCGGTCTTTTAACACCCTGTATAGCAAATTAAACAAAGTAATTTGTGAATAAAAATTTCAAAACAATTTAATTTTGATTCAAGCGTTACTAAAACTATTGTCTCAGAGTCGGGTGTCACAAACCCTTTATATGTTGCATTATAAAATGCAGATTGCAGACGCTCCGTTTTTCACATCAAACTTTGACTAACTATAATCTTAGTATCCAAAATGGATTTAGAATGGTGATTCAAACTGGCCATACCGAATTTATTAAATTCACTTTCACACAATATTAGTTAAGCCTCAAAAACTTTGATATTTATTTATGCAGAACTCAATTTGAGTAGTTTATTGAAATATCAGTGGCGAGGAGACAGATTTTTGGAGGCTTTCTAAGGATCACGCCAAAAATAACAAAATATAAAATTTGTATATTAGATAACGGTTTCACTTACTATTATGAAATGTGCAGTGCTTACAAAAGTTTAAGTTGTAAAATATAACATTCTTGTGCTCAAATTGAAAAGGAAACCAATGAGAATTATGATCCTTTGCCGCTGGTAAAAAAAAAATACAAAAGAGTCCGCTTAGCTTAGACGATTCCAAAGGGTGTTTGCCTTGAGATTCTCGCCGACGGAGGCCACTAAGGCCAGCCCTTTGCAATTCTTAAAATTTTATCTTGTGTCACGTAGACATGTAAATTTTTGAAATGGCTTTATACGCGGTGGATTAGGGAGTTTCAAGCCTGAGTTCATACGCTGTTGAGGTTTTCGAAATCGAATTTTAAGACAAACACTTTTTGAGAGCGAGCGTAGCAAACTCTGAACCATGTGATGATATGAGTCACAATTTAAATATGTCCACAGTACTCCACGAGCTTGGCAGACGAAGCGCGAGACAATCACGCGCAACAAATAGAGAGAGCTGAAATAGCGAATCTAGTGAGGTCACGGATGGAATCACTTAACCTCACTGGCATAGATTACGACGACGTAAGCGAAAAAAGAAACAGCCTCTCTTACGTCATTATAAATCCAAGTTGCGATCTTAACTTGCAAGAAGGTGACATCATGTAAGTGTGATTCGAATCTCAACTGTCTGTTAGTGCCGAAGTGGTTCAAACTTTTAACTGGTATGTATTGACCATCATTTCAGATATTTAGTACGTCCATCTCCTTTCTCGGCACAAAAGACTTTTGAACGTCACAACAGCAGAAGAAAATCCAACATAAGTTTTTGTTCACAAGCATTGATACAGGCTCAAGGAGTGGCGAGCAGAAGAGGATCTGGAATAGGCATGACGAGCTTTACGCAACCCCGGCCGCCTCCACTATCGACCACTAAAGCCAACTCATTATCGCTGCCTGATAGTCCTACTATTGTGACAGATTTCCGCGGCCGCTCCAACTCGCTTAGAGTGGTCGATGACATCCTCCTACGACGTTCTAACTCCCTTCGACAAGGTCTTAGTGGAGTTGGATCAAATCGCAGAAAAAGCAGTCTCGAGGAGATCGGGATTTCACACTTCAACTCACTGCTGCAACATCAACAGCAGCAGCAAAGGGCGAACGCTTTCAAGATAGCACTAAATGGGAGCATCGGCTTGGAAGTAACTCCGCCAGAGGAGGCTGATCGGCTGCCGGGGGGCGGCGGCGCGCCGATGGCTAGCTACGAGCAGCCGGCGGCGCTGCCCTCGTCCTCGCTGGGGCCTGCACTGCCGCCGCCCGCGCCCGACCCCCAGCACCTGCAGGGCACGATCGTATGATACCACCTTATGTGGGGACGACGACTCAGTTCCGTCGTTAGAAACAAGTGGACTTAGGGTGGTATTCTAGAACGCTACTTAAACTCAGTTCAAACTATAACGCTACTTAAACTCTGTTTAAACTCAGTTCAAACTAGAAAGCTCATTGAACTCTGTTTAAACTCAGTTTAAATAGAGTTTAGTAGTGTCGACTGTCGATAAAACAGAGCATGTTTTGATTTGAATATCCCTCCTTTCATATTGAAACATGCACTGCTTTATCGACAGTCTGAACTCTGTTTAAACTGAGTTTAAGTAGCGTTCTAGAATACCACCCTTAGTTTGAGGTTGGTCAAACGCCAATCATGTTTTGATATGTTTTTAAGTACTTTTTAAGTTCTGACTAGGCCATGTCCACTGTGCGATATAGGACGGAACTATTTTCCACCTCGTAGCGTCTCTGCACTTAGTGATAGCTTGTGTCTTTTTAGTACTTCCGAAGAATGGAACTTTAATGATGGATAATAATGTTCGAAACCCATTGATGCTAAGAATCTAAAGCGGGATCAATTATTATGTAAGAGGGCTATAACTTAAGTACCTATAGTATGTATGTAAATAGAAGAGCTTTTATTCCTATGACAATGTAACGTTACGATAAAGTTATGGTACCTACCTTAGAACTATATTGATATGAAATATAAGGTACTTACTTAAAAGTTTAATTATTTGCACTATAAGTAAAAAAATCGTATTACCTAATTAAAGTCTGTCTAGTCTGATTTTATAAATCTATTTGGCAAGGTTGGCGAACTGGGCACATCATTGATAAAGTTTTTTACTATTAGTAATTTAAATCATCAATAAAATAAAGATTTTAACACATAAGTATATTATTTCAACTATCCACAATAACACAATATATTTAGGGATGTAACGTAATAAATGAGCTTAATATAACATGTTAAATTAAAAATACAGCGGTAAAGCTTTTTTAATTCAGCAATCGCCATTCTAGCTGAAGCCAAATGAGAATAGAACCCTCCGGCAACTTAGATCCCATGTGTTCGATCCCATGGGATCGAAAGACATTTATTTTTTCTTTTAGATCCCATGGGATCGTAAGAAAAAATATTTTTACTCTTGGATGCATGGAGTGTTTCTTCTCACCGCTTTATGCATCCTGGTACTTTTAAGACCGAACATCCCATTTTCAGTAAAACGAGGGTTCCGTAACAGAAGTAGGTTTGTAATTCATTGTACTTAAAATACTTAGGTACATTGAAATATAATAATAGTGCTCATTAACAACTAAAACTTAAAATACATTAAAATAAAATAATAGTGCTCTTTAACAACTAGAAATAAACATTGCTATGCCATCAATCGCATAAGTACGCTTTTTCTTTTATTCACTTTTTTACTTGCTTCAGAAAATTACCAACCGTAATATCTTGGTTCATAAGCTTCATTTGAGATTCCATAATGAATTCGTCATTTTCTACTTGCTGTTTCTTCCTTGCATTAGTTATATCGTTCTTTATACGCACGAGTGCATATTCGGCATCGTTCTTCAATACATGTAAAAAGTTAAAATATTCCTGTTTTTTTTCCAACTTTTTGTTAAGTTTTGTGTGCCATTCTTCCAGACAGTTATTTGTTCGATGGCGTTCGCCAACTAGAGACCACAATCCAGTTTTTTTTTTAACGAAATATTTTCCATATACGCAAAGTTGTAATGTTAATTTGTCTCCACTTTACTTATATTATACATATACCAATGCACTCGTCAGAAACGAGTGTGGAACAAGCAGCAGAAAGTGATACAACTCACCTATTTTTTATAGACTTCGTCAGACCCAATTTACGTGCCTTCTTCCAGACATTGTTTGTAAAGTGATAATAACAGCCTTTCACTTCTGCATTTGGGTACTGTTTACAGATAGCCTTAATTGCTGCCATCTCGAAGTCTAAAGTAAACTTATTTGGAAAGTCGGAATACGTGACTTAATTAACTCGAGTAACACGTTGTAAGAATCAACTGTTCTATCCGTCATAAGTACATAATTACAATGGAACAACATGATTTGACGATATAGGACTCCCTACGTCCCCATGAATCGTATAATAGTTGACTAAATGGAGATAGACAGCTGCGAAAAGTTCCATCGCAGAAAATGTGTTTTATTTGAGGGAGCATACTTACGATCTCTGGTAGACCAAAAATAATCATTCTGTCGGCAACCATGAATATTTCCATTGATTTGGGAATTTGTACATCTTCAACTTTGTCGAAACATGTTTTACTTACACAGGAATTCTTATTTCTTAGTTTATGTAAGCCAGTTTTCATTGATTTCATTTTTGATAAAATATCTGCCGCAAAATTGAGTCCTCTGTTTTCCAAATTGTTAATCATTTCTTGGTACAAGGATGGAATAGATGAAGCTTCCTCATCAGCTACTTTTAGACGGCATTTATGTATCTCCTCCTGAATTTCGTTATTTGCAAAATCTGGTTTGCAATCTGTTACATGATCATCGTGACTTAATATGACGTCGTTCTGTAATAAAAAAACAAAACTTGGTTGAAATTTTTAATTTTTTATGTAAGATTTAGGTATCTTAATAATAATTCAATTTTGATCATCAATTAATATCAGAAAATAGGAAAATTTACTACCGACTTACTTTGAGAGTTAGTCTTTAATTTAATTTCGACCACTGCGAACATAATAAGCTAGATCCATTTTTATTTACAGTTTTGCGATGATATGTGAGGAGCTACAATTCAAAACGGTGTCACAAAAAAATATAAAAAAGGTTAGCACCGGTTTTATACTGTTTAAGGTAGTTTCTATCCCAATATGAAAACCTTTTCTGACAAATCGTGGTAGGTCTGGTATAAAATTACCGCATTAATCTAACGTTTTCAGCAAATAGTGTTTTGTCCGCTTGAAATTTTCAGTCATAAGACGATTTGTCCATGCAACCAATGAGAGTAGATCCGCGCCATTTTGTGGATGTGAGAAAACACTTTTTTTTGGGTTTGTCGTCACCATTTTGACTTTTGTCCGTCGTATGATTGTTTTCATTTTCTGAAGTGAGAGTTTAATTATTCTTCTTGAGAGTGTTCTTCTTGAGTGGTAATAGCCAGCTACCTGGTACGATCTGGTGTAAAAATGGAAGAAGATACTGCTGACAATGACCCTGTTGAGGTACAGTCCGTGTATTCAGGCTCAAGAAAAAGGAAGTCAACCGGCGGCAAACGAGCAGCAGCAAAAATTGCTAGATATTCAGGACCAAGCGGTTCAAATCTATTTTTTCCTTGCCCACACAATACCAAGAAACTGATGTGTCAGAAATTGACGTCAAACCAAGTAAAAAATATATTTAAACCTAATGATTAATGCTAATAAAAAAACATTACTTTTCTATTCGTTTTTCAATAATATAGTGATTTGTCCAAAAAGGTTTCTTTCAAAAAACGTCCATAGATTTCGGTCAAAACATGTTTTGTCCAAATTAAAATTAATCATAGTGAATTATCAATAAACTTGGGATGTTGCAGACGTATACAAAATGATTTAATTATTTATTATAAAAATTTTAGACCCAAAATATTACATAAACATCACCACAGAATTATCAGTTTTTCGCTATTTTCCAAAAGTCACGGTGGTCATGATCATGGTGACAAAACACGTTTTGAATTGTAGCTCCTCATGTGTGTCCTTTATGTAGAATTAACTCTCTTTTTTTTGCGGATGTAAGTTAATTGCTCCATTTTTTATCGCGAACGCATAAATTAAACTTAAAGAATGAAATTGAGAGTAATAACCTGTATCATTAGTAAAACATACAGACTGTGACTAACTGCCGGTTTCTGATTTGAGAAATTCGCTAGGCAAGTACTTAAATATCGTTCTGCCTCTGCGGATTTCTCACAAAAGAACGTGACAGAACGATAGTTAAGTATTTACTTAGTAAAATTCTCAATTCAGAAACCGGGCCTTAGTGTTCTTTACTATTTCTTAAAGTCAGCCAGTATTCAAAATGAGTTGCAGCGATTTGAAGTTAGGTTAAAACGAATAGGATCTAAGTTAACTCATGTTTTATTAGTGCACTAAATCCCATATATTTAGGATTCAAAAGGAAAAATAAATGTCTTTCGATCCCATGGAATCGAACACATGGGAACTAAGTTGCCGGAGGGGAATAGAACGGTAGGCACTCACGGGTTCACGTTTTTTTAAACCTTTTAACGACATTTTTTCGCCTAACTCAGACTAGACAAACAATAATATCTACCGAACATTTATTTAACTTTAACATTATATTGTAAATCAATTCCATTATCTTTTAAATTTTGTTAAATAGAACAATCAAAGATATTTGACCAAATGAATATCTACATAATATATCAGTTTAAAAGCTATGAACATTATAATGATATTTTATTGACATAAAATTGTCCTAAACCATAAACCTGTAAAGGCCTTCGTTGCCTGTAGTACAATCGGCCACACGCTAGGATACCCCTCTTTTTTCGATTGGCGCCCTTAAGCCGCGTGTGGTAAGAGCTGCCATCATGGGGTATCTGTGACTAGAGCATGGATACCGGTTTTCGGTAATACCGAAAAACCGGGATCCCGGACTAAATATCTACATTTGAAAAACCGGTATTGTATTATCTTAATACCGGAATTTCGGTATTTTCGGTATTACAGACAAAACTCTGAAACAAGTGTGGAATATCAAAATTTCTCGCGCATGCGATGCGTGCGAGTGCGCCGTGAGGAATAGTAATGTGAACCGGTTTTAAAAACCTACAAAAAAAAAAACGTTTTTTGTAAAAACCTGTAACTATAAACGCCGGTTTTTGTTTATTAATTATAACCGATTACTTTCTTATTTTGGACTGCAGTCCAGGGGCCTTAGCCTGTAACGCAATGGTGCCAAACAGGCTCCCAGTTGACGGCTTCAATGGGAGATTTTCTGACAGCTTTAAAAAATAAAAAATAGTTATAAAAGCTGTGACAGATGGCGTTGATCCGACATCACAAAGTAAATTCGTGCTTACTACAGCGAAAATACTTTTTCACTTCATTGCTCTGTGACTTCATCTTTCACCTCATTCCATTTTGGTACATGAAAAAGTGCACGACTTTGCTATTGTTCTTGTATGAGTGAATGGTAGAACCGGAAACACTACATTTTGCTCCATCACCAATACCTAAATATTGTGTTTGGACGTATCTACAAAGCCCAACGAGCGCGAACTGGCTTATAAAAAAACCTATCTCGTCAGCGACATCCAGTTACAAATTTGGAACTACAACTCATGAGCTATCAGAAAATTGCCCATTACGATTTATTAATGCGGATTGCGGACGGTCCTTTTAATGTTTTTGTAGAACAGCAAAGAATATTCTGATTCTGCAACTTTTTCTCCGAGTGCGCGGACAGTTTGTGAGTGAGTGAGTGTATTTGTTTTCACGCTAGAACTGCAGGACGAATTTGCCTGAAGGAATGGAGATAGCTTAGGAACCAGACTAACATAGACTATACAGTATGTCCACGGACTGCACCGCGCCACTTAATTCTGTGGTAAAGCATCATTAGTGGAACACGAATAGCATAAAATAAAATAAAAATAAAAAACTCAGTATTCAAAATAAACATTAGCAAATTTAATTCATAATGCATCAACCTGTGTATCGCACTTTCATCTACGCGATCTAATTTCGATAATTCGGTGCACTGGTTGCCGCTTTTGGCGTCAGCGATACACAGGTTGATGCATTATGAATTAAATTTGCTAACGTTTATTTTGAATACTGAGTTTTTTAAATTTTTTTTTATTTTTATTTTATGCTATTCGTGTTCCACTAATGATGCTTTACCACAGAATTAAGTGGCGCGGTGCAGTCCGTGGACATACTGTACATTACGAACTAAATTCGTCTGGTAATGTCGATAACGGAAAAAAGAGTCTACGCGGACGAAGTTGCAGGCAAAAGCTAGTATAAATTAATATTATCGTTCAATTAAATAAACTCACTTATTTCAAGTTTTCTATTTGTCTATTTTATAACAATATTTTTTTTTTTAATATACCAAAAAGTTAATACCGAAAAATACCGAAAACACCGGTATCCCGGTATTTAAAATCTTGATACCGAATGAATACCGGTATTGGGAAAAGGCTCCGGTATTCCATGCTCTATCTGTGACTGTGGCCGATCGTACCTACCTAACTTAGAACCTCACCACTTGAATCTGAGGATTATGAAACTACTGGGACTCAATTTGTTCCCAGTAAAGCTAACTTCTTACTCCGATTTTATTAGAATCGTTTTTAAATTTTAAATTCACTGAACGAAATGTCGAAAACTTATTTATGCAAAACTCAGTATAGAAAAGATATTCTATTCGGTTCGTTTGACAAGAAACTACAGATTAGAAAATGCATTGATTGATAACAATCCTATCAGCGATTTCGCAATCACTCGATTTGCCAAATTGTATACTCGTCAAATCCTTGTTGGTCAAACTAGTAGAGACGGATCAAATTTGTCAAATACTTGATTCGTCAAGTTCTTAAATGTCAAGCACGCTTTGAGTCAAGGGTAAAAAAAAGTCATAGGCATATATTACTGACCGAGCGAACAAACTGAGCGATTGTCTCCGTTTCAGCTTGGCCAAAAATTCTATCGGGCGTCCGGCGGATGTCTGTTCTCCTCTAGGATTTCTGAACCAATTCTTGTTGAAACAATCGATCACTATAGGCCAAAGTATTTGAGAAATTGATTTATGATCCGGTTTATGCCTTTCTGCATCGCTCGTTTACTCCGACTCACCATGGCTTATACAAGGTGTTACAAAAGTACCTAACTCTTTTTACAGGGTAATAGCACCCGGTGATAGGTATCACAACCTAAATTTTTTTTTTGCTCTATGACATTCCGTTAATTTTAAATTAATAAAATGTGAACGATGTGGCGGGAGAAAAGTATTTTTTAAATATTGTTTTCATTGACTTTCACAATGTTTCAACAAATGAAAGCTATGTAAATGCACCTTCACGCACAAACATATTTTTAAATTTGAGCTTATAACAGAAACAAAAAAGTTATAAACATTTTTCAATTTTGAGGTTATAAAATAAAAATTGTTTTTTTCAACTTTTTTTTACAGATTTGAGATCTTGTTGACCAGTAGGTTACACCCTGTAAAAAGAGTTAGGTACTTTTATAACACCTTGTATTAGGGGTTGCTCTACATTATCCATCCTTATTCTCTTGAATGAATTTCTCACGGATAGTATGGAGAAGGGTTATCAGACAGATGTATCTTGCTTAGATGGATTACTTTATCCAACTTTGTCAGGGAAATCGTAAGTCGAGCATATCTCGTTTTTAATCTTTTGATTGGTTTCTTATTATGAGAAGTTAATTTAATCTTCTTGTTTTTTACTACCGTTTTAGCACTAAACACTCGTCAGAATGCGGCTATGATAAAACGCCGATAATTGTTAAAGAAGTTTATCTTATTTATTACCACTATCCTAGATTGATTTATTTATTTAAACTTCATTGCACAATTATGGTATCCCGTGGACACACCTAGTGGGATATAGCTGAAAATTTCTTGTGCAGTGGGGGGGCTCAAGTTTGTGGAGAGAGAGGGCTGAAAGCAAAGGACTTTGAAGAGTGACGGACGGCTGAGTCTGGGAACCCGACGCATGGGACAAGGGACAATACGCTACAGTTATCTCTTAGATATATCATACACTCATACGTGACCTACCTGCTACAAAATTAGGCCGATAATATTTTCTAGAACAGACAAAAAAAATATTCTTAAAATGTGTCGCACGTCATCCACACGTTGAACGAGCGCCTTCACAGAACTTATGTCAAGTCAAAGTCAAAAGGTTTTATTCAATATGCCATAAATAAATTATTTACATTGAACGTCAAAATAGGTATGATCACAGCCTTCTTTATCTCTCAAGCCGTGCTGTGCAAGTCTGGCAACGTCGCCGGGTTCATGGTATAGACAATGCACTGCCTGTCAGAAGCCATTATGATAGTACGACCAAGTTACAACTAATCCGAGTCTCACTAAGTTCAACTCTGGCTGGAAACCATTAATTTTAGTCACATAATAATATGCGGCTAAATAACATGCATGGCAGTTATGCCGTTTGTTTTTATACCATGTTTCTTGTAGTTTTAAGTTAGTTGGATAATACGTTATTTAATACGGATATACGTTAGTTGGATCATACATTTGACGTGAGGATTTGTTTTGGCTGATATTGTAAGTGAAAAATAAGTAATTTATTAGGTAGTTGAACGAGCGAGCGAAGTTCTCCGAGTCTACTGGAACAATCCGGCGTTTGTATGTATGTATGAATGTTCGTTCGACGATAACTTGAGTAAATTTAGTCGGATCGTCATGAAATTTGGTAGGCAGGTAAATGAGGCCAAGAGAATTTTTAAGTTCGAACATGAGCCAAATCGGTCCAGGGATTGCTGAGATATGGGGTTGTTAAGTTTACATGGGGTCGCGAGTTCATAGTTCGGGGCGAACCACTAGTTATTCATTGCTTTAAAACAGCCCAACTTGACTTGCCAGCTTAAGGTATGTTTTTAGAGTATTTTCATAGTTTTAGTTACGATTTGTAGTTACAATTTGATCCTATAGAACCAATCGTAACAAAACACTAAATCATGGATTTATTTTCAAATGCCTCGCCGGTGTTGTGTGGCCTGGCTGTAAGTTGAATTACGACTCAAGTCTAAAGAGAGGAGAAATACCTATATCTACGTTTTCTTTCCCACGAGATAACGATTTATTAAGTCGCTGGATAAATAATTATTAGATAGTCTTACAAGACAGACAACCGGTTCACACAGTCCTTAAATGCGAGGTTGCCAAACTTAATAGCATGGCTTGAGAGATAAAGAAGGCTGTGGTATGATCAAAAGTAACAAAAAGTATATAAATATACTTTTTTTATCTAATACTAAGTAAGTATCTAGCTACTTTTTTTTCTCCAGCTTCACTAGCTCTGATCGTTCTTGGAGAAGAAGCATGGTAAAAAACTCCAAGGATCTCACATTATACCTACCTAGTGCTTAAAAAATAATACATATTTTGTAATATAGGAACGTGGGTAGGTACTCAATAAGTAGCTTGTAGCTCAATAAGAAGCTTTGCATCAATAGTGATGCCCAGAAATACAGTTTCTTCTGCAAGCTCTAATTTATCTTTTCCTAGTACAATATTGTTTTCTACCTGTATCACATTTGGTAGGGTAAACTTTATACATTTAGTTTTTTTTTTTAATTTAACAGTGAGGCTGTGAACACATGTCTGAAAAAAAAAAACAAAAAAAAAAAGTCCGACTTGGAACCTCAGTATCTCAGAAACAGTTGATTTCGTAGGCATAGTTCCTTGGGCAAATGTTCTCTAAGATGAGGACTATATGTGGTCTCCCACTTTGTTGGCGGTCTTTTAACACCGCTCGGTATTCAATACAAGCACTCGCCGAAAACAATAATTTTTCATTCTTGATATTTTCTTAGGTTTGCACGAGCACTATACATAATTTTTCATTCTTGCATAACAAATAACTATTGTTTACCGTTGAGCGGGATAGACAGAGTTATTAGCCGTATGCTTTGCTTGCTGGCTTAGCTAGCATGAGAATGAGTAAGACTTAAACTTTCGTGAGCACTGCACATTTTTTCTATTAAGTCACGGTTTTACTCACTAGTAGTTCGAGACTAGCCGTGGCGTCGCGAGGGCCGTCTCGTTCTCCATGAAGAAGGTCTCCGAATGAGAACCGAAACTAGTCGGCTACACCGACAAATTACTAGTGAGTAAAACCGTGACTTAATAGAAAAAATGAGTAAGACCTTATTTATGGGCTTATAACTTTATCTATCCCACTCTACGTCGAGGGAGATACATATAAACCCCTTTACTTCCTAAGCAATTCTTATGCTAAGCTTCCTGGTATCTTATCACGGGCGATACCTTAATGTAAACAATACATATTTATTATTAAATTTATAAATGTATTGTTTAGATTTGGGTTTTTATTCAATTTTATTCTATTGCTTTCTTTCGAGCCCTGCTACCGCAAGTTAAGAAATAATAACTATTACATTAAAATACCCCCGACATTTTAGCTTTAAATAAGCAGATTTATTAAATAGCTGAACCAATTTTGACAAAACATAACTAAGAACATTCGCTAGAAAAATTGCTTTCAAATTAAAAAAAAAACCTAAAGATTCAAAATCGTTCACCCATTTAAGAGCTACGGTGCCACAGACAGACACACCCTCATAAACACATACCTCTTTTTTGGTCGGGGGTTTGAGTTTTCCTCCACAGTCGAATTTAAATTAAATGTCAAATGTGTAAAAACGCATACGAAATCGCGGGCACAACTAGTGCTAAATAAGAAACAAAAAACCTACGAAAAAATATTCCATCTGATACAGTCACAGATTGCTCAAATTGCTGAAGACAACTCTAAATGGACCATGTCAAAGATGCATTGCGACTTTGAACTTGCTATTATAAATGTTATTGCTAAGTTTTTTCCAAACGCCGAGATACGTGGTTGTTACTATAACTGGTGCAAAAACATGTGGCGTAAAGGCAAACTTTTGGGTCACAACAATTGAAAGAGCTAAAGAAGAATTGTTAGCCTAGCCGCTGCTTTACCATTGTTGCCAAAAACACAAATATTGGAAGGCTTGAAATATATCAGCGATGAAGTTGAAGTTCTGAATTTGCAAATGCCGAAATTTATTAAGTACCTACCTCGATCGTCTTTTGGGTAAAAAGAGTAAGGTCCTGTCCATTCTGTCCGTATTCGGTGAGCGTCATTGAACGAATAATTACTTAGAGGGATGGCACAGTAAATTAAACAAAGCCATAAACAAAAATCGATGGCTCCTACGTAAACTACCGTATCCCACAAAATGGCGATTTTCATGTTTTTCGTTTTTTGTCATTAGATGATTATTTCGCATGTATCCCAAAAACAAAAACTTAATAATATTAAAAAATGAAGATTTTTTCAGACGTAAACTATCGTATGTTGATCACGGGCGCGCCGTAAACTATCGTATCGACCTCTTGCGGTAGTTTACGTGGGACACATTGCATGCTACGCCTATCGTAAGTATATCTTACCATTCTCTACGTGGGAAGTATATAGATCTGAGCTTGTGTTTTGTGATGAAGCATGTTCTTACTAAACATGTTAAGTATTCAGTTTTGTTAGTTTTACTGCGTTTTCTATCAATCTTGTTCAAAACTATAGTATGTAACAGATACGATTACGTACGTTGATTTTTCGAGGGGGTATGCTACGGTATGTTACACATACCATTTTGTACGACGTCGATAAAAAGTGATGTTGTATCGTATGTAACACGTACGATTATTTACTTGGTTTATATGAACCTGTTAACTATTGTATGTGTCACTTAGACTTATTTACTTTGCAATATTAGGCTGAGCTTATGACAATATCTTACAGATACGATAGTTTGCATGGAGGTTGAACAAAAAAAAATAGATTTTTTATTCAAATATTCAAATAATTCAAATCGTTTATACCACTTAAAGCAGATTTGATTAATAATAACATCTTTTTTATCGTAGAAAAATATTTTTAATACAAAACCATCACTGAAATCGACTGGTACTTATTAAACGGATGGAACAAACTAAAAATCAAAACAAAACCATAACATAAAAGTTTCCGCTTTGTGTATCGTATGGTGGAAAACAAATATACTTACTTCATGATGGTAAATTACACACTACTGTTTGGGACCTTCACTTTCACTAGAGTTATTTTTAACAAGGATTTGAAATGAAACACGGATGTGGTTTCTTATAGACTGACCAACCGTTTTTGTATGCATGCTTGAGATACGCTTTGGTTGACAATGAAACAGTTACCCGGGTTATAAATTTCCGAGACTCGACTTGGCGTAGGCAAATCAATACCAATAGAAGCTGAACACCAAACACATGAAGGTAACAAGAAATTCATTTATAAAATATATTTTTTACTGAAGATACAAACACTCTACAAAGGAGCTTCAAAACAAAGATTAAGAGATCCTCATTTGGTTCATCAAATACTCACAAACTTAGATCCTAAGGATTTAAAAAGGCCCAATCTTGGGGTAGTTTGCAGCACACTTTTAGACTGAAAATCTGTTCATAGCCTGTAAGTTAATTTGGCCAGTTGGATGGACTCAAGACTTGTTGAGAACTGTGTCTGTATGCTTGACAAGCTCAGCCGTCACCATTAATTTCATTTGGTCTAGTTCCTAGACACGCGGTGTTCATATGCATGGTAACGAGAAGACTGTGGCCTTTATATAGACAGTATATGAACGCTTCTAAGTATGAACACAATAGTAAGCCAAACTGAAACTCCGATCTGCGTGATGTATTGTATATTCCAAAACTTTCATTGGTGCCTAAGGTACACTGTGTTTGGCGTGGCTTCTTTGACTAAGTCTGTATACTAATAGGTGAAATGTCTGACTTATCTTTGGATCACAAAGTAACCAACAACCACCACAACCAAAGAGTATTCTATCTGTCAATCTACGCCAGAGAAAATACACGTCTGGGTTTGAGTGACTGCTGCAGTCTTCTTGGGATAACTATCATGGGCTCCTAAGCTTGAAAGTTTAGGTAAAGTTTAGCTCCTGAAATGCTCCAGTTTTGCATGTCCTGAGTAAGAATAGGAAAATGGCTGATACGAGTTATCCCGAAACCCGGCACTAAAGAATAACTATGTGAAAACATCATCCTAAATTTCCAAATACGAATTTCCAATACAGATTCGTTAAATTTACAGGAATTCTTAATATTATTCATATCTTACTAATTTACAGTCTTTATTTCCAACTGTTCTCTTCAAAACTGTAACCGGATGGTGTTCGAGAAAAAATTGCTGCGTTTACCACCTCAGTGGCAAATATGAATTTTATTTCCCAACCGTCCTTTTCGAGCTCATCAACGGATAATATCGGGGTTGGTTAGCCTAAAGTAGGCCTCTTTAGAGTTTATGCAAGTCTTTAAAAAAAATAACAAGTAATGAGAAAAGCACTGAGGCAGAGAGTCTACAATGGGCTACTCCTACTTTATTTAAGTCTAGTACTTTTTCATTAAATATCTTGAAGTCGGAAATAATAAATAGTTGATTCGGTCGTGAGCTTCAAGGAAACTGTTGAAAATTAAATTATTATTTACTAAACGCCACTAATTTTACCCAAGTCCCCACCCCGGTGGCAGTTTCGAAGGAGACAGTTGGGAAAATAGGAAATATACAAATTGATTAGTGGAATGGAAACATAAGGAAGTATAAAAAGTTATTTCATATAAATGTTTATTTATAATTTAGGTTTAGGTTCTACTAAATGTAATGAATGAAGTAAATATTAATTATCACTTAGATAAACCTCTGGTCCCATTTGAAATTTTAATATTTCCCCATGTATTTACTAAATTAATGTTACATACCATACTATTTTTCATGTGATTTACAAAGTAAAAAACTGTAAGTGCCACATACATGACGTCATTTTACCTGCGATTTATCCATGTAAAACATGGTATGTGAAACATACGATATTTTCAGTCACCTCATCCACGCCGTAAAAAATGGTAAGATTAACATACGATATTTTCTTACTTCGTTACCCCGTCGTAAAGAATCGTAACAACAATATCTCCAAAAGTATTCAAAATACAGCTTTTACTTTAGCACATAAAAATAGAGCCCAAAATAACCTAATTATGGTAAAAATTTCAAACCAAAAGCTTTAAAATCAAAAGAACGGTTAAAGAAAACATCTTTAAATGGCTCTCCTGGAAAGTTAGCTTTTTGAACATACGGTAGTTTACGTAGGAGCCATCGAAATACTGTCAATGTTTGGCGCCTACTGAATACTCTTAAAATAATTGTGTCCAATTCTAAAATGCAGTTAGCAAAAGGCGTTTCCGCAAAACGTACAAAGAATGAGATCATCCATGACGATGTGATCAGAACTGTCCAGATGCAACTTATCAACAAAGAAATTAGCATCGGCCATGCCTTAGACAAACTACGATAAAATGAAATATGTGTAGATTAGTTACAATTAATTATAATTAATTATGTAGGTACCCCCTTATGTATAAAAATAATAAAGACCATGCCTAAGAAAACACATGTACAAAAGCGAGCTCTGTTTTCCCGCCAGTGACTGGTTTTGTTTGATGCAATTGCCGTTTGTATTGTATGGAGATAAAGTTCACATTTGTATGAGTAAGTAAGATTCACAAGATAAAAGGCAGAAAGATAAAGTTCTGCATCAGAAATCGATTGGAAGAAGTAGTAACAATTTCTTCCGATCGATTTCGTAACGGACCGTTGAAAGCTGCTTAACACACCACTTTCAACGTAAATTTTGTCCTGCAAGTAGTCAGTAACCAACTTGCAAATTTGTTGGTCTATCTTGGTTTCTTTTGTGGAGGGCAAATAAATGCCCTTCCGTGTTGCAACGAGATTGGTCTATTTTGAAATCAGACTCTATAGATTCTGATTTCAGAATATCAATCGTGCGATGCATGGTAGGGCATTTGCCCACCTTTCGGTTGAGGCGGTTGTGCCAGCCTTCCTGGATATTAGCGTGATATTATTTCCCATCCACTGGCGGGACACGTACTCTTGGAAGGCTGTCACAGGCTCGCCCACGGGACCATTGTGCATTAAGAATAACCAAGCCTTAGGAATGTCCAGGCACTGCAGCGCCGAGTGGTCTCTTCACCCATCTAGTGTGAGTGAAGGTGCCACTGGACGCTGTATAAATCATCTCATTACGTAGATGCAAAAGGCCTTAGTTTAGTTTAGGAATGGAGCTAGAAGGCAGGAAAGCCATAGCCGCACACATCCTCAGGTATTTCTTCCCTTCTGGTACCTCGGTTAGCTTTAGGAAGGCGGCTTTTTTCCACAAAGCTTTCGTGAAGTGGAAGAAACACCCGGAGATGTGTGCGCCTGGGAAAATTGAATTGAAGGCGTTTATTGCTGGCATTTCAAAGTCCACTCTGACATGACTTGGTGCGAAACATGAAATGGCATGCTTGAGCAACATGAATAGGATATGATGATATGAATATCTCATAGGTTTTCTGTGTTTTGTTCGGCAAAAGGGCAAACACGAGAGGCACGATGTGTTTTTTTTCGGTGCCGTTGCTCAGGTCCCCATGGATAGTATAAATTTGAGCGACCGGATCCGGGCTGGAGTCAAAAGTACCATCCATGAGGACGTATTTGACCTTTGTCAAAGCATCTCTGCCCTTTTGCGACACAAAACACAGAATCCTTTCCTCCTCACCGTCATCTATCAATAAAAAGTCGTTTCTAACAGATTCGACTATTTCGATTTCAGACATGTTTCTGAACCGGCTTGCTTTGGAGACCTTGTGGTGCTTGTTTCGTGAATTATAAAGTTATGATTTGATGTTTCCAAGTTGCGGAATTTCACCAACATAATCCACGGTCTTTAAGCACTTAAACTCCTCTTCAAAAATTTGCTGAATTGGCGCCGAATCTGTTCGGACTCGCTTCCTGCAGATGTCAACCACCTTACTGACCTCTTCTTGATTAAAATCTGGTAAGCAAGAAGGAGAATGAGCCGTCTCACGTTCTACCACCAAGTGCTCTTTGCACAGCCTTAGTGTGGCTTTACAAAAATAGGTTGTACACATCCACTTCGTGGAGCCACTACTATTTTTCTTATTTATCCTTACAAACTTCGTGGAGCCACTACTATTTTTCTTACTTATAGTTTTGTATAGAGAATGGGCACGAACAATCGCTTTCGTTGAAGTACGCGTGTAAACGAACTATGAATGAGGTTTTATTTTCCGTCGGGATTTAGCATCTACTTAAACGGCCAGTGTTTTTTTCTTTTTCAACACCATAGGGCGCGGGAAAGACTGTCCCGGCGTCGCGTTCAAATTTCGAAGTGCACAAAAATGCAGATAGTTTAAATCATAAATCCGGCCTTTACACGATCGTAAATTACTAGTAACAGCAAACTTTCCGAGCGTGGGAGATGATAAAGTATGTTTTTTCTCCTCTACACCTGCAGACAAGCCAAAAAAAAAAAATCTCTTTGCAAACGAATGGTAAAAAAAAAATTGATTTTTTTTCTCTTTTCCTTTGTATCCGTTAATTTCCGATTACTTGAGCTTTTCTCAGACTGTACCTCGTAAATATTTGAGCGGCGCAGACAGAAGGCGTCGCCATGAAAACGCGACGCAGGCGGAACGCGACGCTGGGGGAAAGCGATGGGCGCCGCCAAAATTCAGAAGAACTTATGTAGCGACCTGTCTGAAATCGCGTAACCTCATGGCGTTCATTCCGCAGTGCAAGCGTTGCTTGGTCGCTTCCTTTATTGACATATTTACATATATATTTTATAGCCTGAACTTTTAAACGTATTTGATAACACTGGCGAATGTGGTACTACCCATCTGTTGTCTATGGTAATATCCTGACCTCGCATTCTTACGTTCTTGCGGTGAACGCAGTCGATAAGATGGATATCCATCTCCGCCACTTATAGTTTCCTGAACCATTAGCTTTGGGTAGTTTTTAGTACATCGACCATCCTCATGCACGGGCTGTTTGTGTTTAATGTGCCACATGGACCATGCACCATATTATAATGTCGTACAATATAGGGTCTTCGTTGAGATTCGGGAATTCAGCACTTATACATTTGTCAACATCATTAGGCCGGATTTTGTCTTGGAGCCAAATTAATGTGTGAGCATGTGGTAGCCCTGGCTTCTGCCACTCTATCGGCAACATGTGGCACAATGTTGTACCGAAAACCTTTTTTTTTTGTAAGCAACTCGATGAGCAGCTTCAGCTTTAGATGGAAGACTAGGGCAATAATGTCATTCCTGTCGTGCGACGCCGGCCCATCGAGTAACGCTTCGCCTGCCCATCGATTTCTTCCCATTTGGGATTGGTGGTAAAAGTTATAAATAAATCCGGTCTTCCGTATTTTCGCACATAGCACATAGCTTCTTGTGTGCGGTTCGTGCATGTACCTTAGGCCGCCGTTAAAGCTAGCTAGATGGTAATATGACCAAACGGCCCAAGTCTTCGGCACTGGTGTCGCGAAGTTTTTGTTGGTTTGTTTGTATGTAAATAAGATGCTCCGTTTTTTCAGGGTGCACTCTAATTCGATAGCGGAACTTTAAGTAGGCTGGCTACTGATCACTACAAACAACTTTTACCAGTCCCAGTAGCATGAAACAGAAGCGAGGAAATTATTTTGTTAGCCAAGCGGGAAAATGAAGCAATCGTCCTCATTATGATGCCACATTTGATTACATCAAGTCCTGTGAGGTGGGCAAATTTTTCATATTTTAAACCATGTTTTAATGCCGGAGATATAATTTCAATATGTTTTAATAAAGATTTAGCCAATTTGGTTTTGTGGTTTTCCTTTACTTTGCAAATCTTTCCAAAATTAGAGCTTGGCAATCTTAGCAATCTCTCTTTTTTTATTTTTTGTTATTGTCTCTTGTGGATTCTTCAAGTTGCTTTTGTTGTTCGGGTGTCAGTATTAAATCGTCCAAAAATTTTCTTTGTGCGTTTTTTTTCATGTAGTCGTGATCCCGGTACATTACTTTCTTATTAGCCGGCTTTACAATTTGTGCTATGGGCATTGGTTGTCCCTGTAGTGCACAAAAGTTTATGGTTTGATTTTTAAAATACTCGGAATACTTTTCCTCACAGGAACCGGAGTGTCGGGGGTCAAATTGGAGTATTCTTTTAAAATTTGTATCTTTTTCTTTGATGTGTAAATTCTCAGCTTTTACAGGACTTCCTTTGAAAAAACCTCTAGGTCGGTGGAAATTTTGCAATTTTGATGTGCAGCTTGAACGTATGTTTACATTTTTATTTTTGTTGAAGTCTATAAGACCATGCATCACTGTTATGACATGCTTGCACTGGGCAAGAGGGCCTACGCCAGCTGCGCACTCGCACTGAGCTTCTTCTATCGTGTGGTCTCTGAATTTTATCACAATATTATAGTTGATATGCTTTCTCATCTCTGACGCACAATTTGAGAATATGAAATAATTGTTGCCCTCTACAGCTACGCGAAAAGTTAAAATATAAGTAGTATTCCTTGTACATTTGGTGTGCTTGTTTCTTTTCTTGGTTACCTGATAAGGTCCGGAATGTACGCAGATCGTGTTCGTCTATTGACGGTATGGTTATGTCTTGAAAACATTTTGAATGCGGTACTTGAATTTTGTATGTAGTCTCTGGGTTGTTAATGACGTCGCCGAATAAGATGTCGTAATCTTGAAGCCTGTAATAAAATAAGAATTAAATTGTATAAGAAATAAAATGTACCTAAAAGCCATTAAGCACAAAAAATATAACTTACCGTTGCACAAGCACGGCTTTTTTTCCTGTGCGCTTGGCATTGCGCTTCCCTAGTTCTATTTTGAGCGCTGCCAACGACCAGGAACCATAATCTTTAACCATAGGTATTGGTGATTAGGTTTATCGAGCCAAAATGCAACGAAAAGAATAGAATAAGTCAACTTTTATTTATTCATCTTTTTATTGTTTTATTTAATCATAATGGCTTTGTTACGAGACTTTTGAGTTCGCTTACCAATTAAATACCTAGTTAGTCCAACATTTTTTCCGCTGTGATCCAACTATGCTGTCAACGCCGATACAGTGGTCTATATTGTAAACTTTTTTGTGTAAACCTTAATGGCTCGATTAGTTCGTATCCGTGCCCCTAAAAAAATAAAATCTGCTTTTTTACCGCCATCTATGAGATATCGAAAGAACGTGGCCTAGAAAGTATCTTATTTGACCACCATGGCAAAATACCTACCCATGAAGCAATCGTCCTCATTTCAGAAAGTGTTTAGTTTATATTGACGCTTAACAAACTTGTTTCCTCTTTAGATTGAAACCTCTTTTGATTAACATTGTCTATGTTATGATTGATATTGTCATAGATATCTCAAGTTGACATTTGTCTACACTACAAGGATGCATACACTTTAACTTCATTATAAAAATTTTGCATAGTTGTTTCAAATAGAAAATAATATGGAGCTAGGTTTTATAGAAAGCCAGAAAGGCAAGCCAGTTTCGTTGGCCGATGGGTTTAGATGTATAACATAATTTTTGAAAATCAAGGTGGCTCTTCACGATGGAGATGTGCAAATCGCGAAAATTGCAGTGCGACGATAAACCCATACGTCATAGGTGAAGTGTAACAAGGCGAAATGTAATTCGGCAAGGCGTAGTGAACCCATAAATGGGTTAAGACCACAATCGAATACTGCGTCCAGCTCAACACACTTGTGCTCCGAATCATATAAAAAATAGAATCGACTCCGTGATGGATAAATGCAAGAAAGCTGTACCTATGCAAGAAATATACTTCAAGATGTAATTAGAACTTTTGTTTTATTTATATTTATTTTCAGACTGTGTTCCTTGAATATGGTATCCATAGTATTAAGTAGTGTTTCTAGATCACTGGTGTTATCGGCAACAGCTGCAATGTCATCCGCAAATCTGATAAAGACCACTCTTTCTCCATTAAATACGACTCCCTCAGCTGTTTCTTCCAGTATTTTATTAATAGCTGTTTCTATAAATATATTGAAAAGTAGTGGTGACAGTGAGCATCCCTGGCGAACTCCTTGTCTGGAGTTCGTTTTTTTATTGTGGGTTTAAGGGTCCCTGATATAGTAGCAATGCTGGGTCCAAACCATTCAAGTTAGAACTTTGAAATTTGAACTACAGTTGCGTTTTATAGCAAAACTACCAACCATGACGAAAAAAGTAATAATGTTAACCCTTCAAATGCCCAAACCGGGGTTAAAAGTTTGTATGAAATACATTTTTTTTTTGTCTGATATACTTGAAACTAAGTATTCGTATGCTAAATCAGAAAAAATCAAACACTTGTTTCAGCGTTTTTCTCATTTCAGCCAATGAAGGGTTAAAATGGGTGGAAACGTTGAAGTTTTTTTCCTGATGTAGTAGCAATGCTGGGCCCAAACCATTGAAGCTACAACTTTGAAATTGAATGTGCAGTTGCATTTTATAGCATTACTACCCACCATAAAGAAAAAAATATAATTTTAACCCTTCAAATGCCCAAACCGGGGTTCAAAGTTTGTATGAAATAAAAAAAATTTTTGATCCGATTTACTTGAAACTTAGTATTTGTATATTAAATAAGAAACCATTAAACACGTGTTTCAGCGTATTTCAAATTTCTGTCCACAAAAGGGTTAAAAGGGATAGAAAAGTTTGAAGATTTTTCCTGATGTAGTATCAATGCCAGGCCTAAACCATTAAAGCTACAACTATGAAATTGAAACTGCAGTAGTGTTTTGTGGCAAAACTACCTACAATAAAAAAAAGAATATAATTTTAACCCTTCAAATGCCCAAACTGGGGTTCAAAGTTTGTATGAAATAATAGTTATTTGTTATGCAAGAATGCAAAATTATTGTTTGCGGCGAGTGCTTGTATTGAAAACCGAGCTAGCGAAGGTTTCTAAAATTGAGCCACGAGTGTAGCGAGTGGTTCAAAAAAAGAAACCTGAGCGTAGCGAGGCATTCAGAAGCACGAGACGCAAATAATATTGCATTCGTGCGAAACTCAAAACTTTTCATCTCACAGAAGCGAGGAAATGATTTTGTTAGCCAAGCGGGAAAAACTCTATAGGCAACAACATACAGGCAAAACAGGTGAGTCAAATAAGTTCCTTTTAAAAGCATATTTCACTGTAGTTACGGCTGCCGCACTAAAGTTTTGAGCTTCGTTGGTATTAAAACAATTCGTTTTATTAATGATTTCCTGAAGTTTATTTATCCAGACACAAAAATAATGTAAATAAGAGAATGTTTTTTTTTTCCGGGTGCATTCTGAACTTTTACCATGTAAATTTAAAATTTCTAGAGATAGAAAGTAAATTCAATTATATTGTTTGAAAAAATGTACTTAAAAAACGAACCCATAATTATTTATTCGATAAAACAGAAGCGGAGCATTTTTTTAATTTACTGTTATTAAAAATAAATATAGTGTACAAAATATTAAAAAGACTGTAAGAAGAAACCGCGTTTCTGAATGTTCTATTCCGTGACTTTAGATGTCTATGCCTCATTTGCATTCACAGTTTTGTATAGAAAATGGGCACTGTCGTGGAGAGTCGCGTCTAAACGAGGCTCTTCTTTCTGAAGCTTTTATTTATTTATATGGCATCTACTGAAACGGCCAGTGTTTTTTCTTTTTCTACATCAAGGGGCGTGCGTTTAAATTTCGAAGCGCACAAAAATGCAGTTTGGTTAAATTCGGGTTTTACACGGTTGTAAGTTGCTAGTAACAGCAAACTTTCCGAGCATGAGAGATGAAATAGTTATTTGTTATGCAAGAATGCAAAATTATTGTTTGCGGCGAGTGCTTGTATTGAAAACCGAGCTAGCGAAGGTTTCTAAAATTGAGCCACGAGCGTAGCGAGTGGTTCAAAAAAAGAAACCTGAGCGTAGCGAGGTATTCAGAAGCTCGAGACGCAAATAATATTGCATTCGAGCGAAACACAAAACTTTTCATCTCACAGAAGCGAGGAAATGATTTTGTTAGCCAAGCGGGAAAAACTCTACAGACAACTACTTACAGGCAAAACAGGTGAGTCAAATAAGTTCCTTTTAAAAGCATATTTTACTGTAGTTACGGCTGCCGCACTAAAGTTTTGAGCTTCGTTGGCATTAAAACCATTCGTTTTATTAATAATTTCCTGAAGTTTATTTATCCAGACACAAAAATAATGTAAATAAAAGAATGTTTTTTTTTCCGGGTACATTCTGAACTTTTACCATATAAAATAAAAATTTGTAGGAGATAAAAAATGAAATTAGTAATATCGTTTGAAAAAAATGTATTTAACAAACCAAAACATAATTATCTATTTGATAAAACAGAAGCGAAGCATTTTTATTTACTGGTATTAAAAATAAATATAGTGTACAAAATATTGAAAAGACTATAAGAAGAAACTGCGTTTCTGAATGTTCTATTCCGTGACTTTACCTTTTTAAAAGATCCTTATGCCCCATTTACATTCACAGTTTTGTATAGAGAATGGGTACGAACAATCACTTTCGCTGAAGTACGCGTGTAAACGAACTATGAATGAGGATCTTTTTTCGGTCGGGATCTGGCATCTACTTAAACGGCCAGTGTTTTTTTCTTTTTCAACACCATAGGGCGCGGGAAAGACTTTCCCGGCGTCGCGTTCAAATTTCGAAGCGCACTACAGATAGTTTAAATCCGGCCTTTACACGATCGTAAGTTACTAGTAACAGCAAACTTTCCGAGCATGGGAGATGAAAAATTTTTTTTTAGTCCGATTTACTTCAAACTAAGTATTTGTATACTAAATCAGAAATAATTAAACACGTGTTTCAGCATTTTTCTTATTTCAGCGAATGAAGGGTTAAAATGGGTGGAAACGTTGAAGATTTTTCCCTGATATAGTAGCAATGCTGGGTCCAAACCATTCAAGTTAGAACTTTGAAATTTGAACTACAGTTGCGTTTTATAGCAAAACTACCAACCATGACGAAAAAAGTAATAATGTTAACCCTTCAAATGCCCAAACCGGGGTTAAAAGTTTGTATGAAATACATTTTTTTTTTGTCTGATATACTTGAAACTAAGTATTCGTATGCTAAATCAGAAATAATCAAACACGTGTTTCAGCAATTTTCTCATTTCAGCGAATGAAGGGTTAAAATGGGTGGAAACGTTGAATATTTTTCTCTGATAGTAAGTAGTATTCTCGGTAGTAGCTGTTTACGCCCGTTTGGTCATTGTGTGGTTCTGGCGCTGGCGGACACACGGTGAGCATTGGAATGGGCTTGTGGCTGCCTTAGAGCAGAACCAAACCTTGGTTTCTTACTTTGTGGATGCCGCGGGTCAATCCGCCTCCTTTGTGGCCGGCACATAGGCTATGAGCTAAATTAGTTATGGTCCAAAATGGCATTGTGTCAAAATTAAAATTGAAGTAGGTATTCGCTGTCTAATATCCGTCACGCAAGCAAAATTGTTGCCAAAATAACTTTGTGAAGAATTTAAATAAATAACAAGGAAGTTTACATAACTCGCATCGCCGCTGCCATTCGCCGCCACCGACGTCCACCCAGGATCGTCCTTCGGCATACGCAGGTAAGAAACCTTGGTATTCTCAACCTTTGTGCAGCCAACGAGCACTACCAGTGTCCGCCTGATCCGCCCGCATACAGTCCACCTATTTCCCACTCGCGCCGCACCATATTTTGGTCCTTCGAGCCGGATTTTGGAATATTTGTTGAAATATAACTCGCCTCGTTGGTTTTGAGGTAGAAAGTTGAACCTTGTTATTTACCCGCCTTCACAGAGTCACGCATCCCATGGGATACTATTGTTTTCTTTGATTTACGCACTTTAGATTATATTCGCACCTATTGTAGGTACAAACACCCCGCCACTCTGCCAATAGAGCTGTTTTGTGTCATAGTACATGGAGTACTTCAGATAGGCAGCTCCGAGGTTGACATTTGTTTACTTTCCTACACCGCATAGATAAAATATCTTATGTTTGGATTCGCGTCAACTCGCAGCTACCTTTCTCCTAATTAATTAATTATTTAATATTGCAATTAATTTACCACTCGCACCTTTTCTCATTGATAAGGTAATATAAACGTATCACTACTCATTTTATTTTTATCGCTGTTTACCTATTTGAACGCAACTATTTTGAGAGTTATTTGGTTAACTTAAGATTTCTGCCAATATCATTTGAAAGTTTCGAGAGCGCAATCATCTACAATGGCCTTTGCTGCTAGAAAACTCAAGGTCCTCGAAGCAAAGCGAGAGCTGTATCTTTGCCAAATATCAAATTTGCATAGCTCGACATGTAAGCTTGAAAATGAGAGATCACAGCAAATGTTCTTATCGCAAGCCCAACATGCTGACAACCTACGGTTGGAATTCATAAAGATTGTTGACGAAATAAACTTGTTGTGCTTGGAGATAGATCCTGAGCATGTTGTTAATTACCAGTCAGTGAACGAGTATGATGAGTTTTTCTATGTCATCCAGGAAATTGCCCATCGTCTACAAATTAAATTGAGCCTGATTGAACAGCCACAAACTGCAAATACATGTGCTCCGTCCCAACCTGGGCTGAATGTAAGGATCCCGAGCATTAAATTGCCAACATTCGACGGGGAGATTCAGAACTTTCCTTTCTTCTATGAAACTTTCAAGAGGATAATCCACGAAAACAGAGAGCTGTGTGACTCTGAACGGGTACATTACTTATTTAGCCACCTTACTGGTAAGGCAAAGAACATATGCGCAGGTGTATTGCCCGCCGGAGAAAACTACTCTCGTATTTGGAATGCACTTGTCGAAAAATACAAGGACAACAGAGCACTTGCTACTTCATACTTAGACAAATTGTTCTCGGTAAAGGGTGTCGACTATCCCTCAGCAAGACAGTTGGAAGAGGTCATTGATAAATACTCTGCGAGTATAGCTGCGTTGAGGCAATTAAACATCGAAAAGTTGAGTGACTTCATGTTTGTGCATCTCGGGCTGAAACTAGTCGATGAAGACACGGCGAAAAGCTTTGAGGCATCCATCCGGGGTGAAGCTGAAATGCCAACATATGATCGATTTCTTAAATTTATTCGTCAAGAGGTCAAGATCCTAGAGCGCATAGGCAAAGATAAAAAACCCACTTTTGCTGAGGAGAATACTTATGCGTTACCCACTCCGAAATGTTGTAGTTTTAATGATCAACCGATAGTGTCACATGCATTAGTGGCAACTCACCGGCCCCGGAAAACGCGAGTGCAACAGCAAAGCATGAAAAAATGCAATTTATGTGAATTAAATACGCACACGCATATGTTTGGATGCAGTAAATTCAAAAGGTTATCACCTTTAGATAGATTTAGGTTTGTCAAAGAGAACCGTCTGTGTGTCAACTGTCTAAGCAGTCAGCATACGACATTATATTGTCGCTCAACGACGACATGTCTTAAATGCAAGGTAAGACACCACACACTCCTGCACTTTGGCAAACAAGCTACTCAAGCCAATCATAGTGCAGTAGTATTTAATGAGGAAAAACCAGAAGCAAGTTTGAAAGCTTTGGCTAAGACTCCAGATCTTTTAGTTAAAACTTCAAATGCTACATCTCTTGCTGGCAAAATAGAGACATCAAACCGGCCCCAAGTTCTGGTAACTACGGCTGATGCAGATACCGATATCAAGAAATGTAACCACATCTTGAAGACAGACCACAGGCTCAATGAGTTCCGCAGCTTCGCTAACTCTAAGCGAGATTCCGCAGCTTCATATGAACAATTCAATAATAATGGGCTCGAGCCTAGATTATCTCGGTTAGAGAAGTTGCTGGAAAGGAGTTGGAAAGGCCCTTGTCTAAAATCACATGCAAGCACCGTACGTCAACATCCTCCTTGGAATCATGCATTTAAGTTTAAATGACCAACAAAGAGCTTTACTCTTTTGGTATTATTTGGCTTTAACCCACATTGGCTGCAAATTATTATTGTTGTATGTATTTGGAAATTTTACCTTGTACCTTTATACAATAAATTCATTTTGCTTCAATAAATTAGGAGCATAATATTTAAGTTTGTTTGAGCTTACGTGTAAGCAGTTTAAGTTAGTAAGAGCTTACGCTCTGTGAGATTTAATTACAGTAGTCCTGGTCAAGTGGTATAATTATTATGCTATGTAGCGTTTATATTATTTTCGGTCGGAGTACCTATTATTTATGTAAGAGAATACTTAGTAGGAGTTTTAGTTTTCAAGTAGAATTTTCTTTTGTTTAACCTGAAGTTAGGGTGATTTGATTTTCTTTAATTTAACTTGAAGTTATTTTGAATATAAGTTTTTTTATTTGGCATTTAGGTGGTTTGTATCTTTCGTATTGATTTGTTTTCGGTTAATATGTTGATGACTTTATTTGTTTTGATCTGACTTGTTTGTGATGGCGTTAGTGATAACAACGTTCAACTACTCTAAATTCTAAATGTTGAAAGGACCTCAACCTTTCAAGGCTGGGGCCATGTTTACGCCCGTTTGGTCATTGTGTGGTTCTGGTGCTGGCGGACACACGGTGAGCATTGGAATGGGCTTGTGGCTGCCTTAGAGCAGAACCAAACCTTGGTTTCTTACTTTGTGGATGCCGCGGGTCAATCCGCCTCCTTTGTGGCCGGCACATAGGCTATGAGCTAAATTAGTTATGGTCCAAAATGGCATTGTGTCAAAATTAAAATTGAAGTAGGTATTCGCTGTCTAATATCCGTCACGCAAGCAAAATTGTTGCCAAAATAACTTTGTGAAGAATTTAAATAAATAACAAGGAAGTTTACATAACTCGCATCGCCGCTGCCATTCGCCGCCACCGACGTCCACCCAGGATCGTCCTTCGGCATACGCAGGTAAGAAACCTTGGTATTCTCAACCTTTGTGCAGCCAACGAGCACTACCAGTGTCCGCCTGATCCGCCCGCATACAGTCCACCTATTTCCCACTCGCGCCGCACCAGTAGCAATGCTGGGCCCAACCCATTTAAGTTACAACTTTGAAAAAATACAGTTGCGTTTTATAGCAAAACTACCAACCATGAAGAAAAAAGTAATAATGTTAACTCTAAAACGGCCAAAACGGGGTTCAAAATTTGTATGAAATTATCATTTTATTGGGTCAGATTAACTTGAAACTAAGTAGTCGTGTATTAAATCAGAAATAATAATTAAACTCATGTTTCAGCATCAAAAAGGGTTGAAACATTTTAAGAGTTTTCTTGATGTAGTATCAATAACAATGCCGGAACCTTTAAAGCTACAACTATTCAATGAACATTTAACTACAGTTGCGTTTTATAGCAAATCTACTAAGCATGAAGAAAACAATATTAATGATAAACCTAAAACGGCCAAAAAGGTTCAAAGTATGTTTTTTTTTTTTTTGTTGGATTCATTTGATCTTTACCAATTTGGTCACACACATACACAACACATACACTTCCACGCTGAAACTGCACGACGGATTTGGATGACATTTGGAATAGAGATAGCTTACAAAAATACACACCCATGACTCTATTCATGCTAATTTGATAATGGTGAAAGATGTACCCAGGCAACTTCTTATAAGTCTTCGCGGACGAAGTCGCGGGCGAAAAGCTAGTCATCAATAAATTCTAAGTGCCAGTATTAGTCGAGTGTAACCACCGGTAATGGGTATATGCCCGGTTTCTGAGTTGAAAATTTTGCTAAGCAAATTTTTATGAGTAAGTATCGTCCTGTCTCTGCAGATTTCTCACAAAAGAGCGTGACAGAGCGATACGTAAGTTCTCAACTCAGAAACCGGGCCTATGGCCTATGAATGAGAATTTTACTAAGCACATACTTACGTATCGCTCCGTCACGCTCTTTTGTGAGAAATCTGCAGAGACGGGACGATACTTACCCATTTTCTTAGCTAAATTCTCAATTCAGAAACCGGGCCTTAGTGGTTACATCAGATCAGTGTGACCAAGGGCCTTAGGTATGCTCAGTAGTTACACTAGTGTGACAAAACAGTGTAACCACGCACAGTGGAGTATTTGGCATTAAAACTTGGCCAAAAATATTTTATACTTCGAACTACCATTATTTGTGTTTATTTCCTATAAGAAAGGATAAATGCGTAAAAATATAGTATGTATGTCTGTTTGTCCGTCTGTCTGTCTATCTGTCCGTCTGTCAGAGCCAATTTTCTCTTAAACTACTGGACCGATTGAGTTAAAATTTGATACACATGTGTAAGGCGGTGACCCAATTACGGACGTGTAACGTAAATCAATGAATTTTAAACTTAGAGGCCACTTTTGGGGGGGTAAACAGAAAAAAAACATATTATTTTGCAAACTATATCGTGTGATATATCAAATAAAAGGGCTCATTGTGAGGATCCCAAATATATATTTTCTATAATTTTAACTTCAACAGTTTTTAAGTTATTTGAGAAAATAGGCGAAAATTTACCATTGTCCCCCCTTATCTCCGAAACTAGTGGGCCTAAAATTTTGTAAAAATACAGAAAATAGGTCTTTATTTATAAATTACAGGAAAACCTCTAAAAAGTCCATAGTGTGTAAATAAATATAGGAAAATATAAATTTTGTAGCATTAGTTTCTCAACTCAAAATACAGATGGCGTTCCACAGTCCTACATCGCGGATTATGGTATGGACTTTCGACTAATGTATCTTACCTAGCTATGAACGTTTATGCGTAGACTATGTGTATGAAAATCTACGGAACCCAAAATAAAAATAAACTAGGTAAAGCCACGGAGCCACTCAGCGATGTTTTCCACGAATCTTGCTTTAATTATTCGAACTGCTAACTATTTTTACCTGAATATATGTTTTATATTGGCAAGTTTTTGTTTGATGTCATCAATCATTGCATCATCTTTGGAATAGGAACTTAAAATGTATTATTCCATAAACTTCAATTTTCCATCAAATGTTTGCTCACTCGAGTCTTGAATTATGTTATACAACGCGTTCCGAGTAATTAACTTTAATCCCGAAGTCCCTGTTTACAAAAGAAACGAAATCTAAGAAACAGAAATTTACAATAAGATCCTATGTACTAACAAAAAAAAATCGTTAAAAATAGGGGGGCGGTTTCGGGCGGCTATTTTTTTGATAATATTCTTCTAGAGTGTCCACTCTTTAAGGTACATTAGCTTTTGTAACCAAAGAATGCTAAAGAATACAACAAAACCACTTCGAAATGTTGAAAAGTAAGAATTTTTGTTTTAGCAAATCACTACTTAGTTTCCAAAGGTGAAAAATAATAAATATTGGGATTTTTGTGGAAAAAAGTAATAGTACACAAAGTAGATACCTGGCTGAAAGGAATCCATCATAAAAAACAACCCAAAATCGTATACTTATTAAATTATGAATATTTAAAGAACAGGAAAATTTGAGCGTTTCGAAAAATCATTCGACCACTTTAAGCAAACTGTAACTTCCGAGTGACAGTGCGGCGCGCTGTGTTGCGCTAGCCCTTTGGGCGCCCGTTATTATTTGGATTATGTTCTTAACTTCCAGAAGCAAAACAATGAGATATGGACTACCAACTTTTAAAAAAACCTTTTTGGCCAAGTTTTAGTGCCTAATACCCCTTCAGCCACGTTCGTAACCAAATTTTCGTAACCAGTTACGAATGTGGACTTTTTATCGCTGTTTCGTAACCAGCTACAAGCCAGTTACGAATGTGGATTTCTTCAGCCACGTTCGTAACCAAATTTTCGTAACCAGTTACGAATGTGGACTTTTTATCGCTGTTTCGTAACCAGCTACAAGCCAGTTACGAATGTGGATATTTTTTCCATTTTCGTAGCTGAAACCTCTTAGCCATGTATGGTCTCCTGGTACTTCCACATCCATCCGGCTCATTGAGGCTTTATATCAAATACCGCTTCTTCATTATACCTTAGTCTAAATGTCTAACTGAAACCTCTTAGCCATGTAACATGTATGGTCTCCTGGTACTTCCACATGATATAATGCCGACACTAGTATTACAAAAACAAAAAAATTAATAAATGAATAGATTTATTTGTCATTTTGTAAGAAAACGTATCGGTTACTTCTCCATCAACTTAAAACATAAAGGACCACGGGCACATTAGTATGAAGTCTGGGCCCACTGACAGTTGACACTTGATGATTTTTTTTACATTGTCCGACCTCAATAAACTTCATGTCAAATGAAAGCTCTTGAAGAGTACTTCAATTTATTCTATAGCAGCTTAGTCAAAATCTAGCGCGAAAATGGTGTTTTGGGCACATTTGTCCCATTTTATGAAGATTGTCCGACCTCAATAAACTTCATGTCAAATGAAAGCTCTTGAAGAGTACTTCAATTTATTCTATAGCAGCTTAGTCAAAATCTAGCGCGAAAATGGTGTTTTGGGCACATTTGTCCCATTTTATGAAGATTGTCCGACCTCAATAAACTTCATGTCAAATGAAAGCTCTTGAAGAGTACTTCAATTTATTCTCTGGCAGCTTTGTCAAAATCGAGCGCGAAAATGGTGTTTTGGGCATATTTGTCCCATTTTATGAAGATTGTCCGACCTCAATAAAACTCATGTCAAATGAAAGCTCTTGAAGAGTACTTCAATTTATTCTATGGCAGGTTAGTCGAAATCGAGCGCGAAAGTGGTGTTTTGGGGATGGGCATATTGGGCCCACTGACAGTTGACATTTTACATTGTCCGACCTCACCAAACTTTATGTCAAATGAAAGCTCTTGAAGAGTACTTTAATATATTCTTTGGTAGCTTAGTCAAAATCGAGCGCGAAAATGTAATTTTGGGCATATTTGTCCCATTTTATGAAGATTGTCCGACCTCAATAAAACTCATGTCAAATGAAAGCTCTTGAAGAGTACTTCAATTTATTCTATGGCAGGTTAGTCGAAATCGAGCGCGAAAGTGTTGTTTTGGGGATGGGCATATTGGGCCCACTGACAGTTGACATTTTACATTGTCCGACCTCACCAAACTTTATGTCAAATGAAAGCTCTTGAAGAGTACTTTAATATATTCTTTGGTAGCTTAGTCAAAATCGAGCGCGAAAATGGTGTTTTGGGCATATTTGTCCCATTTTATGAAGATTGTCCGACCTCAATACAACTCATGTCAAATGAAAGCTCTTGAAGAGTACTTCAATTTATTCTATGGCAGGTTAGTCGAAATCGAGCGCGAAAGTGGTGTTTTGGGGATGGGCATATTGGGCCCACTGACAGTTGACATTTTACATTGTCCGACCTCACCAAACTTTATGTCAAATGAAAGCTCTTGAAGAGTAATTTAATTTATTCTTTGGTAGCTTAGTCAAAATCGTGCGCGAAAATGGTGTTTTGGGCATATTTGTCCCATTTTATGAAGATTGTCCGACCTCAATAAAACCCATGACAAATGAAAGCTCTTGAAGAGTACTTCAATTTATTCTATGACAGCTTAGTCGAAATCGAGCGCGAAAGTGGTGTTTTGGGGATGGGCATATTGGGCCCACTGACAGTTGACATTTTACATTGTCCGACCTCAATAAACTTTATGTCAAATGAAAGCTCTTGAAGAGTACTTTAATTTATTCTTTGGTAGCTTAGTCAAAATCGTGCGCGAAAATGGTGTTTTGGGCATATTTGTCCCATTTTATGAAGATTGTCTGACCTCAATAAAACTCATGTCAAATGAAAGCTCTTGAAGAATACTTTAATTTATTCTATGGCAGCTTAGTCGAAATCGAGCGCGAAAGTGGACAATCTTCATAAAATGGGACAAATATGCCCAAAACAATACTTTCGCGCTCGATTTTGACTAAGCTACCAAAGAATAAATTAAAGTACTCTTCAAGAGCTTTCATTTGACATAAAGTTTATTGAGGTCGGACAATGTAAAATGTCAACTGTCAGTGGGCCCAATATGCCCATCCCCAAAACACCACTTTCGCGCTCGATTTCGACTAAGCTGCCATAGAATAAATTGAAGTACTCTTCAAGAGCTTTCATTTGACATGAGTTTTATTGAGGTCGGACAATCTTCCTAAAATGGGACAAATATGCCCAAAACACCATTTTCGCGCTCGATTTTGACAAAGCTGCCATATAATAAATTGAAGTACTCTTCAAGAGCTTTCATTTGACATGAATTTTATTGAGGTCGGACAATGTAAAATTTTTCATCAAGTGTCAACTGTCAGTGGGCCCAATGTGCCCATGGTCCTTTATATCTCCATCAACTTAAAACATGAACGGTGCAATTATTTCTAGACAGTGGCCGACACTTATTTCTTTTGCCTTTAAGTTTTCCACAGCTTCATTAATTTCACTATCAATTAGTAAATAGTTTTCATTTTTTCGTGTTATCCTTGAGTTTCTCATTTTCATTTCTTTCACTAAAATGTCCAACACTTTAGCTATTGATGGTCTTTTTTGCCCAATAAAACGGTTTATTCGTGAGTGCCAACCTTCCAAGTGATTTGTATTTCTTAAGTCTTCTCCTTGGCAACACCACTTTTTGATGAATTGAGTTGCATTTAACCAAAATCGGTTGAAATAATTATTAAACCGTGCTACCTTCTCAGTTTGAGGTGATTTTTTCATTATATATCTGTAGCCAGAAGTTATATATTTCATAGGCAAACGAGCCAGACCAGCACATCGCGCAACATGTCTCCTCTCAACTCTCAATTTAATTCCTAAGATTTTGGATTTTTTAAAAAGACTGCGAGAAAAATGGTAGAAACAGCCCTTGACTGTCGTGCCTGGAAATATTTTATGAACGGCATTCATAGCTGCTTTCTCATAATCCATCAGCATCTTCGACGGAGTCCAATTTGGAAATATTGAGTTAATTAAATTAAACATTATTTCGTAGGTTTTTGTACTTTTATCCGGGAGAAAGGCAAAAAATAACGGAACCACTTTTTTTGTTTCTGCATTGTAACCGTGGATACTATACAACTGTTTGAAAGGTAGGGGGCTTGCTTTGAAGGTACCATCGCTTAAATAAACATCAAAGTTTTCTAAAATACTTTCAGTATCAGGCGAACAGAAGATGAGAATTCTAATCGCATCATTATAATCTGCCAATAAGTATTGTTTGAACTTTTCAGGCACTAGCACGTCTTTTGTCAGTTTATATTGAAGTTTGGGAACTTTCAATACTTTGTTTCGGGCATTGTACAAACCACTCTTTACATTTTCATAATTAGGCAACTTCTCAATTATATCCAAACCCTCGTCCTTCAGTTCACACATTGCCTCTTCGAATTGTTTTTGAATAGGATCATAATTCTTGCTAATATTATCCTTTAGTTGAACAAGCTTTTGAATAATTGCATATTTTGCCGGATTTGGTTCGCAGTTATGGTTGTGAGGACTATCTTTGACAACAATATTTTCAGTAGTTATCGTTAAATTCCCTTTGCATTTTTTGATGCTATTACACTTCCAAAACTTATTACCACTAGCATAGGTTTTCCGGAGATGGTATTCACGGCCTTGGAAAACTAATTTCATGCCGCCTCGTTTAGTAGGAATGAACTCCATGGTTTTATAACAAAAAGAAAATTTTACTATTCTATTCTTTTCTGTTTTATGGACTCAGTGCACTGATTGTCCAGTACAACTTTGCCAATATCCCGTGTTAGGCAAGACTAAAATATAATTGAAATTTCTCCATCTGTATTTATAAACAACAATAAACAATTGCACTTGAAAGTCATATCTACTTATCTTTGAAAGTGAAAAGTGGCCAGCTAATCACCAAAGAGTTCCTATCATATTGCGACCAACGAGACACAAATGTCGTTCCAGTATATTATACGCACTGCTCCCTGACAAGACTGAAAAAACGGACACGAGACGAGGTTATTTACTATACTACGGGCAAAAGAAATGATGATATGCGAAAATAAAAAGGGGCGACATATTGTGCGTTTATGTGCGAGTCTTACTTTTTCTCTTCCATTTTGGGTAGTAAGACATTTAAACTTTAAGTTATAATGAAGAAGCGGTATTTGATATAAAGCCTCAATGAGCCGGATGGATGTGGAAGTACCAGGAGACCATACATGGCTAAGAGGTTTCAGCTACGAAAATGGAAAAAATATCCACATTCGTAACTGGCTTGTAGCTGGTTACGAAACAGCGATAAAAAGTCCACATTCGTAACTGGTTACGAAAATTTGGTTACGAACGTGACTGAAGAAATCCACATTCGTAACTGGCTTGTAGCTGGTTACGAAACAGCGATAAAAAGTCCACATTCGTAACTGGTTACGAACGTGGCTGAAGGGCCTAATACTCCTCTGTGCCACGGGTCTGAACCGAAGGATTTGCCGAACGAAGACTTGATTAAAATACAAACTCAAAAACACACACATTCATATCATACAAAGTCGTCCATGTAGGTTCGGAATACCCTTTCTTCCAATGGATAGGACGCGCAGGGTTGCCAGATGCGTTTTTCCGTTTCTCCCCAAATTAAAATATTTTTTTCTCCAAAACGATACTATTTTCCATGGTTTTACCCAAAGGCCCAGACTCGTTTTTTCCCTTATTCTACGGCATATTTCGCCTGGTAGTATCAAAGACAATGTTTTTGTTAGTGGCTCTACCAGTAAAACTACAAACGAATGGCATTCACTGTAGTTTAACTAAACTTTTTGTCTATGGTATTGACATAAAACAAACTGAAAGTTTATTCAAATAACTAAAACTCCCAAAGTTTTGAACGCAGCAGCCCAGCTGAGCGTTCGAAAATTAATGGACGCGTTCATAAAAATGCATGAGCAATGTACGGATGCGTTCCAAAACAAAAAAAAATAATTATCCAAAACTGTCCACTGTGTTTTCTTTTTCTCCAAACATTTCTCCAAAGATTTCTTTTCTCCAAAATTTCTCCAGGAGCCAAATTTTTACCCAGAATTGCGAGAAAAATACCCAATCTGGTAACACTGAGGACGCGTCTTCTGACACTGCTGAAAGGAGATAACTCATGCCTAAAAAAATGGATGACTTGTGAATATTCCGCCACATTTCGCATTTGGTGAGTAAGTAGGTACTTAGCAAGAACGTTGCACAACTCGCTGCCTGCCAGCAATAGTAGAAAAAAAGTAAGGAGGTACATTCCATTATTCGTTTATTTACGGCCACAACACACAAAATACTGAATCCTACTATAAAATTTTTAATTTAAATTAGGCATGATCAAACGATTTAGTTACCTAACCAAACTACCTAGGTACACGATTATCTTTTAATTAAATATACTTTTACATATACAAGGTGTTGTTTTGTAAAGCCGACTCTAGAGACTCACGATCCTGAAGCCAAAAAATATGGCCCCTACGTTGAACTTTACAAGGGCGCACTATACTAGGTTACCTTATGAGTGGCTTTCCAACAAAACTGTACATTGAGACGTGCTGTCGACTGGGTTAGAGCGTACCTATCTATCCCACTCTACGTCAAACAAAAGAGTGAGATACATATGTATAACCCCCTTATGTACTGCCTAACCCATTCTTATGCTACGCTTGCGGCATTACATTTCAAATATACCTATAAAAAGGTACCAACTGGTCTTCCTTACTTCCTACTTGATGATCCCTGTATTATCGCTATTCAATTTGGTCAAGAGAGACGCAGTCTTATTGTGCAGAAGGCCGAGTGTCGCTGCCGGTGTCTCGCAGGTGGTCGTGGGGAAGTGTCCGTGTGCTCGTCTATGGTTTTGCAGAGCGGTTCCCTGCAAAGACACATGTTATTATGCGTGCGTGATATCCAAGCGACGATCCCAAGGTACGAGTGGCACCGGTGCCGGCAGGCGTGGAAACGAACTTCCCAATTTGCGTTAGGGTGCTACTACGATTTACATACATTTTTTTTTTTCTAATCTACTGAAAATAATCATAGCCTTAAAAATCTGCTTTCATTTAGATCTCATTAATTAAGCTATTTATTATATAATAATTAAACTGTTTCAGACAGACATCATACCGCAAATAAAAACCTCAAAATTAATGCAGACAAGTATTAGTTTCAGTTAAATTATAGCTTAGGTATACGAGATCAAATTAATGCAGATTTTTTAGTCTATGATTATTTTAAGTGTATAAATTCTGTTCAGTTTTTCCTTGAATGGCAAAATTAATACATAGTGTAGGTAATCGTATGAGGCAGTGGCCACCCTTAGTGTCAGAGTTTTTAGGCCGCCCAAAAGGGCCTCCGACATGACTCAACGATCCGGGACCAACGGTTTAACGTGCCTCCCGAAGCACGGAAGCACGAGGAGAGGTTGGTTAGGTACCTGTATGAACCGATCTCCGCAGACTTCGCAAATGTAAGGTTTGTCGCCGGTGTGTCGCCGGATATGTAGAGTGAGGTCGTTGCTCTGAGAGAATGCCTTCTCGCAGTACGTGCACTTGTAAGGCTTGACGCCCGTGTGCACGCGCATGTGACGCGTCAGCTTATTGGTGCGGGAGAACGCTGCAACAGGACATTCGGCCTACGTCAAAATACGGCCTACTACTAAGTATTATAAACGCGAAAGTTTGTAAGTATGGATGGATGTATGTTTGTTACTCTTTCACGCTGAAACGGCTTGACGGATTTGGATGAAATTTGGAATGGAGATACATCAGAATAATACATAGGCTACATTTATCACGGTTTTACACTTAGGAGCAAAGTAAAGCATAATATATCCTTTTTCTGTAGTCCATGCGGACAAAGTCCCGGGCAAAAGCTAGTACATACATATATTTTACTCAAAAACGCTCGTAATGTGGTCATTAATTCGACAACCTTCTTTGAGCAAAGTCGGACTTGCGGGCTACTTTGATTAGGCGCCAGAAAAGTTGTATGGAATTTCATTAATGTCGTGTTTTGCGGCCAGAAAAACTGTATCAAAATCCATTAATGTCGAGTTTTGTTTCATAAATAGAACTCAAACATCAGGCGCAAAAAGTATTTATTTAGAATTGGGCTGTATGGATACTGGCAGTCTACAAATTGCACAGAAAAAAAAAGCGCGGCCATATTGTTTTCGCCGTTTCGCGCTTTGTTCGAAGTGATGTTTTCTGTGTTTTTGTTGAAAAAGTGAACTCTTAAAGCGACGATTCCTCCGATTTAATGTGTTTAACACCGCCGGACATTCAAAAGCAAGCGAAATTAGTAATTGAAATTTTTATTGCCACCGAAGTCAAAAGAAAATACAAGCAAAATTACCAACAAAAAGTTTGCGGAATGGAAAATCGACAGACAGTACCTAATCTACGACAAAAGTAAGCCAGCGAGCGGAAGATAGGTAAGCTAAATTAAATTACTATTTTAATTACTATTTTAATTACTCGCATTGTTTGAGTAAAGCACTATACAAGCCTTGGTCTGCAATGAGTGCGCTGCTGGCCACGCTATGATTGCCTCGAGCTTAGCTTAGCTACGCTCTCGGCCCTCAAGTTTGGTCATCATTGCAGCCCTTGCTGGCCGCGCTATAAAGGCATTCCAGCTTGTCCATCAAGGGCTGCAATGCTGACCGCACTGTGAGGGCCTTGAGCTGCGCGACACTGCGCTGCGCGGCCATCAAAAGCGCGCCAGAAACGCACCCATTACAGATCGCGGCAGTAATGTACTATTGTATTTCGTAAACGGTTAAACATACATATTAAGAGCTTTCGCCCACGGCGACTTTTTGTAGCGATGCGGTTGCGCGTTTCGAATCGTAATCGAGTGCTTCAATACCTCAGCTTAGATAACAAACCTTTGCCACAAACTTTGCAAACGCAAGGTCGCTCGCCGGTGTGGGACCTCCTATGGCACTGCAAGTCTGATGATCTCGGGAATCCTGAAATGAGCAGATAAAAAATTGTTACAAGGCACCAGCTTCTTGTTTCCATTTTCCACATCAATCTGGTGGGGCCAGGTTGCTTGAACCCAATGAGCGTAGGTTTTCAAGATAAAAAAGCATACAACATTTTGTTTTATAGACGGTCTCAGATGCTTTTGGGGGGGGGGGGGGGAATGAGACCCTTAGCCCCCCCCCCTTAGGGCCTCAATCTCGTACCTTTCCCGCAAAAGTCACATTTGTACGGCTTCTCGCCGGTGTGGCGACGCATGTGCACGATGAGGTTCGACGAGTTGTTGAAGCTGCGGCCGCAGTACAGGCACAGCGACGTGTTCAGCTTCACCTCGGGCCGCGGCTCGTGCGTCTTGCGGTGCGACCTGGATGCGACAACACACGGGGTTAGGCCTTGTTCACATGACAAACGCTTAACGCGCGTTTTGGAAACGCGCTTTTACAACTACATACATTTTATTCAGGCCGTACACATGCTAACGCGCGTTTTATGTATGTAGCTGTAAACGCGCGTATCCAAAACGCGCGTTAAGCGCCTGTCATGTGAACAAGGCCTAAGGCCTGGAAACGCGCGTTTACAGCTGCATATACAAAACGCGCGTTAGCATGTCTACGGCCTGAATAAAATACAATAAATTCCTTTACCGCCAAAAGTGGCACTTTTGGCGATAAAGGATTTTATTCGTAGGTTCTAGAATCTGAAATCTAAACCTTAGGTCCTAAAAATAGTAAAGCCTTGCGTTGATAACCTAATGAAGAGTTTTTAGCAAAAAACGCATCCAAAAAGAAGATATGTTTTTTTTTCCACTGGCGGGGTTTATCAGGATGAGGGCCTTGTAAGTAAGTGTAAAAAATATGTGTGCATTTTAACTACTCGTCCTTGGCGTTTCTTTTTGAAAAAAAAATATGCCACAAGTTAGGTAGTAAATATTTGTAAAATTCGGTAGTAAATATTTTGGTTCTCCGCGTTTCGATGGCGCGGCCACGTTTATACAGCCATAGTATTTACAAATTCACGGTTTCGGGATCGACATTAATTTTAATTTTACAAATCTTTACTAAGTGTTGCATATTGTTTACAAAAACTAACGCCATGGCCGAGCATTCGAAACGCACACAAAATTATGGGTAAGTAAGTTATTACAACTTACTTCATGTTGTCCTTTCTGTTGAACAATCTGTGACAAACGTCGCATTCAAACGATTTTTCCATGTGCACCCTGAAGTGTTTTTCGAGCAAGTCTTTTCTGAAATTAATTACGATAATAATTGAAACCATGGTCACTAAATAAGACAAATGCAATTTGTGATAAGAGTTTAGGCTAATCCATCAGGCGGAAAATCAGCTTAGTGAACTTTCTTCTGTGTGGTTGAGGCATAAGCAGAGGTAAGCGCCTATGCAATGAGCGAAGATCAAATCTATTACGGTAAATACGAGGAGATCATTCTAGCCCAGAAAAAGACAAAACGCTGAAAATTAACTGAGCGGGCATCCTTAGACCGCAAAATCAGAACGGTTCCGCGTTCAGCAGAACGCAAAAGCCTTCTATTAAGACGTGTATTGAAACGCTTCAAATGCTGTAAACGCTTCTGTAGAACAGACACATCAATCAATACAATATACACAATAAGTAGCGCAGAGCGTGCCCGCAAGATATCAACAATCTTCTGCCTGGTGAATCCCACCGCTACACTAAGTGTGGCATTAGTAGTCGTCAGCCCAAGCTCGAGCTCAAGTAGGTGATCTCAGAAAACAAAATCACCGACTTGAGACCTTGGCTTATGTCAATGCCAAGCTCAAGCTAGTGTCTATCAGCCAGGTCGATCTGTTTGAGCCACTGTATTTCGCAGTGCGAGCTAGTAGTCTATAACATTAGCAACGGCTTTAACTTGCCGGTTGGATCTCGACCGCAGCAACAACTGCAGACTTCGTGAAGCCCGGCGACACTACTGGTAGTACTGGGCCCTTAGCCTGTAACGCAATGGCGGGTCAATGGCATCCTGGCAGAAGGACAAAACCGGGCTCTCCTCGTTTTTCTCCTACAACCAGGGAACTAATCCTCTAGAATTAGAATCAAAATATTCTTTGCTGTACTACAAAAACATTAAAAGGACAGACAGCGTTAGCAAATCGTAATTGAAGTCGTCACCTGACAGCCCATTTTGGCACCATTGTGTTACAGGCTAAGGGCCCTGGTACACTAGCTTGAGCTTGACACTGACATTAGCCAAGGTCTCAAGTCGGTGATATTGTTTTCTGAGATCACGTACTTGAGCTCGAGCTTGAGCTGACGACTGTTAATGCCACCGTAAGAATGAGGTTTACCTGTAGAATGCCTTCTTACAAGTGTCGCATTGGTATTTCTTCTCGATTAACTTCTTTGTAGGGTCAATGAAGTTGACCGACACGCTCTCCCCTTCGTGGAAGCGCAGAATGTGCTTGTTGAGTGATATTTCGTACGCGAATTTAATTCCGCATGTGGTACATTCGTGAGTCTTCTCGACTTGTTTGCAAACCTTTCTATGGCGCACAGCGCCTTTGAGACTAGCGAATACCTGCGCAAAATGTAGTTTAGTAAAAAAGGGTAGGTACAATTGATATTATTATATTTTATCGGCAGTACCTCCGCTGCCGCGCCGAGTTCCCTAAAATTATAAGTTTCGGTGCCGGCAGAACATGTCACCATGAGTTCTGTATAGTTCTGACGAAGTACTGACTTAAGTGTACATAAACCTTTGCAAAGTACAAAATCTCTTAGCATTAGTATGCAACACAACATACCTTATAACAATTACTGCACCTCAAAGATTGCTCTGGATGGTCGTCGTCAATATGACACCTAAGTTCGGCATTTGATGCAAAAACTTGTGAGCATTTGGGACACACTATCGGGATGATAACCTTTTCCTAAAAATATAAAAAAAGACGTTGACCTTATAACAATTTTACAAGTTTAGCAGGCAACTTAGATACCGGACAATGGCCCGTTTTCAACTGACAGTTGAGGAGCTCCGGAACAAAAGCCGATAAAACCACTTTTTGTATTTTTACAGAAATCACAAAATAATGATTTACTTAAGAATAGTTATGTTTTTTGCTGAACTAAAATATGATAAAATTGTCATTTTGCAAGAGCTTTCAAATAGGTATGATTAAAAGAATCTGGTATTGATAGTTTCTTCATAGTTTTATTTTAAAATATGGAATTATCGGGTTCTGATCCGATTATCGGTTTTTGTCCCTATAATTTATCGGTATTTGACACGAAAATAAAAACAAATTAAATAAATATATGTATTTGTCGGGTTTAGTTTCGATTGCCCATTTTTAGAGCCCTTTTTAATAAGGTTTTAAACGGCATTTGCTGCGATCAGAGTGATGTATGGTATGTACAATTAGTATGGCTAGCCGAAAAAAATAAAATAAAATAAAAGTCGTTAACTGGAATTATCGGCTTTTGTTCCGGAGCTCCTCAGTTAAAAGCTGAATTCAAAGCCCTTGGTGGTAGATGGCGCTCATAGGCTTGGCCATACAAAAACGGGGAAGTGGCAGTCAAATTTCGCTTACACAGATTAATAATATCTTCAGAAAAAGCGAAATTTGACAGCCGTGAAAACGGCTCATTGACAGGGCCTGGATCACTGGGCGATGTAATTTAATAAAGTTCGTTACCGGACAATCGACAGGGCCAATAACACTGCGCAATGTAATTTCATCCAACATGTCGCCAGAGTGTGTGATGTCTGCAGACTCCTATGAACGAAAGTTTTGTAATCAGAAGGAGTTTACAACCCCAGCTAACCGAAAAAAACAGTATACCTCTAGAAATCATACTTACATCCTTGTCATTTTTTATGTTTCTGCAAGAATGAGCATTAAACTTGGACTCCTTCAAATATTTTTTTTTGCACAATGTGCAACTGTAAAGTTTTGCATCTGTAATTATAATTTGGTTTTAGTATGAACAATCTTGATTATGCATATTGACAAAAGTATTTTGTCATGCTATTGTAAAATAGAATACCTCTATGACCAACAACATGATTAACCAATTCTTCTTTATTTTTAAATGATTTTCTGCAGACTGTACAGTTAAACTTTTTTAAGTTTACAGTCTTTATACGAAATCCATTTTCAGACAGCTTACTTAGTATATTCTGAAAACGAGACGAATAGATCATTTTAATTACCAAGTTAATTACCATGCACAATAAAATTCCACAAGGCAGGCGCAAAGCATATTTCACATCTTAATTCGCCCAAATTGTAATAAAATTCAAACTTACCGTGGTCTCCGAACTTTTTGGTCTGCCCCTCTTTTTGGGGCCCATCAAATCTGCATGACTAGACCACATATGTTTTGTAAGGTTTTTACAATTTTCATAACACACTCCGCAGAGGGGACAGTATGAACCGGAATCGCCAGTGAATTCTACTGTACATAAAATAAAAATATCGGATTAAAACACTAGTAAGCCAGTAAAATTAAAAAATCTGACCTAAGGTGACAGAATATTGGCACACCATTGCTGCCAATAAATCATACAAAGATCAACAAGACCTAGACTTAGAACTTAGACCCAAACAGCAGATAGCAGGCAGCAGATATTGAGAGCATCTTCATCTTGCAGAAGAGAGCCATCCGATTTATCTATAGACTATGTAGTAGAGAGTCGTTAATAGAAATTTTTAAAGAAATTGGAATCCTGACAGTTGCAAGTCAATATATCTACGCCAACATTATTTATGCTAAAAAGCATATTGCAGAGTTTGATACATTAGGTAGCCATCATAATATAAATACTAGAAATAAGCACAAGCCCACTATTCCAGCTCTTAGACTTAAGAAGGCTAGGGTCTCATTTCTCGGAAACTGTATTTCTGATCCCAGATAAGATCCCAAAAGATATACTAAGTTTACCAGATGCTCGAATGTGTAAGGCACACCCTGTGCCAAAAGTTCTATTACAAAATCAATGATTATTTAAATGACAACAATGTCGGTCACTAAACCAGTTCAGGGCAAGATTATTGAGATACTTATTGAGTACCTGCCCACGTTCCTATATTACAAAATATGTATTATTTTTTAAGCACTAGGTACCTATAATGTGAGATCCTTGGAGTTTCTTTACCATGCTTCTTCTCCAAGAACGATCAGAGCTAGTGAAGCTGGAGAAAAAAAGTAGCTAGATACTTACTTAGTGTTAGATAGTAATAAGTATTCGATTTATATACTTTTTTTTACTTTTGATAATACCCATTTTGACGTTCAATGTAAATATTTTATTTATGGCATATTGAATAAAACCTTTTGACTTGACTTGACTTGAAAAAACACCTATAAAACATGCCAAAGACGCCAAACGCCGCCAAAGACGGGTGTTTTTGTAGCTACCTATATCTACATTTGCATCTTAAAAATAGACCAGGAAGTCCGTTGCTTGAAGAAAATGCAAAAATATTGGTTTTTTTTTACAGGTGTCAACAGCGCCTATTCTATACCATCATTTTAAACCACATCAAAAATATGATGAAATTGGAACTAAGTCATGTTATGGTAAGGTAGGTTCATTGTATGTTACTTGAAAAAAATGGTGTAAATATTAAGAATAACTTTATGTGTAGGTAAATACCCACGGTAAGGTGTAGGTTCGGTTCATTGTACCTATGTTAATTTGAAACAAATGGTGTAAATATTAAGAATAACTTTATGTGTAATTACGTAAATACCCACCCTTTAAGCAACAACTCTTCAAGTGTGTCTTTAACGCTTCTTCCGATTCTAAGAAGGTTGAGCATAAGTCACACTGCATCTTAGCAGCTTTACTATGTTTCTCTTCTTTAACAGCTTCTGTAAACATAAAATATTATCCCATGCTAAGATTTCCCTAAGGATTGCTCTGACAAACTTCCAATAAAACTATAATAATTTCTGTAGAGAATGAGTGAAAATTCATGCATAAATAAATAAACAACCTGCATCATATTCATCATCCATGTTAGAAAATCCTGTGTAATCCATGTCCATTTCATAGTCATTGCCTTCATTGTATGCATGTTCAATCTTAATTTCGATCGTCTTGGTCTAGAATCAAAAGGTTAGGTCTAGGTTAAATTTTTTAAAGACTAGTGATAGTGATACACAAGTCAAAAATACTTATCTACAGGAGTTCTAGCACCCATCATAACATTATAAATTTACCTGATCAAGTTTCTTGGTGTCCAAGGTGTCATAGCTGGTATTTTCAGTTTTGATAAGCTTTTGGAGAGTAGCATCAGACTCCTGTGATTTCCTTTTGAATTCAAAGGCATTTGCAGCCTGTTCTTTACATACACCACAAACAGATGTTGGTAGGCCATCATTTGGGTAAACCTGAATGGAATATAAATACAACCTATTTAGACATCCACTATAGTCTATAAAATATAGCTTGAGCTCTGTGACAGATGTCAAAGTGGTAACTCATCGTACGACAATAATTCTGCACCAATGAAGTATGAGATTATCGTAGGGTAAATTAACCGTTAAAAAATTCGGAACTTCATGGTTATGATTTCGATGACAGCTGTCACAGAGCTCAAGCTATATTTTACAGACTATAATGCCCGATTTCACCAACTATACTTAATTTTTAAGAACTTCTTTAACTTATTTAGGAAGTCCTTAGCGTGATTTTTGCAAACAAAATTACGCTAAGGACTTCCTAAAAAAGTTAAGAAGTTCTCAAAAATTAAGTATAGTTGGTGAAATCGGGCATAAGAGGCTAAGATGAATGAAGCCCTTTCAGTATACAAATTAGGTTGCTTTCTATCTATTTGTCACCTATGGCCTGTATTTAGAAAGACAAAAAATTGCTCTTGATATAAACAAATTATGGTTGAAGACAAGGCACAGTGAAGGGACAAATTAACATACAAACATACAGCCTAATAATTAAAGTAAAATAAGTATGGGTTTTTATTTTATGGTTTGGTTACCTGCTGACAGGTCTTCGTTCAAAACATTGGGAATCACATTGCACAGAAGAAAAAAAAGATTGGTGTTCACGATGGGTGAACAAACAAAATTCGACTCATTACAAAGAAAGGAACAAAGGTATTACAAGAAGAAGAATAATTATCTGCATTGGATATGCTTGCATGTCAGTATTCTTTGTAAGAAAGGAGAGCCACTTGGGTAACACAAAGCACAGAGTTGTTTCTGTACTTATTTTATTTTTATTTTCAAATAAAAAAATTGTCAATGTTTTGGTCTGAACTTTGTGTTAGATCTAAGACAAGTGGTATAGTCAATATACACGGTTTATAATCGTGGACCTCAGACATTTAATTTTGCTATTTTGAATGCAGTTGTCACAAATAACACTTGCTTCAGCAAAAGAATAAAATAATGAAGATCTGGATCTTATGATCGTTCTGGATTTGCTCAAATTAGCCAGGTACAGTCGGCAGAAAATTGAACTTTGCATGCGCCTGCACTTTACTTGGTTATACGATACGGGCGACTTTACAACAAAATATAGTCTGACGTGCTGTCGACTGTACCTTTTTAGGCTCCCACAATAACTTGTGCAAAGAAAACTCAATAAAAATAAATTTGATTTGAAAACAGGGGTCAAAAGGATGAAACCTAAGCAAACTAGCTAATCTACATAATATTTATATATTGTGTAGGTACTAAACCTGGAATTGGAAAAATATACAATCAACAATGGTGCGTTATGGCCACGGTTATTCGCATTGCTAGACAAAAAATATTGCAATTACTCAAGATTCACAGAACGACACTGCTTGTAATGTGGAAATAGTGATAGAAAACCTAAAAAACGCTGGTGCATTAAAATATTTCGCAAAACAAGCACACAATGAGCAAAATATTCTTAATAATGATTTTACTTTTAATCCAGTAATTGAGGTGATGACGTAATCCAAAGTCGATGTCCCACATTTAGCACTAAACAGCGAATGCAATTCATTGTCTCTAGATAGGCAAGTTCTGCATAGATCTTCGATTTTTACATGAGGAATAGAAAGCGACGCGGCCATTTTTTCAGTTCCCCAACCCAATCAGTAAAAAAAATTTATCTGTGTGTCTACCATCTATGTATAACAGTAATCTGTGTATTCTAAGTGTTGCCAGCCCGCATGGAGTTATAAAAAAGTTAGACATAAAGGGGATTTTTTGACAGATAAAAAAATTATAGATTGTTCTAAAAGCTGTGACAGATGGCGTTGATCCGACATGGACTCTATCACAGAGTAAATTAGAGCTTACAAAAGAGGCAAGACTGAGTCTTCTCATTGATCAGGGACTTCGTCTTTCATCGTCGTAGATGTAGTACGGTCGGCCACAATCTCAGATACCCCATGGCAGCTCTTACCGCGCGCGGCATAAGGGCGCCAATCGAACAAAATGGGGTATCTGAGACTGTGGCCGACTGTACATAAAAAAGTGCACGACTTTGTTATTGTTCTTGTATGAACCAGAAACACTTTCATTTTGCTCCACCGCTAATAATACCTAAATGTATTTAGACGTATATAGGAAGGCCAACGAGCGCGAAATGGCATAAAAAACGTGCCTCCTCAGCGACATCTAGTTAAAAATTTGGAACTAAAACTTATGAGTTGTGAGAAAATCCCCCATTATGTTTACCTAAGCAGCTGGCGCAGGCCGGATTTATTAATGCTGTCGGGGCCTTAGCCTGTAACACAATGGCGTATCAATGGCATCCCAGGTATAAGGAAAAAACCGGGATTTTTTCGTTGTTCTCCTACAACCAGCGAACTAATCCTCTAGGATTAGACTCATAATATTCTTTGCTGTACTACAATAACATTAAAAAGACCGACACTGGACCGACAGCATCAATAAATGTAATTAAAACCGTCAACCGGAAGCCCATTTTGGCACCATTGTGTGATATAATTAAGACACGCTTTAGAAAGCAAAGCTTTAATTTACTTAAAGATTTGTGGATACATTAGACCCGTGAAATAGTTGCTATGACAGTGACATAATCGTATTTATGACATTCACCCCCTTCCCCTTTTCTGACCTACCCCCACTATCAGACTTTGTAATCCCTTAGGTACGCCGGAGCTCGTCTCTCTCTTGTTGAGCGGCGTTGGATGGTCTCGGCATCCTCTGTGGCGGTGCCTTCATTCTCCCGGGCAGTCTCATAGCCTTCTGCATCATCAGGACCAGAATCTATTATCTCTTCGTTATTGGATCCGCTATTGATGTCTTCGCATCTTGGCAGAGGGGCTAGCTGTCGATTTGAAACAGTGGTCTCCCGACCATCCGGCAACCTAATATGGGAGTAGGTAGGATTCGCTTCCAGAAGCTCTACAGGTTCAACGATCGGCTCATATTTGGAATTCCTTACATTTCTCTTCATTAACACGGGACCCGGTGATAAGAGCCAAGTAGGGAGAGATTCTCCATTGGGAGACCTCCTTGGATGACTAAAAAGTCTTTCGTGTGGCGTAGCATTCGTCGCCGTGCAGAGTAAGGACCGAATGGAGTAAAGCGCGCCCGGTAGTACACGCTGCCAATGTTCAGTATCCAATCCTTGAGATCGAAGAGAGAGCTTGATAGTTTGCCATAACGTCCCATTTAACCGCTCAACTTGGCCATTGCCTTGAGGGTTATATGGCGTAGTTCTGCTTGACGCTATGCCGCGGGACAAGTAAAAGTCTTTTAGTTCCTTTGAAACGAATGATGAACCTCGATCTGAGTGGATGTAAGCCGGGGTCCCGAAAGTAGAAATAAGGTCCTGTAGACATGCAATGACAGTTAGCGTCGATACATCTTTGCACGGATATGCAAATGGGAACCTTGAATATTCGTCGATGATGGTAAGAATGTATTTGTTTTGGTTGCTCGATGGTAATGGGCCTTTAAAATCGATATTGAGTCTTTCGAATGGCGATGTTGCCTTGATCAGTGTCCCTTGATTTCGAGCAAATCTCGGTTTAATCTCGGCGCATATCTGACAATTCGCAGTCATGTTTCGGACATCTTCGTGTGAGTATGGTAAATTTTTCGTTTTTACCCAATGTAGCATTCTTGTGATGCCCGGGTGGCACAGTAGTTTATGAAGTTCAGCCAATTTATCTAGACTAATACTGGCACAAACCCTGGATAGTGCGTCAGCGACAACATTCTCCTTTCCTGGGCGATAGATTACGTCATATCTGTAGCAAGAAAGTTCTAAACGCCATCTTTCAATTTTTTCATTTTTGATCTTACTTGTATGTGCCCTGTGAAACATGAACGCGACAGACTGTTGATCAGTGATTAGGACGAAGTGTTTGCCTGCCAAGTAATGTCGCCACTTTCGAATTGCTTCCACTATGGCAGCAGCTTCCTTTTCGATGGAACTTTGGCGGCGTTCAGAGTCATTTAAAGATCTTGAGAAGAATGCTACAGGACGGCCCTTTTGGGTCAGTGTGGCCGCTAGAGAATGCTCCGACGCATCTGTTTCTACAGTAAAGGTTTCATTTTCGTCTATAGCTATCAGACAAGATTTTGATATATCTGATTTTAATTTTTGGAAACATTGTTTTTCCGCCTCATGCAGAGGAAACTCCTTTTTGTTCAAAAGTGGGTTAATTTTCTCCGAGAAGTTATTAATCCACTTTGCGTAGTGCGCAAACATGCCAAGTGCCCTCCTTAATGACGACACGTCAGTCGGCACTGGCAAATCCATAAGCGGCTTTAATCTAGCTTCGTCAGGTTTTATCTTATGGTTAGAGATTGTATAGCCCAACAAACTTATTTCGCTAGCGCCGAATATGCATTTGTTTTCGTTTAGCGTAAGATTGTACTTCTCCACAGCGGCCATGAACTCCTTTAATTTTTTGTCGTGGTCTTCTTTGTCTGTGCCACAAACAGTGACGTCGTCGAGGTACGCAAAAGTGGCTTTGAGCCCTTCCGTTTTTATGATATGATGCAGCGTTCTTTGGAAAGCAGCTACACCGTTTGTGACCCCGAATGGAATTCGTGTGAACTGATATTGGTTCCCGCATGCTTCAAAGGCAGTATACTTCTTTTCTTCTGGAAGGATTGGCACTTGATGATAAGCGCTTTTTAAGTCTATCTGACTGAAATGGTCATATGTTGCGACTTTAGCAACGATCGACTCTATGCTTGGCAGTGGAAACGCATCGAGTTCCGTGTATCGATTTATGGTTTGAGAATAGTCGATCACCAAACGTTTTCTGTGCATCCCTCCACCAGCCACCAGTACTTGAGCTCTCCAAGGTGATACTGATGGTTCAATTACGTTGTCTTCGATTAGTTTCGTGATCTCTTCTTCTATAAATTTTCTATCTTGTTCACTGTATTTTCGAGACTTGATTGAGATCGGCTTTACATCCGCTGATAGGTTCGAAAACAACGTTGCGGGTGGCACTGATGCCTGCAAGACACTGCATATTTTTAGAGGTTCCCTGTTGCCTCCAAATTCCAACTCGAGTGAGGAATGGTTTTTCAGGATGTCATGCCCCAAGATGACGTCGGCACACAAATTTTGTATGATAAGTAGCTGTTGGTTTTTGTATGTGTGTTTTTTTAGTTGGAGCGTAGCCGTACAAATTCCTTTTACGGTGGATGTGTGGCTTAAGGATGCCATTGTGATAGACTGCCGACAGGGCTTGCTTTTGAGACCCAGCGTATAGGCTAGCTCTTGGTCTATGAAGCTCACAGAGCTCCCCGTATCTATCAAAGCGACGGCTCGGCTTTCGTTGATAGTTATTGAAACTGTTGCTTTCTCGAGGCAATGCGGGGATGCAGCAGATATTATGAGGTTTGTAGCGGCGTTTAAAGCATTATCTGTTATGACTGTATTCGCACTGATAGGTTTTGGGTTTCGACATACATTGGCCCAGTGACCCGTTCTCCCGCAACTTTGGCAGACATCCTTCAGAGCCGGGCATTTCAAACGTTTATGTAACGTGCCACTCCCGCAAAAGAAACACTTCTTTTGGCTGTTCTGAGGTTGAGCAGCACATCCGCTTTCCTTCTTCTCGCTCTGCGTGGATTGACTCGGTTGCGTGCTGTTTTCAACTGCACATAAAGCTTGTGGCATATTAGGTGCAGTGACATAGCTCTGACAGTTTCTTTCAGCCATTTCCAAAGAATTTGCTTGGTTATGTGCTTCGTCAAGAGTAAGACTGAGGTTCTCCAGTAATCTTTGTCGTATTTTGTTCGACGATATTCCAGATATGAAGGCGTCTCTTATATACTGGTCCCTGTAGTCCTGACCAGAGACGTCTTGGAAATCACATTCCAGAGATAGGCTTCTAAGTGAACGAATGTAATCATCGACCGTTTCTCCAGCTTGTTGTCTTCGGGTCGCCAACAAATGTCGTGCATGAATGGTGTTTTTGGGTTTTACGTACGTTCTTTCGAGGGTTTTTATCGCAGACTTGAAGTCTGGGCAGTCTCTCACTACTGCGAAGACTGATGGCGACAGGTGGTTGATCAGGAGCTTAAACCTTGTGCCTTCGTCTGCATCCTCTTCAGATACGAAGTTATGGAACGTGTGAATCCAGTGCATCCATTTTGTATCCGCACCGGCGGTTCCCGGTTCGACATCAAATCTGTCAGGTCTCAGATATTGGAACATGTTTCTTGTAATGGCCGTTTTCGACTCTTCTGTGCTCATCCTACCTTTAAGTAAATTAAATTGATATAATTAAGACACGCTTTAGAAAGCAAAGCTTTAATTTACTTAAAGATTTGTGGATACATTAGACCCGTGAAATAGTTGCTATGACAGTGACATAATCGTATTTATGACATTGTGTTACAGGCTAAGGGCCCTGGTCAAGAGCCGGCGGCGGTCACAAAAAGTGGGACAGGCTAGACAATGTCTACGCCTGGAAGAGAAAGAACGCGGAACGCAAAAATATTTCGATATTTTGGTATTTTAGCATTTTTTGTGCTGACTGTATACGGTGCGACATAAAAGAGTAGAAATTAAATGGCAACAATTTTCCATAATAAAGCCACTAGACCACTTTTCGGATTTACTATGAAAAATTGTTGCCATTCAATTTCTACTCTTTTATGTCGCACTATATTTTTTCCATAATCTGTGAATGCAGTTCATACTATGATATGTCAAAAAGTGAATAAGTTATGGATGCTCTCCTAGAAACGTTTTCCTGTAACTATAACGGTTAAGGTACCTGAGTTCTGCGGTCCGCATTCTTTCTTATGGAGTTGCTTGGAACCGTTCACACTGAAGCTGTCAGAACGCGGAGTTCTCGTGAAGCAAATCTGAGAACTCTGAACGCAGAACGCAAAACTCCGGGGCAGTGTGTCCGGCGCCTGAAAACTTCACCCGCTCTCCATATAGTAAAAAAGTATTTTTTTTTAAATCGGATCTGGTAACACTGATAGAAACTCCCAAAATGCCAAATCAAATGTCACTTCTTTCTTTTTCTTCTAGTCTGTGAAGTAAAGAAAAGGAATGTTGTGTGTTGTGTTGTGTGAGAAAAAGGGAAAAAAATCTGAAAATTAAAATCGATAAAAGTTTTTCTACATTCCAAAATTGATGAAAACCTTGTTAGCTTTTCTAAATAATTGCGCTCCACTTGTTACATTATTGGTTTGACGGTGTTGAAAGTCACTGAACATCTTGTGGACAAGTAAGTACTAAGAACAAGTTCGGTTGGTATAGTTTTTAGATTTGCTTAAATGGGTAGGTATTCCGAAACTACCCTCTATGTTGTATTTAAGACGGTCTACTGGCAGCGCATAGCATTTTTCATTCTAACGGCCATTTGAGAGTTTGGATGGAACTTTGATTTAATCAATCTTGGAAATAAATTCTGTGTTATTTGTGCAAGAAGCTACTTTTACTTTTTGTCAAAAAAATATAATATGGGCTTGAACGTCTTGCTTGGAGGACCGTATCTTTATGCTGTCTAGTTGCTATGCTTCTTTATATTACTACTAGCCTGCCTGCGACTTCGTCTGCGCAGACTTAGTTTTTTTTTCCTGTTGTTACAATTTTATACTAATAGCCACTGCATGATAATCTTTGTGTGTTTACTTTGCTCTTAAGCACCAAAGCGTGATAATATGTAGCCTATATGTTATTCTGATGTCCCAGCTATCTACATTCCAAATTTCATCCAAATCTGTCCAGCGGATTCAGCATTATAAGGTAACAATCACACTCACTCACTCACTCACAAACTTTCGCATTTATAATATAAGTGGGACTACTACACAGACTTATAAAAAACAGATTTTTTTTAGGTCCGTGGACTACTATAGTTTTTTGAGTGTATAATTCACACCTTTTTGGTTGGTGAGTCAAGTTTTCTTGTTTCGGGGACATCACAATCTGAAGAGACTTTTTTTTCTTCTAAAGCACTAACCCATGCTAGGGAACATTTGAAACATTTATAATAAGTTGAAAAAATTCACTCGGGACAGGACTTGAACCCGCAACATTATAGTGAATTTCTGGAACAGAAGACAGCAACGTACATGGTATTCCTATGGTACAGTGTACACAAATGGTTCAGGGGTAAGCAGGGGTATTCACGACTCGGGGGGGCAGCAATGTCCTCAGGAACGTTCAGCTCATCTGCAGGTACAACCAAGCGCTTTGTCATGGGCTCGAGACAACGACACGATTAACTAACTGCACAACTACACAGTGCCAAACTTATCTGACCCGGTGATAACAACGCTTTTATTGCATTTGCCATTCATTCACCCATCTGATAGCCTGCTGCAGACATAAAAAAACAAACGTCTTCAGAATGTTGCAACTTGCACCTTGACCGTTACAAATGCCCATTTCCCAACCCAGGACCACTTTTCAAAACATTTGGAAGATAAACCATTTCGAGATTGAGCTTCAAAGAATACAAGAAAAATATTATTCTGCACTGAGAAAATAGCAGAAACACTGGCCAACTGCAATTTATTCTGACTTGCTTCCGTACTGCCATACAATAAAAAAAGGTTCCACATTAGCGGAATCTACAGATTATTATAGGAACTATTTTCTGTATTAAAAAAAAATCAGACCCAATAGTTTAAAATAACTAAACCTACCAAACAATTCTTATTCTTATTCTTTTTATTCTTATTCTTTTATTATTCCAGTAGATTCCGAGCAAATGGGCTGTTTATTCAGAGAATGATTCAGATTCGAAAAAAATAATACAAATACTTAGATATTAGCTTTAGTTTACAGGAAAATCTATAATAGTCTGACACAGATGTGTAACGTAAATATTTTTTTTATTTCGTAACTCTCAACGCGTGAGTCCGACTCGCTCTTGGCCGGTTTTTTTAGGTTCAAAGTGAACGGGATATTGTCTTTCGGCAAAAAGTCTGGTAGCTACGAAATATGTTGCTATTGTATTTCTGAAATTCAAAGATGAAAATAATCTCATTGCAAAAAGAACTAAAGCTTAGCAACAAAACAGTTTACATCATCTATTCTGGATTGTATTGGTTTGAACAGTCGAGAGCACATTGACCTTTACACACCTGCGCTTTACTCGGTTACGGTACGGGCGAATTTACAACAATACTGTACAGTCTGACGTGCTGCCGACTGTACATTATTATTATTTTATTGCGCGCGTTATGCAAGGTGGTCATATTATAGTGTCACTGATTATAAGCGCTACTAGCCGAGAGAAAGCGCGAATATGTTGGCCGTGCAGCGTCGGCGGCCACTTTCACCGTGCGGCCGCCCTCCTCTCTGTAGGCCACCTGGCTTTGCAATAGCATGGCCGGCCATATCGAGGTTTAAGGCTGGAAGATAGTAGTGTGGCGGGAAATTCAAAATTTTCACAGTTTTTTACATTTTGTAGCTAAACTGAGCTATTTTTGTTCAGCGATTTTTCGTTCGCGAGAATAAAACCGTATTCTTTTCATTATTGTAAACAACAGAACAACAATAATTCAGCAGATTATGTGTTCTGGTCTACGACAAGTTTTTTGGGCACTACCACTGCTTCGTAGACCAGAACACATAATCGGCTGAATTATTGTTGTTCTGTTGTTTACAATAATGAAAAGAATACGGTTTTATTCTCGCGAACGAAAAATCGCTGAGCAAAAATAGTTCAGTTTAGCTACAAAATGTAAAAGTCTGAGAAAATTTTGAATGTCCGCCACCTTGCTATCGTCTACCCTTAATAGCTCGATACACACTCTCGTTCTATGTAGATCTGGTAGGGGAGCACAACTTCAAGATATATTTTTTTATCCTACTATCGGGTAGCGGCATCTCGCTTCACGCGGTGAAATGCGCAGCAGATTGTTGGCAACATCTAATTTTGCTTTAATCTTATTTTTTGCACGTCTCCTAATGTGAAGAGTCTGAGTTAGAGCTTTAGTCAGCTCTACTCTCCAGTCAACAAATTTTCAGGACTTCAACTGCCCCTATTTTACCCTTATAGGTTAATAATATGAATACACGTATATCAAGAACAAACACCCATGTTAATTCAATGATATTTTCAAAAGACATATGGCTCATTCCACGGTGACGGGTGTGACATTTCTACTAATGTTTTGTGCAGTTATTCCTATAATTGTTAAGGGATGATTTAAGTGTGAATGTAATCCATTAGGATTTGAAGCCATTTATTGAATGTAAAATAAAAATTTCCAATTAAACTTAATTTGTAGATGATATAGTATTATTAGTCTCCGTGACGGGTGTGACGGGTACGCAGGCAAGATTTAGTTCTGCTTGAAAGAAACACAATATTTCTGCTCTTTATGACAGATTAACTTGAATAATTAGAATCAATCATATAGTTGAGCCTTTTTTCTTTATGTTAGCAACAATTTATTTAAAGTATGTATGCTATAATCAGCTTTTAAATCCTGAATTACGTCGTGACGGGTGTGACTGACCTATGTGACGGGTGTGACGAGATCATTTTGATGCTAAATAAACTACACTTAACCCTGACTTTCTCTTTTTCCAAAAACAAACTCATTTCTCAGGGTCGCTCTACTATTCCTCTTCCTTGCAGCAGCATCCATTCTAAGTAAAAAAGAAAAGCTACCTATGATATAACCAAGCATCACACAGAAAACAGACTGTAGTAATCCTAATAAAATAAATTCACCCTCACTGAACATGTCTTGGCCTAGTACTAAGTTACGTGGCCCAATGTTTAAAGAAAATTTTCATAAAATTAATGGGCAAAAACAGTGACGGGTGTGATATGTGACGGGTGTGACCAAAATAATTACCTTCCTATAGCTAAACAAGAATGTTATGGCACTTAAAATCAATTTGCACACATTCCCCTGCGACATATCCTTACTTTAGTAAGCAAATTTACGATGTGTAAGCTGCTTTGACTCTCTGGGTAAAACATTTACATGTATTTTGTGACGGGCGTGACACTAAAGCCTGCTTAAGAATAATAATCAATAAAAGGCCAAGTATTTCCATTATAAATCCAAAATTTGGCGTTAAAAAAGCCGATGAATGATGCTCTCGAATGACAGTCCTATTGGCGCACTCTAGACCATACACAACGGAAACCAGTGTTGCAAATATGGATAAAAGAATATTCCTAGAGCAAGTTAGAGGCATGATCGATGTTATGATAATATTTTGCATATAATCGAATAAAAGTAGTTTTTTAAATTTTTGTATGTGAAAGATGTATATAATAGCTCTTATAATCAAGTGTTTGAATGCACATATTCTTAAATTAATTTTTGTCCTATCTGGTATCAATTACCGTGGAATGAGCCATATTCTATTTAGTATGAAGAAAAACTAATTTAAAAAAAAAATCGTCGTTGTCCGGATGAATGTCTGTGAGTGTGTACGAATGTGGCATAATGATCACGCCCGTAAAACTTCACACATCGAGAAAAAAACACGACAAATGCCAACCATTTGTGAGTTTTTTAAAGTAAATTTATCTCAATCGCTGGAGAGAGGGGGTGCCAGTCAAATCTCTGCCCCCCCGGTTGGAAAAAATCTTATATCCGCGGCTGGGCATGCTGCTCAGATTTGGGTTGATCTACTAGTCCTTCCACACGCTCGTGGCACAAGCGGGGGCTCGTGGACAGCAATGCGACGAACAACTTTATTTCTTGTAACTTGTTGTGTTTTACAGTGTTATTTTTTTATCGGCTGTTAGGGTTTTAAAACTAACGTTACTTGTTCAGTAATACGTGAGTAATACAATATGTCCAGTCCACCTCCACGTGTAAAAATCTCCGCCTACCTACACCGTAGGTACGTAGTTACCTATCATGATTCATGAAATCATTTCCTCGCATTAGGCAGTCATGCGGAGTTTTATGTAGTATGTCTATGTCACTCACTACAAGACTACACCTCATAATTAAATCTAAATGTACTTTTTTAATGAGTAGGTATGTAGGAACCTATGTCATGAGCTGAACTGAGCTGGTTTGTAAATTGAATGCATGTCACAAAATTGCTGTACTACGGAATATTTACGGATAAGGATGCGACTAAAACCAGGCCACGCTAGGTCAGACGAAAACAATCAGTTAGTTCTTGGATATAAGATAAAGATAAAATATTCTTTATTGTACACCAATATAAATACAGGCTAGGAAAAAAAACTTAACTAAACAAGGTACAATTGTCGGCCTTATTGGATATTGGTTAGTTCATGAGTTAGTTCTTGGTTCGGTTCTAAATAATGTTTACTAAACAAGGATACCTACTCTATCGCGCGCGGTATATGTATTATGGGCTCCAAGAGAACATAAAAGGTGTCGCCGACTGTAGGTACTGTGTTATTGTTTGTTTTAATGTCTATTGGATTGGATAATTGACACCAAAATGTCGGTTAGCTAATTTAATAAGTAACTCCTCTTCGCTCTGTCTGACGCAACAACATGTAAAGTGGTATTTGAATTAGCAGTGGAATTATCGCACCATTAGGTTTGGTATTGTTTTACACAAGGTAAAATGTATAAAACAGAAATAAATCAGAATTTAGGCATTCCCTTTGTTTACTTACTCATGTTCTTATTTTTGTTTCAGATCTGAATAAAACAGATGTAACAACAGTATCATTTTAACAAGGTAAGAACGGCATTGATTATCCCGTAAATATTGAAACGGCTTAGTTGGCTCCGCTCGTATTGATGATTGGTGTTTAGGGTTCCGTACCCGAAGGGTGCAAAGCTAAGATAAGTGATACATAAGTTATCTGAGACTCTAAAGAATAAAAAATATCTCGGCAAAGTAAAAAGAAAAAAAAGTTACAAAATAAAATCCAATGCTAGGCAATTAAAAAAAAAACCTTAATAGCCTCATAACTTCTAAACGATAAATAATGGCTGAACATACATGGGGGTGATTCAGGTGTCAACTATCTAGATTTTCTCAATTGACGTCTATGTTTGGGCCACCCTGTATAGCTTACTAAATGTGTAAGCTCAAGCTGTGCGTTACTCAAGTCAAGGGCCATTTAGATAACTCCATGTTTATCGCAGAACAAGAACTATGAGTATTTTAATACTTAATTTAAAGATTCGTGATTATAGTGGTATGTCGTTCGTAAAGCGAATTGGATAGATACTAGATAATTTATACATATACTAGCTTTTTCCCGCGACTTCGTTCGCGCAGACTTAGTTTTTTTTCTCTTTATCACAATAAAACAATAACCCTCCTTTGGACAGTCGGGTAAAAATAGCCTATAGCACTCAGCGATAACGTAGCTTCCTTTTAGTGAAATAATTAAAAAAATCGGATAAGTAGTTTTGGAAGTTACCCCCTACATTAGCGATGCGCGATTATGAATGATTTGGAAAGTCGAATGATCTTAAAACACTAATGTTCATAATCGACTTCAAAATTAACGATACACTAAACCTAATAATCGAATGAAACCACTAATTAGTAGTCGCTAATATCAAAACACTTTTTGTACTGGCTGCATAGAAGTGTCGCTAATTTACGGGCTGCCAACCTAAGCGGCTACGACGGATAACCATACTGACAACATAACAAATATAATAGGAAATTAGGTTCTTTCTTTTTGAGGTATTGCACACATAAAAAAATAATTGTAAAATAACGGTAAATAAATTAAGCCAATTAAAGTAGTAATTAAACTTACCTTATCTAATACTTAGCTAAAAACCAAATCGGTACTTTTTACGGAAGTTGCCAACCTAAACCTATCCACGGATGACAGTACTGACAACTTAACAGAAATAAGCGAATGAAATTAGCTAATAAAAACCGAATCGTTCCGATTCGCGGCGGAAATTCCCGAGTTGGCCAAATCATTCATCGGCATTGAATGATTCCCGAGTTGACCCGAGTCGAGACGGAAACGAACGACCGACTCGACAACTAATATTAGTGGTTGGTTAGACTGTTAGTTTTGGCTACTAATCTAAACGTATCATTCGACCGAGTCGAATGATTGCCCGAGTCGAATGATTTCATTAGTATCATTCATAATCGCGCATCGCTACCCTACATACATACGTACAGTCAGCCACACGCTAGGATACCCCTTTTTGTTCGATTGGCGCCCCTTATTCCGCGCGGGGTAAGAGCTGCCATGGGGTATCTGTGACTGTGGCCGACCGTACATACCTTCCTCTTTATAATATTATATTAGTGTAGAAGTGTAGAAAAGGGATTGAGGAAGATAAGATAAGATAAGATATTGTTTATTTAGCTTTCTAGCTGTACATACATTAGGTGTTAGGTTCCTTATGTTTAATAATATCGTAGAGGTTGGAGTTTATCCCAATACATATAAATTAATTTTGGTGGAATCGTCTTCGTGGGTGAAACTAATATCTAATAATGCCTTTAGAGAAAAAAAACTAAATCTTAAAAAAAAAAGTTTTTTATGGCTTGAGGATTTAAATATGCCTGCTTTACTTCAAGTAGTGGTGTATGGTAGACTAGTCGTAGTATGGAAAGTGTATATCTATCTAACTAATGCCTATTCAAATCGCGCTTTCACTTCCCATTACTTATTCGCGTTTTTGTAGCCTAGTCCAGATCATACGCGAGAGAAAATTGACCATAAGTAATAGGGGTATAATATTATTTATTGTGCTTGAAACTTCATAATGTTCTGTACAGTCGACCGCACGTAGCGACTTACACGCGTGCACTCTATTCAGTTACGTTACGGGCGACTTTGCATCGAAATTGTAAGCTGCTGTACAATTAACCAACGTTTTTGGCTAGATGGTGGTTTTAATTTGGATGACTTGGGGACTGTAGGCACTTTCCACAGTAGGTAATTTTTCGTCTAAAACAATGTCCCAGCGCCTAGTGGTCTCTTCACCCATTTAGTGTGAGTGAAGTTGCGACTGGACGCTGTATAAACATCTCAATGCGTAGTTGCAAAGGCCTTAGTTTTTTTTAAGTCTTCGTGTCATGTTACCGTCTTCTCACAAGTCTCACAAAACCGATGCTAGAGTTATCATCATTAGTCTATTTATTTTATCCCGGTTTTAATGTCTATCGTCGTTACTACGTCTAAATTGGCTGATAATGCTGTTACACAATCAGAGCGGTTGTTCAAGTCGGTCAAACAAGTCGAATTTTTGTTCTAGTGGTGTAACTTTAATTATTATTACAGAGTGAAGCGAATTGCTGCCATGACCACCAGGGCCTCAAGTCAGTAATGCAGTTGTGTCTCCGTAGGTTCCCAGTTTTGTAGGCTTCGATGAAGATTTAGTAATACTTTCTAGAGGCCAGCCAATATCAACATCCACGATCGCAAACGCGCAATGACGTGGTACTCAAAAATCTGGCACTTGCTCCAGTTTTTAGGGTTTAGGGATTTGCTCCTAAACTACGAGACCGATCGAGTTGAAATTTGGTACACATAATATGTAAGTCAGTGACCCAAACACGGGCGTGCAAGGTAAATAAATTAATTTTAATCATGGGGGCCACTGTTGGTGGGTAAATTAGAATGTTAAAAAAGAAGTTTTGCAAACTATATCGAGTTACATATCAAATAAAAGGGCTCGTTGTGAGGATCTCACATATATTTTATTCATTATTTTGAAATAAATAGTTTTAGAGTTATTTAAGAAAACGGTAATTTACCATTCCCACTTATCTTCAAAACTACTAAGCCTATTTTTTTTTAATACAGAAAATAGGTCTTCCACTCTTCACCTATAGATTACAGGAAAACCTATAAGAAGTCTCTGGTATTTATAGGTACAAAAAAAATTGAGGACGGAGGAGTCCAAAGATGTATGTGTCACCGGAAAATAACAAGAACCGTAAGTTGATAAATTTTCGAGTTAGTTGATTAACTACCGGAAAATAATAAACGGCAGTTTAAATGTATCACTTAACGTAATACTTTTTAGTTAATTGATCAACTTACGTTGCCTGGCGGGAAGTTGATAAACAGACGTATTTGCCACACGTTAAATGATACACGAATGGACCAATCGCTGCCTAGTGTACTAGTTTACGTTAAACTGACACCCGTAACATAATACACTGTTCTCTGATTGGTCGATGGCAATGGTGACAGGCATGTGTCAAGTGTTTATTCATAGAGTCAACAATCACCTAGACCTGGTAGCGACGCACAACTTCAAGATAAAAGTTTTATCCCACTATCGGATATCTCGCTTCACGCGGTGAAATTAAGCAAGATGGCGAAAGCTGATAATGGGATAAAACTTTTATCGTGACATCGTTCCCTAGCTGACATTTTACTATTATACAGCGTGTTTCAGAAAAATCCTGTCATAGAGAAAGAGGTCGCTTAACTGATCAATACACACAGCTTGAGCTGCGAAATCTCGAAAAAAATATCAGCTATTCCATAATAAAATTCGATAACTACTAAACTAAATGTTTGGAGCTGATATTTTTTTCAGTGACAAGACCTTTCTATAACACGCTGTATAATAGTTTTGAGGTTATTGAACTAACATTTTAATAATTTTGAATTGATTTTGATAATATCAATAGTAAAATGTCAGGTCTAGATGATTGTTAACTCTATAAATAACTACTAATGAGGCTCCGTTTCACTCATCGTGAATTGATTGTACGTTATAATGAGAATGATTAACAACCAAAACGATAATTGCTAGTTTAACCATTAAAAAATAAAAACACAGTATCGGTTGTTTGTTACTTCGTAGACAGGTAATGGCGGCGGCGGCCGGCTGGCGGGGAGCGGGGTAAAAGCAAGTGAGACATTCAACCAATCAGCGTACACCTCGCGTTCGTCGGATCATTTTACCACGAGACGCCGTAAATTGATCAACTACCGGAAATGTATACGTTAAAATAATACATTTCAACTGCCGTTTATTATTTCCCGGTAGTTAATCAACTAACTCGAAAATTGATCAACATACGGTTCTTGTTATTTTCCGGTGACAAATGCATTGAAAGGGCGAATTAGAACTAATCATGACGTGCGGTCGACTGTATGTTGTACTCATAAAATGCATGACGTCGTCGCTTGCTCAACACACACCCCGCGGGCCGACGACCTCGGAACCGCTGACATAGCAATAAGTTGGTACTTTTTAGTAACTGTTTCCAGTTTATAAAGAATTTGCATTGAAACAAATAACCGATGTTCCTAGTGCGTCCGTCGTTTTGAGTTGCCACCACTTTGTTGCTGATCGAGGTTAACGGTACACGGTACCTGCACGGAGGTTTACAAGGTTACACCACCTGCATTTTGATAAAAGTCTAGAGCTATAGGAACAAAATGGAATAGAACAGAGCACGGGACCCTATTACTCTGCCTACACTGTCTCTCTGTCTATCTTAACTTTAAACGGCTGTATCTTTAGAACCGTAACAGGTAGCAGTTTTCTGTCCTAGGCAACCTCTCCGCCAGGTATCACGATTTAGATGTCCATCTGCTGGTACCTATGCCGTGGCGTTTCTTGCCCATCTATCCGGGTGCATGCGGCCGATATTATGTCCGGGCCAGCTCCACCAAGATACCTAAGTAGTAAAAGTAATCATGTTGTGTGTTACGTTTCGCAGGCAACATGGCGGTGCGACAAGAGAGCACGCCCGCGCTGGCGACGCGCCTCCTGGAGCCCTTCAGGGAGTCTGCGCCGCCACTGGCCAGCGAGGAGTCCGACGAGCTGGTTAGTGCTGACATCTTCTTCTTCTAGAGCACGCCCGCGCTGGCGACGCGCCTCCTGGAGCCCTTCAGGGAGTCTGCGCCACCGCTGGCCAGCGAGGAGTCCGACGAGCTGGTTAGTGCTGACATCTTCTTCTTCTAGAGCACGCCCGCGCTGGCGACGCGCCTCCTGGAGCCCTTCAGGTTGTCTGCGCCGCCGCTGGCCAGCGAGGAGTCCGACGAGCTGGTTAGTGCTGACATCTTCTTCTTCTAGAGCACGCCCGCGCTGGCGACGCGCCTCCTGGAGCCCTTCAGGTTGTCTGCGCCGCCGCTGGCCAGCGAGGAGTCCGACGAGCTGGTTAGTGCTGACATCTTCTTCTTCTAGAGCACGCCCGCGCTGGCGACGCGCCTCCTGGAGCCCTTCAGGGATTCTGCGCCGCCGCTGGCCAGCGAGGAGTCCGACGAGCTGGTTAGTGCTGACATCTTCTTCTTCTAGAGCACGCCCGCGCTGGCGACGCGCCTCCTGGAGCCCTTCAGGGATTCTGCGCCGCCGCTGGTCAGCGAGGAGTCCGACGAGCTGGTTAGTGCTGACATCTTCTTCTTCTAGAGCACGCCCGCGCTGGCGACGCGCCTCCTGGAGCCCTTCAGGGAGTCTGCGCCGCCGCTGGCCAGCGAGGAGTCCGACGAGCTGGTTAGTGCTGACATCTTCTTCTTCTAGAGGACGCCCGCGCTGGCGACGCGCCTCCTGGAGCCCTTCAGGTTGTCTGCGCCGCCGCTGGCCAGCGAGGAGTCCGACGAGCTGGTTAGTGCTAACATCTTCTTCTAGAGCACGCCCGCGCTGGCGACGCGCCTCCTGGAGCCCTTCAGGTTGTCTTCGCCGCCGCTGGCCAGCGAGGAGTCCGACGAGCTGGTTAGTGCTGACATCTTCTTCTTCTAGAGCACGCCCGCGCTGGCGACGCGCCTCCTGGAGCCCTTCAGGGAGTCTGCGCCGCCGCTGGCCAGCGAGGAGTCCGACGAGCTGGTTAGTGCTGACATCTTCTTCTTCTAGAGCACGCCCGCGGTGGCGACGCGCCTCCTGGAGCCCTTCAGGTTGTCTGCGCCGCCGCTGGCCAGCGAGGAGTCCGACGAGCTGGTTAGTGCTGACATCTTCTTCTTCTAAAGCACGCCCGCGCTGGCGACGCGCCTCCTGGAGCCCTTCAGGGATTCTGCGCCGCCGCTGGCCAGCGAGGAGTCCGACGAGCTGGTTAGTGCTGACATCTTCTTCTTCTAGAGCACGCCCGCGCTGGCGACGCGCCTCCTGGAGCCCTTCAGGGAGTCTGCGCCGCCGCTGGCCAGCGAGGAGTCCGACGAGCTGGTTAGTGCTGACATCTTCTTCTTCTAGAGCACGCCCGCGCTGGCGACGCGCCTCCTGGAGCCCTTCAGGGAGTCTGCGCCGCCGCTGGCCAGCGAGGAGTCCGACGAGCTGGTTAGTGCTGACATCTTCTTCTTCTAGAGCACGCCCGCGCTGGCGACGCGCCTCCTGGAGCCCTTCAGGTTGTCTGCGCCGCCGCTGGCCAGCGAGGAGTCCGACGAGCTGGTTAGTGCTGACATCTTCTTCTTCTAGAGCACGCCCGCGCTGGCGACGCGCCTTCTGGAGCCCTTCAGGTTGTCTGCGCCGCCGCTGGCCAGCGAGGAGTCCGACGAGCTGGTTAGTGCTAACATCTTCTTCTTCTAGAGCACGCCCGCGCTGGCGACGCGCCTCCTGGAGCCCTTCAGGTTGTCTGCGCCGCCGCTGGCCAGCGAGGAGTCCGACGAGCTGGTTAGGTCCAATGACTATTCCGATCTCTGAATGATCCTCACTAATAACTAATCACTAATAACTAACCTAGTACACGAAACTCTGACGGCACATGCTGAGCACGCCACCTTTTACCTCCTACACAAGTTAAGTTTAATAATGTAAATAGCCATTAAGTATTCACAAATTTGTTAACTTTTTTATGTGCATTGAGGTAATAAATGTCTTTTATCTTTATATCTTTTAATAATCTTTAATTTCGGACTTTTATGACCTTTTGGCGGTAAATGTTGTTTTTTTAATAGTCCTAGTTTACCCCTGTTTGTTAAATGGCTCTACAGTCCACAATTGCTTGTAGGTATGATACATAATTTCACAAAAACTTTCGTGCGTAAGTGCGTAATATTTTATCAAAGTTATAAGTTTCTTTAAAACATTTTTTTCTTCCCAGGATGACTTTGAAGATGCTGAAGAAGAATTGAATCAGTAAGTTAATAATATTATATTTATTATCTACTACCTAATTACCTATTCACTCAATAAGTACAGTAAAATCACATCACAATATCAGGAGGAACAAATCTCTATTGATTGTTATACAGGAAAGGCACGTATACTGGACACCAAAACTAAGTACTTTTTGGCGGTCTTTTAACACCATGTATGCTTACACTTCTACAAGGTGTTACAAAAGATGCTAACTCCTTTTACAGGGTAATAGCACCCGGTGATAGGGTTCACAACCTTAATATTTTTTTTGCTCTATGACGTTCCGTTGATTTTTAAATTAATAAAATGTGAACGCTGTGGCGGGAGAAATGTATTTTTTAAATATTGTTTTCAATGACTTTCACAATGTTTTGATAACTCAAAGCTATGCAAATGCACCTACACCCACAAACATATTTTTAAATATTAGCTAATACCAAAAACAAAAAAGTTATTAAAATTTTTCAATTTTGATGTAATAATTTTTTTTTTTCTACTTTTTTTTTACAAAATTGACTTCCTGTTGACCAGTAGGTAACACCCTGTAAAAAGAGTTAGGATGTTTTGTAACACGTTGTATATTGTTTTCTACATACATGTTGTTTTTATTATAACTAGTCTTTCGTGATTAGAGCTCACAGTCATAATAATATGACCAAAAGCCAACGTCCAGCGCTAGAGGACAAGCTATGATAATTTTATTATGATACTTTATTATTTTGTTATTTAAGTTTTAGTTCTTTTCTTTTTGTGCAATACCTAAAGTGTTAATAATTAACGATTATAACCACGAAAACACGCAAAGTTACATAGGTTATTGTTGATTTAATTTGAATCTCAATAGCTTTTTAGCCAACCATGGGTTTCCTTATGATGTTGATAGGAATCTAATAAAATTACTTTTGCACTTAGGTATAAAGACTTGGAAGCGGCGTTTGACGACTGCGATGTGGCCATCCGCAAGTTTTTCAACAACGATATCCTCGGGGCCCTCAGCATCTTAAAGCCTTGGTATGGAACACTATTCATATTATAGCATTCTTACCTTAGGATTTTAACAAACATGGGTAGCACTAGCGACCCGCCACTGCCTCACACGGGTGCACAAAGAAAAAACCGGCCAAGTGCGAGAGGGACTCGCGCACCGAGGTTTCTGTAGCACCATTCTATGCATTTATTTTGAATAAAAATTCAAATGGCTAAGTGCGAGTCGGACTCAAGCACTTGTAAGAGGGAAATGGTACTAAGGTTTTGATTCCCTTGCAATCACGCTTCTAAGCTAACGGAATCAAAACTGCATCTTTTGATTCCGTTAACTTAGTTAAAAGCTTGATTCATTAGGCTCCAAGGGACTGCAGTAAGAAGTATTTTGATATAAATTTCAACCCGCGTTCTTGAGAAAAAAGATAGACGGACAACAAAGTGATGCTATAATTCCATTTTTCCCTTTGAGATCCGGAACTCTAAAAAAAAAGAAGATAATTTTAGCGGATATACAGACAGACGTAGAATGCGACTTTGTTTTATACCCTGTAGACAAGATGTACAGTCGGCCACAGTTTCAGATACCCCTTTTTGTTCGTTTGGCGCCCTTATGCCGCGCGCGATAAGAGCTGCCATGGGGTATCTGAGATTGTGGCCGACCGTACATCGCTTCGGCTGGCTTGAAACTCAAATATAGATTATATACTCGCACTATCCGCTCCTAGGAAGAGTGGCTAAAAATTTGCCAACCATTTTTTTCAAATTTCGTGCGCACGGACACTAAAATGTCCATAGCCAACACATACCAGAAAATTTACTATCCCCTTCACACCCATTAAACTAGTGGCTGACTTACTGTTTCTATCTCTTCCTTGCAAAATTCCGATTGACTCGTCCATACAATGATTCGTTCCATCGCCTACGCAGTTCAAACGCCAGTCACTTCAAAACGGTACGACGGGAAGTCGATTCGTGTTCCGTGGGTGCTTTTGTTTTCGTTCTTATTTCATTAGTTTACATGTATTTAGATTGATTGCTTTTGTGTAGTTAGGTTGTTTACTAAGTAAATGTTATTGTGACAGGTCACAAACTAAGTTATAGTCAGTTAGATACAGTTATTTTGCATTTTTCAATGACCAGTTGGAGGTGTACTTTCAAGGTAAGTAATTCAATACTTATTTTGTGCCATTTTTCTTTAAAATAGACCACTTTGGGGCGTAAGAAAGTGTTCTCGCATTACTGAAGTATCAATTACACCTCAAAGTGGTAAGAACTATAGAAAGATTCGTAAATGATTGCAATTTTAAAACTTGATGGTTGTGTGTCTTTATGCTTTGGATATGAATTTGCCCTTATTCCATAAGCGTTTCTGTCTAAGGGTCGTAGCTAATGTGGCTGATCACGGCACTGAACGGCACGGATGAGAATTTGATGGAAGTGAGTGAGACTCGCGCGGTAAGCAAACTCGCGTCGAAGCAACCTTTTCAAAGTAAATTAAAGTATATTGACGATAGACTATGAAAAAGTTCCATCCCATTCTCATCGCGCGCGGATTATACTTACGAAGGTTGTTGGACTTGCTGGACTTGTGGCGGGTTGTCGGCGTAGGGGTATACGAATGGGGACGCTAAAGGAGGCCGACCCGCAACAATTCATAGAAATAAAAAAATTTTTTTGCACTTAGAAAAATTTTTCCTTAAAAAAATGTTTGTTTACTTCAACGAATTTTTGCTTAGAATATTTGCTTACATGGTTTTTTTTACTTAAATTGATAGAAATAATTTTTTTTTTGGAATTATATTTTGTAACACCTTGTATAATAATAGTAATATCCTTCACCTAAGTAAATTTTTGGTTTCACATACCTACATACATTTTTGTTTTTATAAGATATTCTTAACACAGCTTTTAAGGTTACTACGGATTTTTTTAAATAATATCCTTAACATACATTTTTGGTTTCATTTATACAAAAGTAAATGGGTACCTAGAAAATAGTCAGATGTGTTGTGGCCTTTATACGCAGTACCAATTAATTGCGCAAGGGTTAACAAATATCCTGCAGCAAATTGGTAATTAGAAATAGGATAAATTTACGATGTTTTCGTCCTATCTATACACAAAATCATATCAAATTACAGAGCTAACTAGGCATTCTTCAAAAATAAGTGTTAATCTAGAGATATAGTCATACAAAAAACACACATAAAACTAAATAGAAACCAAAAGGAGAAAATGGCAAAATCTAGTGTTCATTTCAAGCCTCTATTTCTCTCGAATTATTTTAATATAATGTAATTGATCTTTTATCGTAACATTCCTAACATAGTCTAGTTTTAGATGATATATATATTTCAGGTCTATACTTTATACAACTTCCACAGAATACCAATTTAAAACCACCGCGCAATCACCACTTGCCAAGAAAGTAACACCATTTTTTGTTTCAAGTTATTTTTTATTTTCTCTATACAGCTATATGAAATAAACTTGTAGTATTATCAGGCAACTATTCCCGATTCCAAAAAGCATAAAACATCTATAGGTTATCGATCTTGATTTCGTAATAATGTCAATATTCTGTAACAAGAGCGTGACATTCCCACTAACTTTGTTTACACAGCTATTAAAAACGAAACCATTCAACTTATAACTTGACAAAGCATACAACGACATTCTTGTTTATATTACTAACAAAGTCTCCAAACACTTCAAAGCGAAACGACCATTATTTATGGGTCTAAACTGCGTCTCAAGTGGCATACTCGTGACGGCAGGCGGTCGGTCCGGAACTTGCGCCTTCAACTGTTTTGTGTTTTTTGCGCGCGTTCCTAGGAGCGGCTATAAGGCCATTGGTTAACGTCATCAAAAGACATTCGGTTGATAGTGTTTCGAACGCACGCAGGAAACAGTATGAGGGTACAGAGTTTAGCAGTGGAACCGCAGATGTGTTCCAGCCCCCTTAGCACGCTGACCTTTTGCCTACTCTCAACTGTCACCTTAGCCACTTAACACTACTGAGGTGACAGTTAACAGTGGCTAAGGTGACAGTTGAGAGTATACAAAAGGCCAGCGTGCTAACAGGGGCTGGTAGGGAAGCACAACTTCAAGATAAAAGTTATATCCCGCTATATCGGGTAACGGCATCTCGCTTCACGCGGTGAAATAAAGCAAGATGACTGATAATGGGTCAAAACTTTATCCCATTCCCACTTTATCCCATTTATTCCCTAGCTGATCCAGATACATATTGTGGGTACATAAATAAAATAATATAAGAAATATCATTGTCAACATTGCATGCGCAAATGCATTGAGGTTAAAAGAAACTTCCTATTCGAATGATGATTGCAGCCGACGAAGATGTAACCTTCGCATTACCATAATACATGCCATTGTAGACAAATGGACAATTAAGTAATTTCATAGAAGGTCAAAGATCAATGTGATACAAAAACAAAACGTGACGTGCATTAGCACCCACGTGACATCTCTATCTGCGGAATACAACTACATATTACGCGAATTACAGCAAGCGTAGCATAAGGCCTGGTTAGAGGTGGTTATGGGTGTAAAACTATAGGTATCTCACTCTATTGTTTGACGTAGAGCGGGATGGACAGAGTTATAGACCCAAGTGGCGTGAGGGGGAAAAGGCCTATATCCTATATCCAACGGTGGGCAGACGTGGACTGATTATGATGATGATTATAAACAAGTATAAGTATATTATTTTCATACTCCAAAGCACTATTTATTAGCAGGAATATTTGTATTGATAAATAAAAATGCAACGCAACTTACCTACACAAAATAAAACATCGTGAGGTCCAGCCTTTTATAAAATAAAGACCGGCCAAGTGTGAGTCGCATTCCCGCACTGAGAATTCCGTAACACCATACAATAATCTATAAAAAAGATATTTATTTTAAAAAACCGGTTGTACAGACACCTTCCGGCTTTAGGTTTAACTAAAACTCGTGGAAACCCAGTGCGTTAGTCCGACTCGCAGTTGGCCAGTTTATTAAACGCTTTACTTACTTACTTTTTAATATAAGGCCGGGCCACACGATGTGTTGCGTTGCGTTTTCACAACATAGAAATAACTATGGCCATGGTTGGTTGCAGGGGCCGCACCTCACTGTACCACAGCCTCGGCACTTCGATCTTCGAGTTCATCCCAGCAATGCTCACATTCGACCAGGCGCAGATAGCGCGAGCGCTGGCAGCCCTCAAGGTGACCATCGCTATCTGCAACCAGCACCGCCGCAACTTCACGCTCGTCGAGAGCATTGGCACCATCATCAAGAAGGTAATATTTTCTAACTATAAGCCGTGCCAATAGAGAAACGATATGAAAATGGCGGCGGGTACATAGGTACCCGCCGCCATAGGGTAAGGTCTGAAAAAGAGGTTACGAAAATACGATTTCGGTTCATACCTAAAACTTTCTTACATTTTTGGTTAGGAAATATTGTTTTACGATGCTTTCTTTATTTATTAGGTAATTGTTCTACGTTTAGTTTGTGATTAAACAACAATCTTTATGAAAATAAGATCAAAAATATTAAAACGTAGTAAACAATACAAACCTCAACAAATAACACTTAACGTAAACTACAATATTGAAATAACTCGACAAACATTAAAAAAACAATAAGAGGCGAACGTATTTTGGCGTGTTTTATTAGCCAAGCGTAGGTGACTAATCAGGACTGCCTAAAATGACTTTGCTAACGTTACGTGTGAGTATAGACGGAGATATGATTAAAGCGAGAGGGCGCGAGAGTGTCCGCCATTTATATATCGTTTCTTTATTGGCACGGGTTATACACTCATCAACAGAGTAACGGAGTGGCGGACAAGAACGGGACGTCGGTCAGTAGGCAGACCAGCAGCCCGGTGGTCAGATCACATCTCTAAGGTGACAGAGGGCCCGTGGATGCGAGCAGCGAAAGACCGAAAGGGGTGGCGTGAAGGGGAAAAGTCCTATACCCAACATTGGGCAAATGTGGGCTGAAAATTATTTTTTAAATACATATATTATACAGATAGTTACAGTTTCAGTGATTGTAATAATGATGATGATGATGATGACACTCATTAAAAGTGTCTAATGATAACTGCTTGTTTAAAAAAAACTGGCCTCGAAGGTAAAAGAGATAGCTCTACCAATATAGTGACTTTGGGGAGTGAGATATCGTAGTTTACCAAACAATTACGGTATTTTGACAAGATGAGATGATGGTAGAAAGTTGTACTAAGTAACTAGCAAAAACGTGCTTGATCCCAAGATACTTTTGATGTGTCTAAAATAAGCACCATAAATATGTATTCCCATTATTCTTCTTTGGCAACCTGCCTCTCCGACTCAGCAAAGGTTGGCGGTCAGCTCCGCAAGTTTTTCTTTGTTTCTCGCAAGGCGAAATAGCTTGGCAACACTTTTTCTAATTTTTTAATGCCAAAAACAAGGCGGTTCATTTCAAAGACCTATTTTCCCCCAAATAAACCGGTTATGACGGTTAACCCTTCCGCATGGAAAATGTACACACTCTTTCTCATTTTTTAATGCCAAAAACAAGGCGGTTCATTTCAAAGACCTATTTTCCCCCAAATAAACCGGTTATGACGGTTAACCCTTCCGCATGGAAAATGTACATGTGTGGACGGGTTAAAGCGTGTGTGCATTTTTTTTAGAATCGACGCGCAAGTCGTCTTTTGTATTCATGGTTAGGTAGGTTAAAGCCTTCCGCCCGTTTTCGCAACTGTGGTTCGCAACCAGTTTGATGTTGCTAATACAGGACAAAATTCACAATCCAAAAAACCGCGGTAGATGCTTGATATCAATTAAACCGAAAGAAGACAAAGGCTTATAATAATTATATTTAATTGCATTATTATCTTTGAGAGCCTAAACCATTATTTTAAAAGTTCTTGAATTCTTGATCGTCTCTAGTAGTTATGCCAGTTATGGAACTTTACAATATCTTCAGTACCTAACCAATCGTTTACTAATTAGTAATTATAGCGTAGATACCACTGATTGATTAATATTAGTATTAGTTATAAGCAGGCAACTTCAGGGTAATCTAATCACCGAACAAATAGATCAGGGCCGTCAACTATGTACATCCCGCCTCCAATATCATCGACTCGAACCATATAATAAATACAATATGTTGTAATACATAATATGTCCACCGGACCTTGCCCTGATAAAAAATATGTTCATGAATTAAGAGAGAGGGCTTCCAAGCTAAATTGAATTAAACCTTAATACCTCTCGCGTCTATACTTTGGTGTGTCAACATTGTACATAATCTTTCATCTAAAATTAAATTAGTTACAAGCTATTTTCAATCAATCTTTTCATTCTATCAGGTTATGGGCCGTCCCGTAACTGCCGTATAATGTTACTAGCTTTTGCCCGCGACTTCGTCCGCGCTGACTAAGATTAACAGTTGCAGCTCTATTTTTCCCCCGCCATCGAAGTCAGTCAGGGGAAAAGCTACTAAGCAATGTATAGCTAGTGCCCACGACTTCATTCACGTGGATAAAAGAAAAAGGATAAAAGTTTGTGGTGATTTAGCAATTTGTACCTAGCATTTTTTACCACCTAGATAGTATTAAATGTACTTATAACCGACCCCCAGCGCTATCAGACTTCGCTCCCGTGGACCATGCGTTGTTATCTGCTTCTTCCAAACTCAACGGAGTAAAGATGCAGATACCTACTGTTATCGGCATCTAACTGATTGAACGTGGGATAGGTACCTACATTTCAAGACACACTCGAATATTTCGACTCTTATTTTGAGTCCGCTAATCTGCTACTGCTTTCTGCAAACTTTCTGTCTGGGTTGTCTCTGTTGTAGTTGTCTGTAGTTGGTCTCGCCTCAAGTCTTCGTACCTTTGTGGCCTATATGGACACTGCCTCTCCCGATGTTAGAGTAATCTGCTACTGCTTTCTGCAAACTTTCAGTCTGGGTTGTCTCTGTTGTAGTTGTCTGTAGTTGGTCTCGCCTCAAGTCTTCGTACCTTTGTGGCCTATATGGACACTGCCTCTTCCGATGTTAGAGACTCCTAATGCGTACTTTGAAACCCAAGTACATCTCGTTTGCTTGCACAGTAAAGTTGTGTGAATGAATATAATCAGCATTCAGCATTCGATGCAGTAGGTACGTCACAGGTCTCAACATCTGACTGGTATTCTATAAAACTGTAAAAGATCTCCAACATACCTACTCGTATTACAGGCACGAAGAATATGAAAATTCGTGTAGTTTTTTTATATATTTTATTTTGCATCATGCTATATCAAAGACAACGATCATAATATCAGAAAAACTTATCCATATTATGTCTATCACATTGAATAGTTATTTTTTTTCTATGAGCTGCCCTTCTGAAACACCAAACGCGTCTTCTTAGCGTCTACGATACCATAGTCTGACACAACGGTTTTAAGTCGTCGGTCTTATTCTTCTTTCGTGTTGAAAGCGTCACACTTTGCCGTCTCGCCTCCAAGAGATCCATCAGCTGCACTGTGGAGCATTAGGACAGTTATGACGATGCGGCCTTGTCGGTACAGCTTAAGATTGGATTGGCACGAAACACCTCTTCTGGCTCTATTCCTCACATATCTTTCATGCGGGCAACACCACCACGCAGGCGGTTCGGGGATTTTCACATGCTCCAATCTTCTCGTCAGTCTGAACTTCTGAAGTATGTGGAAAGAAAGAGTTGTCAACAATGAATAGGCGACTATAATATTATGTAAAAGTGCCCCTGTCTAGTCCTTCTAGGTACTCAATAGGTACTTAGTGGAAATACGGCGGTCATGTTGCTCATGTTTCACCATCACTGGCTGATTTTATGCGCCTTTGGTCGCTCAAGACTCTACAATGTTTTTCATACTTGCACAGTACACACAGCGGCTTTTTTTGGTCAGAACATCGTATCTTTAGTTTTCTTCGAGGTCTGGTGCATCCTTATTCTTCCCTGAATAAGCAGCAATCAGCAATGCCCTGAACCGACATTCCATCTCGTCTGGCCAAGAGATCTCAGGACGGACGTCGGACCGCAACTTTGTAAAGATCTTTGATAAACACTGCTGGATGCAAAGTTTTAAAAGTAAGGATTTATTTATTGGCTCTTTCAGATTGTAAGTAGCTATCACTGAAAAAATATTGTTTTGCCTGTTTTTTTATAATTACACAATGTTGATTTCTGCTGTATTGCTTTCTTGATACCATTTTTGTGACAGTGACATTAAAAACAACTTCTTCATTGTTGTCTATCGTTGGATTGTAATGCATAGTTACGGCACATTTCGGACTTTTTGGTAGATCAAAATTCACCGTTATTCAGTTTTCGATGGATTTAGGAAAGTAAATAGCTCAACGCTACGTAATGACAGAGGGTCTATGGTAAATGGTTTTGTCGTTCACTTTTATACAAATAGCCACTATACGATAATCTTTGTGTATTTGCTTTGCTCCTAAGGGCCAAAGCGTGATAATATGTAGCCTATATGTTATTCTGATGTCTCAGCTACCTACATTCCAAATTTCATCCAAATCCGTCCAGCGGATTCCGCGTTATAAGGTAACAAACACACTCACTCACTCACAAACTTTCGCTTTTATAATATAAGTAGGATAGGATTTCCTTGAAATAAATAGAAATAAAAGTGAAAAAGTCGAAATCAAAATTTTTACGTCAAACGTCAAAACGGCTCGCCATTGATTTCTTTTCATTTCATTCTTGGATAAAATGGCTAATTCTATGATGTCAATTGAGAAACTTACTGGAAGGGATAATTGGGCAAGCTGGAGTTTCGCAGTAAAAGCGTACTTACAACACGAAGATCTGTATGATTGTGTCATAGCTGCACCAAACCCAAGTGATCCAAAATCTATGAAGGATGACATGAAAGCTAAGTCGAAAATAATACTATTGATTGACCCGATTCTGTTTGTCCATATCCAAGATGCCGTTAATACAAAGGAAGTATGGGAAAATTTAAGAAAAGCATTTGAAGATAGCGGATTGTCCCGCAAAGTTGGTTTACTGAAGGAATTAATAAATACCAACTTGGAAAGTAGCTTGTCCGTCGAAGATTATGTGAACAAAATAATGTCCGCGGCACACAAACTAAGAAATATAAATTTCTCCGTAGATGACGAGTGGCTAGGTACTCTGATGCTGGCTGGACTACCTGACATTTATAAGCCTATGATTATGGGCTTGGAGAGTTCCGGTATGAAGATTAGTGCTGATTTAGTAAAGAATAAACTTATACAGGAAGTTAAACCATCAGACACTACCGCTCTTTATACAAACTCCAAGAAATATCAGCCGAAAGACAACCAGCAAGTACCTAAGACCGGCCCAAGGTGTTTTACCTGTAATAAGTATGGGCATCTAAGTAAAAATTGTTGGCATAAGAAGAAAAACGCCAAGGAAAGTGGATTTGTAGCTGCCGTTTCAGCATCCACGATGAACGACACCGTGAACTGGAACATGGACTCCGGGGCCTCCATGCATCTGACTATGCACCGGGACTGGCTAGAAGACGTCACCGCACCACCTGTACCGTGCATCAAGATTGCCGATAACAAAGAACTGAAAGTGGTATGTTGTGGTAATGTAATAATACATGTCAAGACAGAACATGGGAAAATTGAGGCAATACAGGTGAGAAAAGTATTATATGTACCAGAGTTGTCGACGAATTTACTATCTGTGAGTAAGATCATCAAGAGTGGTTGTAAAGTATTGTTTAACGACGATGGCTGTCAGATTCGCAACCAGCAGAACCAACTTGTGGCCAAGGCGAATCTTATAAATGATACCTACAAGCTAAAGGTTTGTGAAAGAAAAGCGACTGCACACGCCATGATTGCCAATACTGACGATGATACTTATCTGTGGCATCAACGCATGGGCCACCTGAACTTCACAGATGTTGCAAAGCTCCCTAACACTACTGACGGTGTTAAGTTGTCACCGAAGAAGGAAAATAGCACTTGTGTAACCTGTATTGAAGGCAAGCAGACCAGGCAACCATTTCCGACCGAGGGCTCCCGGGCAAAAAGTTTGCTAGAGCTCATCCACACCGATGTTTGTGGACCGATGAAAAATGTTTCTATTGGAGGTGCCAGGTATTTTGTTACCTTTATTGATGACTTTTCACGCCGAGTACATGTATATTTCATGAAAAGTAAGGGGGAAGTCTTTGAAAAATTTCTTGAATTTAAGACAAGAGTAGAAAACGAGACGAATAAAACAATTAAAAGTTTAAGGAGCGACAATGGCACAGAATATATAAATAATAGCTTTGGTACTTACCTAAAGAGTCACGGAATATTGCACCAAACATCCAACCCCTACACTCCTGAGCAAAATGGCCTCAGCGAGCGAATGAATAGGACCTTAGTGGAACGTGCTAAATGTATGTTTTTGAATGCTGAGTTACAGGCAACCTACTGGGCTGAAGCGGTCGCAGCTGCTGCATACATAGTGAACCGCTCGCCAACGAAAGCCTTATCCGGCATAACTCCGCATGAAGTATGGACTGGAGAAAAACCAAACTTGAGTCATATGAGGATTTTTGGATGCCAAGCGATGGTGCATATGCCGAAAGAAAAGAGAACCAAACTTGAAGCGAAATCACGTAAGTTGATATTTGTTGGCTACAGTGACTCGACCAAGGGCTACCGATTCATAGACCCGAAGACAAAACAAGCTATTATGAGCAGAGATGTTACATTCTTAGAGGCCACCGTGAATCTAAATAAAGTCGACTCCTTACCTGAAAAGGTAAATGTTAATAACTCCGTTCCTGGAAAGGAAAAGGAAAATGTTACGAACTCCGTTCCTGGAAAAGAAAAGAAAAATGTTATTAATTCCGTACCTACAAAAGAAGATAAAAATATATCTAAGAACAAAATAGAAGAAAAGGTTAAGAAAATGGTATATTTACCTCTGACCGAAGAACCTGAAACACAAAATGAAAATGATGAAACTTCCGAAGCACAGATAACAGTTCAAACAACATCTGAAAACGACACAACGAGTTCAACTCAATATGATGTCTGTGAAGATGATCTGTACTTACCCGATGAAACACTGTCTTCGAACACCAGTCAATATTCTCCAATGTGTTTGAGATCGCGTCCGCGTCGAGAAGAACAATATGAAAGTAATCAAAGTCCGTCGTCATTTATGTGTATGAATGGTGAGTCAACTATAAGTTTACTACATAGTTATCCACAAAGCCTAGAAAAAGCTCCGAACAGCGATAAGGCGGAAGAGTGGAACAAGGCCATGAAAGAAGAGTATAATTCGATGCAGAAAAATTATACATGGTTTGTAGCAGTGTAATGGGAATTTTTCCTCGCCCGGCAGAAGGCCGAACGAGGGTAATAGTAAGTGTAAATAAATAAATGAAACGTCAAAATTCCGTGCAAGAATATATTAAAAAGTTAAGGTAAAGTTTTATTTTTACAAAAGGCCTCTTCAGGCAGATATATAAGTCTGGGTGAAAGAGATTCGCTTTCCTAATATGCGCACTTACTTTACTTATTCTAAGTTCCCTAACTCTTATTATAAGTTTTTACAATTACTTAAATTAATAGTCGAAAAACCAGGTGAAAAGGCCTATACCCAATAGTGGGCAAAGGTGGGCAAACTAGACTTGACGGTAACTGGAAGTGGAATTGACTTGTAAACTTGACTGGTAAACTTGACTGGTAAACTTGACTGGTAAACTTGACTGGTAAACTTGACTGGTAAACTTGACTGGTAAACTTGACTGGTAAACTTGACTGGTAAACTTGACTGGTAAACTTGACTGGCGTCCCGCAGGATGGTCGGTAATCAGCTTGCGGGGCTGGTTCCACTTGGAAGCGGTCGTCGGGTATGTTCCGCGCCGAGAAATAACAAAATATACACGAAATCGTGCTAACTACTCTCATGGACCAAAGGGTCCTCTTCAACAGCTCTGGAGGCTGGCGTCCAGGGTCACTCGGGGGGTAAAAATCGCCGGTGGGAAAACTGGAGTCAATGGCGCAACCTCTCGGGCAGGGTTCTCGTCGCAAAATGGCCTAAAGCATTCAATGGCTAATTTTGAACCGCCGCACCGCTAGTTCCTTGCGCGCTCACTAGGTGACACGACCGGAGCCAAAACAAAAAAATTGTTCCAACAACCAGATGGAACTAGGAGTCAAAAAAAATAGTGTTACAGCAGACTTACCGAACAAAGAAGTAGCGATTCCTTGTAGATGGGTTTTCAAATCACGCTACAAAGCCAGACATGTTATAAAAGGATTTAAAGAAGTAAGAAAAAAACAGAGATTGTGAACGATTTTGTGATGCCGACTGGGCAAATTATGTTACAAGATAGAAGGTCTTGTGCCGGTTATGTTTTTATGTTAAGGAGCAGCAATAAGCTGTAGCTAGAAGAAACAACTAACTTTGCATTATCTATCACCGAGGTTACACTGAAGCCGTGATGGCCGACATCCTTACAAAGGGACTCCATCGACCGAAGTATGCTACTTTCACGGCAGTGATGGCTCTAGATCGTTTGCGTTCAGGAGAGGATGATGAAAAAGGAGGAACGCCTGCACGATCGCTACAAGCCATAGAGAACATGTTGAATGTTTCTTCTTTCCCTCTCGCGTCTATACTTTGGTGTGTCAACATTGTACATAATCTTTCATCTAAAATTAAATTAGTTACAAGCTATTTTCAATCAATCTTTTCATTCTATCACCATTGCAGTGGAACTTGAAAGTGGAAGTTTTTCCGTCAGTAGGCAATTAAGTAAGTACATAATTTTAAGTAAATGCAAGATGTTTGTTTGTGCTGTAAACAAATTATTTTCTAAAGATTTTTATAAGGTTTAAAATTCGCTCGGGGCAGGATTTGAACCCGCAATCTCTTGCATTCCTTTAACCTTATAAAAATCTTTATAAAGTGCCCTAGCACGGGTTAGTGCTTTAGCTTTAGCTTCTATTTATTATTGATGGAAACCCCGCTTGCAGCCCAACTACCGGACGTACACAGACGTGGAGGCGCACGCCGAGCTGTGTTACGCGGAAGCTTTACTGCTGCAAGCCGCCATGACCATCATGGAGGGAGAGGACCTCACCGGCCTCATCAAGGGCACCCTCAAGGTCAAGAACTGCTACGGCAGCTACAAGTGAGTGACTCGTCCACTTTGCTTATGATTCCACATAGGGTAGGTGGTAGGTAATCGTATGAGGTAGTGGCCACTGGCCACCCCTGGTCTCAGTTTTTAGGCCGCCCAAAGGGCCTCTGACATGGCTTAACGATTGTCATTAATCCACAACAACCGGGACCAACGGTTTAACGTGCCTTCCGAAGCACGGAAGCAATCAGATATTATCGTCACTAGCGGTCACCCATCCATGGACTGACCGCGGCCGTTGTTGCTTAACTTTTGCCAATCGATTAACAGTGGACGATAGCAGCGTGGCGGGAAATTCAAAATTTTCACAGTTTTTTACATTTTGTAGCTAAACTAAGCTATTTTTGTTCAGCGATTTTTCGTTCGCGGCAATATAACAGTATTCTTTTAATTATTGTAAAAAACAGAACAACAATAATTCAGCCGATTATGTGTTCTGGTCTACGAAGCAGTGGCACTGCCCAAAAAACTTGTCGTATACCAGAACACATAATTGTATAGAATCAGTGATACAGGTGCGTGACGCGTTTAGGTTGACAGGGGCGTGATATTCTCGTTATTTTGCGTCAATCTCTCGTTTTCGCGACTTTGCTTTGGATTGGAATCCTCACATAGTTGCTGCGATAAATGCATAATTATAAATACAACTAGCGCCCGCTGCGTGCCGTTTAGTTTCGTTTCGTCCGTTCCGAACTGTTCTACTCGTCCAGTTCTACTGATATAACTATTTGGTTTTTTTCCCGTTTAGTTCAAGTGGTAGAACTGAACTGAATAATTTTTCCGACTAGTTCTACTGATATGACTGAACGGAAAAACAATCCGACTAGTTCTATCAGTAGAACTGGACGAGTAGAACAGTCCGGAACAGACGGTTTAGCTTGTAGAGCGCCATACCTTTTTGTCTTCAGTCCACACCACAGCGCCGTGTCCGCGCGTTCTCTTACGAATAAAAAAATATGCATTTTGCCACTGAAAAGCGTGTCTCTTCTTCAGGGAGTGCGCGAAAATATTGGAAAAGAAGCAGTGGGAGAGTGAGTCGTCCAGGCTGAACTTCCATAGTGGTGTTCGCCTGGGCACCGCCACCTTCAACGTGATGATCTCGCTGCTGCCGCCCAAGATCATCAGCCTGCTGGAGTTCGTCGGCTTCACCGGCGACAAGGTACTGTGAACCTTGTGTCTAAGAGCCGAACGGCGGAACTTTCACATTGTTGTTCACCTATTTGTCCAAGCTCGATGGGTCGATGACAGTGGCGGATCCAGGATTTTGGTTTGGGGGGGGGGGGGCTTGAATCCAAGATTTTTGTTTGGGGGGGTCTTGAACCCAATGAGCGTAGTTTTTCGCGAGGAGCGTAGCGTAGGTAAATTTATTTTGATAGAGGGTCTCAGATGCTTTTGGGGGGGGGCTTGAGCCCCTTAGACCCCCCCCCCCCTAAATCCGCTACTGGTCGATGATATTGTTAAGACAGCGGGAGGACAATTTTATTGTCGAAATTGGCATTCGAACGAGGGGGTTGGCGAGAAAAGGAAGAGATCTATGCCCCGCAGTAGGCTTTACTGATGGGCTGGATAACTGAATAAAGTACTCCAAAATTAATAATGCGCATACAGATAGCGAAGATCTGTACTTGAGTTACGTCCACTCACGTACAGATCTTCGCTATATGTATGCGCATTATTAATTTGGGAGTACTGTAGGTAGATTGATAGATATTTATCCAACTTTCCGACCCCGTGACCAAATAAAGTTTCTGTGTCTACCTCGACTTTTAACATCTGATTTGTATATGTCCGTTCTGGGGCTTAATTGTGTAACCTTTGAATCTATCGCGATCCCCTTCAATTTGAAGGGTGTCATTGAAAGCGATTGAGATAGGAATAGTGATTGCAACTCGATTTTGAAGGATATTCAATTCCATTATAAAGTCGCAATGACGATCATGGTCCCGATATCATTGAAAGAGATCGCGATAGATTCAACCTGGTACCGAAGAACAATATTCATTAGGTCTAAGTAACTGGCCAACAAATGGATACTAATCCAAGCCATTTTTCCATTAGGTCCTCGGTCTAAAGGAGCTGGAGGCCGGCTCACGCGCCCCAGGTCTTCGCTCGGTGCTTTGCGACCTGACCCTTCTGGCCTACCACCTGGTTATCTGCCACTTCACAGGCGGCGAGGGCGACCTGGATGTCTGCGACGAGATCCTGCACAAAGAGCTGCAGGTACCTTCGGACCCTAAAGCAAACTCGACCTGACTATTGGTTCCACCTTGTAAAAAATTACAAAACCGCGCAATTTTCGCCTTTATTTCAGTTTTGGCGATTTAATGCCTAAAGGACTAGTTTTTTTAAATATTATGTACTCACTAGACTAAATTTGAGGTCGGCTTTTGTTTATATTTCCATGAAAACTTTGTATCATGCCTAGTAGGCCTAGCAAACAGCAAGCAAGCAAGCGCAAGCGCGCACGTGCGCGCTCGTAGTAGCAAGCGTAGGATGCCGGCGGCCGTCACGTTCTGATTTCAGGGCATCATATACTGAGCATGCATCTTTTTGCAGTAAACAACACACGTTCATCAATGGGTATCGTCAAATCCTATTATTGTCAATGGGCATTGATCAGTGAGGCATCGATTGTAGTAAATTGAAAACCATTTCGAGGAATAGGGATACTGATTACTATTAGGGGTTTAAATAAGTAAAATTAAAACGGATTATTAATATTTATCGCCAAAAAGGTTTACTTCATTTTTCTTTCGATGACGTCATCATAGCCTCTAATGCGGTAGTTCCATTGCCTACAAATAGGTATTTAAAAAAATACATTCGTCAACAACAACTGTCAAAAGTGTCAAATAACTGAGAAAATAACCTTCTTGTTGTCTTGACACTGAAGTTTGTCAAACGTCAACATATTTTTATTTTTTAAAAGCATAAATGAATGCAATGAACTTAGTACATAATGCCATTTGTAACGTCATACACAAAACTTTTAGAAGTTTTAAATAATTAATAAAAATAACAAATTAGTTTATATTTGTCCATATTTTCGATTTATAGAATAAAAAATAGGATTTGACGATGCCCATTCAGCATCTAAGTAAAGATCTTTATTTTTATTTAATTCCTTAAGCTTAGATTATTTCACTGTATTCTTCGGTTGTTGAGTGGGCAATAAAGCATTATGATTATGATTGTTCCCCCCCCAGGTTTACCCCGACGGCGTCTGGTTCCTGCTGTTCAAAGGGCGCCTAGAGTTCATGCGAGGGCAGTTCAAGCCCGCGTCAGTGACCTACCACCGCGCCATCGACAGTCAAGACATGTGGAAGCAGTTCCGCCACGTCTGTTACTGGGAGATCATGTGGCTACACGGGTGAGTCAACTGAACACTTTAAACCTTTAAATCTCATCTCCTCATCGCCTCTACCTATACAGGGTGTTAAAAGACCGCCAACAAAGATCTTTTTTTTTACTTTATTTTGGATACAAACGGTACAATGAGCCATTTTCAAAGTTAAAAGCTGATTTTTAAATGCTTTCTAGATGGCGCAGAAAATACGGCTACATAACGGCAGTCAAATAACGCTTTTTCCCACAGATTCACAGATTAGAAAGTACTAGTGCTAAAGATACACAAACACCACAGATAAGAATCAGGCTTGCCATGTTCAATCGGTAAAAATGCCGCAATTTTTATTCTTGAAAGCAAAAACATAAATGGTTTTGGATAAATATAGAATAGGTAGGTAGGATACTGACATCAACTACGTGATGCGATAGAATTTGCAAGCAATGAATTGTGTTTCTGGTTATGATTATTACAGAATACAGCAACTTGTCGTACCGTTGGCAGCGCTGGTGAAATTTCAAATGACTGCCGTAAAGTGCCGTATTATGAGCAGTGGAGAAAAAAAGAACTACGTTTTTTTTTCTGAAAACGGGCCACTAATAAATTATTAGAACACAAACATATTACAGACAACAGTGAAGTATCCGTTTAAAAATAACACTGACACAGATACATAGCAAATAACATAGAGCTGATATTAACATATCATAGAAAAATGTTATTGCTTCATAACATATCGATATAGCCACAGCCTTCTTTATATAGCGCGTATAGTGCGCCGGGTCAATGGTCCAAATCCCCCAATGATCGACACACCTTTAACACGGCCCTTTGTTCCTGGCGTCTTCAGCGGCGACTCCGGCAATGACGGAAGTCGGAGGCGCCCTGGGGCACAGGGTGCTAACAATCCGCAGGCGCGATCGATTCCCCGTCAGACGACCAAGGCATGTTCAACATATCGGTATATCTCGTTTTCCCTCGGAGCCTGATTTATTATCCGAAAAGCAGTTTTCCGTACAAAATAAAATATTACACTTTTGACGAGTGTAGAAAGAGAACTTTAAAATAACGTCTTATACTGTTTTTTTTTCACGGTCCAGGTTGGAGATGGAGTGGCGGCTGGCCGCGGAGTTCGCCAACCGATTGATCGAGGAGAGCAGCTGGTCCCGCACCATCTACTCCTACACCAAGGCAGCGATGCTCTCACAGCTAGGCGAGGATATGAACACCTTCGAGCGCCAGCAGTGCAACGATCTCATGAGGTATGTGCTCAGGTACAGTTGTTCTATCTCACGAAAGCGGATGAGCCATACTTGTAGTTGTAATGCGAATGGACGCGCGCTCTTGTCTGCGGTAACTTCAGTTAGCGTTTTTATTGGATATTTTTGGCGCGAACTGAGTAACACTAGTGACTCGGCCGAAACCGAGCGCTCCCGAGCTTACACACGCAAAGACAATGTGCATGTTCATTAACACACACAAGTATGGCTCATCCGTGAGATAAATCATCTGTACTAACTTTGCATCAATGTTCAATGTAACAGGGTTCACACTAACTGGGTAGTTTCGCGAGGCAGACGTTCGTCCGGTCTGAATAGATATGTCACCACGCCTTGTCACTAGGGAGACGCAAGGCTTGGTTACACAAGACGCTCGGTCAGTGTAGACACAACAATAGATTAATTTGATGATTGTATCGCTTGGGTACAAACTTCGCGCGTGTTAAGCATGTACGACATCCCTCTATTGTTCAATATAAACTGGCGGTTTCTGTTCAATGTACCTACATTTTGGAATGTTTTGGGATATGGTTCCGAATCACCAGTATAACAATCAGTGTGAATGCGTCAGGGGCAGCCTCCATTGAACGTACCACCTACATCTGCTAGAGGTGTGTAGTTCGCGAATGAAGGTTTCGATTGAATGCATTCGTTATATGAAACCATTCATTCATTCATTCACTACTAATCTTTACATATCACATTCACTCTAGTCCACGTAGTTCATTCTTCAAGAAACATTCTTAAATCTACCACACTAAGAACCAAAATTCTGTTAATCTTTATACCTATATCACATTCACTCTAGTCCACGTAGTTCATTCTTCAAGAAACATTCTTAAATCTACTACACTAAGAACCAAAATTCTGTAACTCATGTGTCTCGCCTTTGTCGCCTTTGTCATTCGCGGACTACCGTGAGTCAAAAGATACGTGAACGAACTACTGAGCTATGAACTATGAATGAGCTATGAACTATGAATGAGCTGTGAACTATGAATGAACTATAAGTGAACTATGAACTAAATGAGTGAACTAGTTCAGTGAAGGAAATGAACTATATCATTATTTTCTTTTCACTGAAGCGTTTCGCGCACCTCTAACATCTGCAGCTGTATTCCAGGAACGCTTCTTACTACAAGCAGCGCATCGCCGGCAAGTCGCTTCCGATGGAGAAGTTCATGATAAAGCGGTGCGCGCGCTACCAAGCGCAGGGCGGGCGGCTGCTGTTGCCCGGCGTGGAGCTGCTGTGTCTCTGGAACATGTTCAATGTGGTCGCTAACAACGAGCGCGCCGCTCAGGACATGCTCAAGGTAACTAGCATCCGTCTGGATGCGTCTGGACTTTCTGACCGGACTTGGTCTGGCTTTCAACCTGTTGTGCGAGCATGGCAGGCGGGACTCGAGATGGCAATAGATTAGGGTCATGTCGAGCAAAAAGTAGTTATTGCCATTTTAATAAAAATGTTGTATTTTTGTCTCCATCGCCATGTTGGCGTAGAGCCAACTCGAGCCCGACCGACAAGTTGACAGTTTTGCTTAGAGAAGGGCCTATCTCGGGCTTACCATGCTGCCTGTACTGAACAGATTTTTTAAATGAAAGTGAAATAAAAAGACATAAAAGAACCTAAACGAATATTTAAATCAGTTAACTAAAATACAAGGTGTTACAAAAGATGCTAACTCTTTTTACAGGGTAATAGAACCCGGTGATAGGGATCACCACCTAAATATTTTTTTTGCCCTATGACGTTCCGTTGATTTTTAAATTAATAAAATGTGAACGCTGTTGCGGGAGAAAAGTTTTTTTTAAATATTGTTTTCATTGACTTTCACAATGTTTTAACAACTCAAAGCTATGCAAATGCACCTACACCCACGAACATATTTTTAAGTTTGAGCTTAAACGTCGTCATCCGTCGTCGAACGAAGGCTGACGATGTTGGTGATCGAATCGCGGGTCTCAAGTGGAAATGGGCAGGACACCTGGCGAGGCGGGAAGATGGCCGGTGGACAAGGGCATTGACAGAGTGGCGGCCAAGAGTTGGACGGAGGTCGGTAGGAAGACCTGCAGCCCGATGGTCGGACGACATCGCTATGGCGGCAGAGGGTCCATGGATGCGGATGGCGAGGGACCGCGAGAGATGGCGCGAGGGGAAAAAAGGCCTATACCCAGCAGTGGGCAGCGGTGGGCTGATGATGATGATGATGATGATGAGCTTATACCAAAAAAAAAATGTTATGAAAATTTTTCAATTTTGGGGTTATAAAATAAAAATTATTAATTTCAACTTTTTTTTTACAAAATTGACATCCTGTTGACCAGTATGTTACACCCTGTAAAAAGAGTTAGGATGTTTTGTAACACGTTGTATTAATCTTGTGTCCGACTACATGCTCACCCTATTCGTGTGCTCCTACAGCTGATAGAAAATACGCGATCGCAGCTAGAGAGCGGCGCGCAGTCGTGGGAAGGTCTCTATGTGGCTGACAACCGTGCGCTGGTCTGCTACCTGCACGGCTGCTGCTTGGCTGCCATGCGGCTGCCCCGGATGGCTCTGGACGCACTGGACTCCGTCCTCAAGTAACTAGACGTTTTATAGAGACAGGGCTCTTCTTTGCTGACAACCGTGCGCTGGTCTGCTACCTGCACGGCTGCTGCTTGGCTGCCATGCGGCTGCCCCGGATGGCTCTGGACGCACTGGACTCCGTCCTCAAGTAACTAGACGTTTTATAGAGACAGGGCTCTTCTTTGCTGACAACCGTGCGCTGGTCTGCTACCTGCACGGCTGCTGCTTGGCTGCCATGCGGCTGCCCCGGATGGCTCTGGACGCACTGGACTCCGTCCTCAAGTAACTAGACGTTTTATAGAGACAGGGCTCTTCGTTGCTGACAACCGTGCGCTGGTCTGCTACCTGCACGGCTGCTGCTTGGCTGCCATGCGGCTGCCCCGGATGGCTCTGGACGCACTGGACTCTGTCCTCAAGTAACTAGAAGTATTATAGAGACAGGGCTCTTCGTTGCTGACAACCGTGCGCTGGTCTGCTACCTGCACGGCTGCTGCTTGGCTGCTCCGGATGGCTCTGGACGCACTGGACTCCGTCCTCAAGTAACTAGACGTTTTATAGAGACAGGGCTCTTCGTTGCTGACAACCGTGCGCTGGTCTGCTACCTGCACGGCTGCTGCTTGGCTGCTCCGGATGGCTCTGGACGCACTGGACTCCGTCCTCAAGTAACTAGACGTTTTATAGAGACAGGGCTCTTCGTTGCTGACAACCGTGCGCTGGTCTGCTACCTGCACGGCTGCTGCTTGGCTGCTCCGGATGGCTCTGGACGCACTGGACTCCGTCCTCAAGTAACTAGACGTATTATAGAGACAGGGCTCTTCGTTGCTGACAACCGTGCGCTGGTCTGCTACCTGCACGGCTGCTGCTTGGCTGCCATGCGGCTGCCCCGGATGGCTCTGGACGCACTGGACTCCGTCCTCAAGTAACTAGACGTATTATAGAGACAGGGCTCTTCGTTGCTGACAACCGTGCGCTGGTCTGCTACCTGCACGGCTGCTGCTTGGCTGCTCCGGATGGCTCTGGACGCACTGGACTCCGTCCTCAAGTAACTAGACGTTTTATAGAGACAGGGCTCTTCGTTGCTGACAACCGTGCGCTGGTCTGCTACCTGCACGGCTGCTGCTTGGCTGCTCCGGATGGCTCTGGACGCACTGGACTCCGTCCTCAAGTAACTAGACGTTTTATAGAGACAGGGCTCTTCGTTGCTGACAACCGTGCGCTGGTCTGCTACCTGCACGGCTGCTGCTTGGCTGCTCCGGATGGCTCTGGACGCACTGGACTCCGTCCTCAAGTAACTAGACGTATTATAGAGACAGGGCTCTTCGTTGCTGACAACCGTGCGCTGGTCTGCTACCTGCACGGCTGCTGCTTGGCTGCCATGCGGCTGCCCCGGATGGCTCTGGACGCACTGGACTCCGTCCTCAAGTAACTAGACGTATTATAGAGACAGGGCTCTTCGTTGCTGACAACCGTGCGCTGGTCTGCTACCTGCACGGCTGCTGCTTGGCTGCCATGCGGCTGCCCCGGATGGCTCTGGACGCACTGGACTCTGTCCTCAAGTAACTAGACGTTTTATAGAGACAGGGCTCTTGTATCAATATCCATTTTGGACCTCTCCGGGGCACTTGCCACAGCCCTGCGGACATCTCGGGGTGCAATACCAGCCAGGTAGGTACATCAGTCCGACCGGGGTCAGCTTAAGACAGCCAGTAATAATCCGCAGGTTTCATTTAGAGATGCATCTACTAGCTTTGCATGGGCAGATCGACTCCATACAGGACACGCGTATTCGCCAGCAGAAAACGCGAGCGCCATCCCAGAAGTCCGCATGACCCAAGGTGAGGCTCCCCAGTTGGTGGTGGTGAGACACCGGACCAACTAACAAATTAGGAATACCCACGATATTTTAGCTTCAAATTTGCATATCTCTTACATGGCTGAACCTATTTTGATTAAATATAATATCATATAATATAATATCTAAGAACACTCACTAGAAAACATGCTTTCAAATAAAATTAACCGCATCCAAATCGGTTCACCCGTTTAAGAGCTTCTACGGTGCTACAGACAGACAGACAGACAGACCGTTTTTTGTAATGTTACTGACTGCAAGAAGGGTTTATATCGACTCATTAGTTTTTTACAAATTCTTTACTAAATTCAAAGATTCGACAATCTACATGTGTGGATTGAGGGACTACATTTAATAAGTAATAAAGACTGATGGGTAACTTGTACAAATTCGAGCTTCTCGTTTACAATAATAATTGTTTGGGATCTTTTAATAAATTGTCATAGGTAAGTCTGGAAATAAAGTGTAACATTGTACTGTGTTTTATCTTGTGAATAAATATCTTACTTACTTACTTACTTAAACTAAATAACTAACTATGTAACTTCTTTCTTTGTGCTAAGACTCTTTTCCACACACTTAAAAGTAAACGATGGTATCGATGGCAATGGATAATCTTATAAGCAAGAAAAGCTTCTCTCACCCGAACAATTTGTTGCTGGTCATAGAGCCACGTGATGTGCTATTTCCAAATTTGGATAAACTCTTTCCGTTTTCGCAGGAATAAAGATAGACTTTTCAACGATCCAGAATCTTATTTTACCAACATTCTTCTTTCGGACGGAGGCGCCAGAAGTTTGCACTATCTCCACCATATAATGCGTTCAATTTTGCAGACAAAAAGCTCATTGAAATGTATTGTTGCATATCAGAGTGGTTATCAGAGTGGCATCAGAGTGCATATCAGAGTGGCAAAGTGGTTAAATAAGTATCAACTTATTTAACCACTTTTGGGCGGTCTTCCGCCCGTAATTTCTAAGGCCGTCTTGCACCACTTTCTTAAATGTGGTTTAAACAGCATTTAACTAAAATATTCATTCAAAAGTCGATTTAAATGGCGACTTAAGTGGCATTTAAGAAGTGGTGCAAGACTCTAAAAGGAACTAGCAACCTTTGACCCTAAAATTGTTTGGTCGCAGGTACAAGAGCGAGCTGAAAGAAGACACCTTCCTGATACCGTACACGGTCGCGGAGATGGCCATGTGCCACTACAAGCTCGGGGACAAGGAGAGGGCTCTGCAGCTGCTGCAGGACGCCAGGTAGGCAAAGCTCCCTTCTCAGCAAATTTAATAGAAAAAAATATAACGCAACAAAAACGGCCGGCCTACAACCTGCAAAAAAGAAGCAAACAAAGCACAGATTGTGCACAAGCAACCTTTGTGCACAAGCGATAATTTTGCCCCGCCTGCGATACCCACACTGTAGTTTCAATAAAGTTAACGAATGCGTTCAAACAATGTGGCATGTAGATGCCATTTAGTTTTTTAGATGTCTTCATTTAGTTTTTTAGATGTCTTCAAATACTTTATTTTGTACACTTTGTAACAAACTCTCAGTCTGGACGCCATGGTAATGGTAAAACGGGCTGTTTTCCGCAACTCGACGATTATGCCTATTTTGCGTCAGATGGGATTTTTTACCCTTGCCGAGCCAGCTCCTCCAAAAGGTCCCGAATTTTGTCTGGACGCCATGCGCGCGCGAACCGTGAATTTCACTCGCATGCCGGTTAGGCTGGATGCTTTGTTAGGTAATACCTACAAGTCGCTCGTAAACCATTGATTCGTCGGTTTTTGGACGAACACAGGGTAGCAGCGTGGACGGTCGTTACGTAGATGCGTATGACGTTGCGCATATAAATTGGTTGCATAGAAGGACAAACTAACTTTTCGTGGAGTGCCTTCTCTTGCACTCTTGTTGTTAGCGGCGTGAAAATATGACTAGCTTTATCCCCTGATTTCGTCCGCGCTGATATCGATAGCGGGATAGCGGGGAAAAATGTAGACAACATTTTGTATGGATGAGTTTGGGTTGATCGATATCCCGAAGGACGACGATATGCCTCTGTAAATCGTCTCACAAAAACTATTTTTTAAGACAACCTTTTTTTCACGCCCGTTTGTACGTTTTTACAGGAAAAAGTTCTCAGGGTATTCGTTGGAGTCAAGGCTGCATTTCAGGATGCACTCGAAAATGGAAATAGTTAAAGGATACAGCGGCAAGCGACCAAAGTCGGGCAGCGGTAGCAAACAGGGTTGTTAGTTTATTAATAAATATTAGGGAAGTGTCTCAATCGAACGAGCACTGTTTCATTCATTATTTTATTAACAACAGATTTTTTGAAAATGTTTTATTGGAAGTAAACAGTATTGGAATAAGGGTGCAAATTTATGTTTCGTGTTGATTGAATAATTGTAGGCGAGATTTGATTGAAACATAGTGTTTTTACGTTCATAACGTGTAACTTAAAACTGGTATTCTGAAAAGCTTTTACGAATTTTAGGAAATTCACATATGAGATGTAAGTAAAACTAGAATTACTAGATTGTAGAGTGTATTTGATATTTTTCTAACAAGTTCAAATATATGTTAAAAATAAAATAATAGGTACTAACTAAGAATATATCTTAGATCTGTGGTACTGGTACTAAGTAACTTAGTGATTGTCGATGCCAGAGACGCATTTCATAAGATTCTTTGTACAGCGAGTAGACGGTATGAAATGTAGTTCTATGAAATGCACCCCTGGAAGTAATATAATATTTTCGTTGTGTAGGTCCATAGTTTGGTTTTGCTTGCTGCCATCAAAGAGCATATAATACAACTGCCATCAAATAAGTACTAAGTACCTTAGACAAACATATGTTTGTAGAAATACACAAGTATTTATACTGAGTAATATTTCTACAACAATTAACAGTACAAAACAAAATATCAAATAATACATTAAATATTTCCATGTGATTAGTCCAACATTCTTGTTTCTTTGTAGATTGTATTCTTAAAATTAGATAGTCCTACGTCCAAATGCAAAACCAAATCATCCGAGTTGGGGTTAATAGTTGCAATAAAAATATGATAACCAAGATGGCCAAAATTACGGATGGATTGGTTAAAACTTGCCAAGTTCATAGTTTAATTTTCATTGGGTACGCTCCGCTCGTTTGGGGTAAAAGCTTAAGAGGGAACGCGGGTAACCTCAACTCCATACAAAAGGGGAGACCTGTTTCCTCCCTGGATAATTGTTTTTCTAAAATAATTATCCAGGGAGGAAACAGGTCTCCCTTTTTGTATTTTTTGTATGGAGCAGCCGGCTACCCGCGTGTTTGTTAGTAATTAAATTATTTGATAGACGTTCAACCGATGCCTTATTTATTATTTTATTACCATTTATTATATTATACCGCCTTGACTGGCAGAGCGACCGTCTCACGGGTCCAAACACATTAGGTTAGGTTACCCCATAACCCGGCGTGCAGAAGAAAACACCCTAAACTAACCTAACCGAAATTTCGTCGTTCTGCCAGTGATGAATAAAGCGTTACCTAAAAATCCCTCCTTTGTATGTACAAAAATTACATTCTCAAAAAGAATTTTTTTTTATTGTCGTTCTAGTAGGTTGAACCAAAGTTTATGTAATTTTTCGAGTTAATCTTGAATAATTTCATGCAATTACTAATTGTAAATTATTCAATGAGTTTATTTATTTATATTAGTTAGGTTGCTTATTACGTTTGCTATTTTATTGTTAACTTTGCAAATTATTACATAAATATAAAATATAATGTGTTAATCAAATTCAAATAAGTGTGTTTTGGTCCAACAAGAAATACATTTCATGTCTTACTATTTGTCCGACCAACTGTCTCTTTCCGTTAGATGTATTTTGTTGCGCTTTGTTTTTTTATTATAGGTTATGTAATTGTGTTGTTAATTTTATGTAGATTTTTTAATATTATCCAAACTATTAATTTAAAAAAATGTTTACGTCTCGATTGTAAGCCCAACAAATAATTATTTATGTAAGGCGGGTGCCTTGTACCTACTATATGATACTGTAAATTAAATAATTGTGTAACAATCAAGTGTGTTCATTTCATACTTACTTACCTACCTACTTATATTCCACCTAAACTGGTATTGTAGATCCTAACATTTACTTACATGGTCAAGTGCCTTAGACCTTAAGGGTAGACGATAGCAACGTGGCGGGATATACAAAATTTAAAATTTTTGAATTTCCTGCCACGCTGCTATCTTCCAGCGTTAATAGAACCCCTTTTCCCCCTTTTCGCCTTTTTTCACCGATTTGATTTTCATGTTTCTTTCTAGTCTAAAACCCAAATAAAATTCCTTCATCCAATTTTCGTTGTATCTACGTAGATTGATTTTGTATTCCTGAAACTCTAATCGCACATACCTACCTACTGCATTTATTCAAATATGTAAGTTAGTGTTACTTTTAAATATTTTATAACAATTTTTCTTTCTTGGAATGATTTTTTTTTTCTTAGATAAAAAAAAAGTAGGTACGTTTTCTATCTGCATCTGCATCAACCTACCTACAAAAAAATAAACAATAATATATATTTTTTAATACAGTTGATGATTAAGTTGCGATTCAGAATCAAAATCTAGCAAAATGGTTCAACACACACAAGCCACACACAACTCTTTCGAGCCGCACCATCACGGGCCAAAGTGGCCGTAATAGCCCATCCAGACTCACGGCGTGAACACCCGAGAAGCGTGAATGTGAAGAGTTTCTCGCCCTGGCTCGCCGTGGCTCGCCTGTTCTCCGATCGGTGCCGGTAAATTTTGCCCCTTCAAAGGATTTCTCGGGCGAGAAAAGAGAGGTCACCCGTATTTTTTGTTTCGGTTTCAAAATGTGGAATAACGATCTAGAATTAAAACTTATTGAATACTTTCAATCCGAGCCTATTTATTTTTATGGGATAAAAGTTTAAACCACGATTCGTGGAACAAACTCGGAGAATTAATGGAAAAAAGAGTCTCTTTTTGCGAGTTACAGAAAATACAGGAAAATGGTGAAAGATTCCTCTAAATCGGGACTAATCGGGAGCTGGTGAAAACAAAATATACAGTCTAGCTTCTATTTTTTTTATAACTTTATTTTTAGTTAAAATTGTCACACAGTTTTAATATGCAATGGCACACAGAGCCAAACCGCTGCAGTTTGAATATCGTCAGTAGTCGTCCATACCTGATGGGATCCAGAACACGACTGAGAAAAATGAGAGTGTGGATAGATTGCTTCTTCTCGCCGAGAAAGCTCGGCGAACTTCTCTCCGAGACGGCTCGCCGTGAGTCTGGATGGGCTATAATGATAGCCGACCTCCGAATCTCCGATAGGAGGAGATGGCACCAAAAAAAGAAGAAGAATGGTTAGCAGAAGCCAGCAGTCTAAAATCGACGGTCAAAAATCGGAAAATTATTGCAACGTGACCTCTTTACAGAACCTTGAGGTGAGGTAGGTAATAAATACTGTATCGTGACCAACTAGAAAAGTAAATTCCAATTACGAAAAATTTATGCACGTCAAATATGCCAAAAGCTTAGACAAAAGAAAATCTGTCGGTGCTGTCGAAGTCCCGGACGCCGTGGCGCGACTTACGAACGTTTACCAGTGGTTGAAAATCCCGCCCGGAAATGAGTGAGCAGCTGAAGACTGTTTCAGCGATGAACAAGTTGTACATCGGCAATTTGCCGATAGAAGCGGACGAGGCAGCTGTTCGTCAACTGTTTGCTGAGCATAGCCTGACCGTGGCTGACATCTCCGTCAAAAGAGGTGGCTATGCATTCGTCGACTTCCCAGATCAGTCTGCAGCTGATCGTGCGATCGACAAGCTTCACGGTAAGAGTCAATTGGCTTTCTCAAACCTTTAGACTTTCGATAAGTAAGGTAGCTACAACTTTAGTAGCTACTACAGGTAGCGTCACGAGTTATGAGCGCTCGACGAAACTGGTGGGGATTTCTGCGCAAGTGTGCACAATCGCGCGTAAAATGTCTAATATCCACGCGGGATCTAAGACTGACGCTGAGTTGAACTATAGTTGAGTGAGATACTATAGCCCGGTTTCTGAATTGAGAATTTCACTAACCAAATGCTTAAGTATCGATCTGTTACATTCTCTTGTGTGAAATCTGCAGAGACAGGACGATACTTAAGCATTTGGTTAGTGAAATTCGCAATTCATAAACCGGGCCTATAACTCGGAGAAACTGACTAAACTTAGAGATCGAAAGTATTCTTTGCGGATTTTGCACTCGTTATGGCGAGGCGAGGTATGCGGTCGACGCGAGGTATGCGGTCGACGTCACAACTCTTTGTTTGATCCGATCCGGTAGATGGCATGCCTCCTCATTTACTTGTTACATACAAACGACGGATCGGCGCGTCTGTCCACCGTCTAGCCATTTACGTGTCACGTGAATTCCCACACTCGGATGCCTCGGCATCTCGTCATTTTATATGGTTTTCTATACAATTATTTTAACGGACATTACGATAAAACGGGTGTACAATCAATGAAAAATAATCTCAATCCAATATGTATTGTTCTCAATAACTTTTTTGAATCTTTCTGAACTGTCTTTTTAAAACATTTTATTTCGGCATTCTTTCTGCGAGGAAATAAAAAAAACGATGTGTGCGACTGTGCCCCCCGAGGCTACCAATCACGCGCCCGCGCTCGCCGGCGATCGCGCATCTGCGATCGTGTACCCCGCCAAACAGACCCAAAAAATTAATTCAAGGTCAGCGCTCATAATAACTCGTGACGCTACCTGTACTGTTCAGTGTGCTTTCGGTTACAGTTCCCGGCGTATAAGGCCTGAATTACACAGAAAAGGCGTAAGGTGAAGGTGCGGCGCAGACATCTTGCCGCTTCAAAACATTTCAATACAAAATGTATGGAGGCGACACGTTTTGAATTATACTGAAGCGGCGTGGCGCAGGCACGCCGTTTCGTCGCCTGTTCCGCGTCGCTAGCAGGCGCGACCGGAGAGACGCGCAAGCGGCACGCCGTTTGTTATACAGTAGGAGCAGAAAATACGTGACGATAGTGAATTTTATGTACACACCACAGCACGTCAGAGTGTACTAAAAAAAACTAAGGTCTTTGCGTCTACGTAATGAGATAATTTATCCAGCGTCCAGTGGCACCTTCATTCACACAAGATGGGTGAAGAGACCACTCGGCGCTGCAGTTGTTTTAGATGGAGTAGGCTTGCCCAGCACCTATACTATGCTAAGAGCTTAGTCGGCCTAGCCCACAGGAAAGACAAGTCATACGTGTGGAGCCAATTAAGCCGCGGGTTTCCTCACGATATTTTCCTTCACCTTTAGCGAGTGGTATTGCTACTACAAATTCACAAATTTACGTAACTTTGAAATTAAACAAATTCATCGCAGTATGTATTGGAGAGAAATAGGATAAAGTCACATATACTATCACAATAAAGTCAGCCTGTATAATGACTCGCTTCCGTCCCTTATCTGCTCCATGCGCCTGCGCCGCACCTTACGCCTTACGCCGTTTCTGTATAATTCATGCCTTATCTGCTGCACGCCTGCTCTGCGCCGTACGTATGCCTTACGCCTTACGCCTTATGCCGTTTCTGTATAATTCACGCCTAACTTGAGCAAAAGTCTGCGTAGTGGGGATGAGTTCGCGCATGTCAAACAAAACTTAACCAATCGGGGCCGTCCGAAGGAATAGCAATTCCGCCGCGCCCCTTGTACCCCGCCAAAGAGTCCTAAAAATCGTCTACTGCGCAGTCAAGGTCATTTTCCAAGTTATACGCCGGGAACCTTAGTTTTTTTTTTCTCGTCCCTATTTCCGTTTGTAAGTTCATCTCTATTACATTTTCAGGTTACTCCTACTGCGGATTGCCTCTTATTGTGGAGCCTTCAGTTGCAAACAAAAAAATGTAAGTATATACCTAACAATTAGGTAGGTACACAAGACAGCACGTGAGACTGTACACTTTTGTTGTAAACTCGCCCGTAACGTAACCGAGTAGAGTGCTAGCGTGTAATAGTACGGAAGCCGACCGCATGATCTTCACGTCACTTGATACAAAGATAAGCTCTATGGCTTCAAATAGAAAAAGTTACGCTGAGCTCGAATCAATCGGTCTTATCACTCTGAATTGGCCGAAAGGTCGAAAAAAAGGACCACTTCCGGTGCAAAAAAACACCCGATTTTACGTGATCTGATACAAGAATGAGACTGGTGGCTTCAATTAGAACTTCTTTCGGAGAGGCAGAAAAACCAAGTCTGCCAGCGCTGGAGTGGCCGGAAGTACCCGACAGACGCTCTCAAAGATCATGATTTTACTCAAAATTTACGTGATCTGATACAAGAATGTGACTTGTGGCTTCAATTAGCCCTCGATTCGCAGAAGCAGAAAAACCAAGTCTGCCAGCTCTATAGTGGCCGGAAGTACCTGCCAGATGCCCTCAAAGATCAGGTTTTAGACCAAATTTACGTGTTCTGAATTGATCTGATACAAGAATGAGACTGGTGGCTTCAATTAGAACTTCTTTCGGAGAAGCAGAAAAACCAAGTCTGTCAGCTCTGGAGTGGCCGGAAGTACCTGACAGACGCCCTCAAAGATCACGATTTTGCTCCAAATTTACGTGACCTGATACAAGAATATGACTGGTGGCTTCAATTAGAACTTCTTTCGGAGAAGCAGAAAAACTAAGTCTGCCAGCTCTGGAGTGGCCGGAAGTACCTGACAGACGCCCTCAAAGATCATGATTTTGCTCCAAAATTACGTGATCTGATACAAGAATGAGACTGGTGGCTTCAATTAGAACTTCTTCCGGAGAGGCAGAAAAACCAAGTCTGCCAGCGCTGGAGTGGCCGGAAGTACCCGACAGACGCCCTCAAAGATCATGATTTTGCTCCAAATTTACGTGATCTGATACAAGAATGAGACTGGTGGCTTCAAATAGCCGTTGATTAGCAGAAACAGAAAAACTAAGTCTGCCAGCTCTGGAGTGGCCGGAAGTACCCGACAGACGCCCTCAAAGATCAGGATTTTGGTGTATGGTGTACAGTATCACCATCTTACCTGTTCAGGCTATGAAAGATACTTCGTATCTTACACTTAGTTCTACAGGTATGACTACTAAGAAAAAAAAACCGCCTAGTTCTACATCCATGTATGACTACTTGGAACACGTAAAATGGTATTTTTTTGTTCTGTCTAGTCATAGATTTAACTGTAATTTTATATGTGTATAAAATGATTTGGTTTGGCCCCCGCACTATCTTGTTTACTGGTTAAGTGCCCTTTGTCCACGAAAATCCATTGAAAAGATCCATTGATGGATTTTTGTGGACTTTATGTCCACTTTAATCCATTACTTGGGACTGTAGTACGGAATGTATTTTTTGGACACAATGAGTAACAAAAAAATAATTAATAAGATATTGATAGGTACACCAAGGGTAAAAACACTTTCAGGCCAAGTTATGAGCCCAGTGTTATGTTCTAAAATGTTAAATCCCAAAACAAAACAAAAAAACACAGACTTTCAACAAGTAGGTAACAAGTCTAAGTGGCAGATGTCAGGATTTTTACTGTCAGTCGTACAGCCGTTTAGAAGTTAATGTAAAAAAGGATAATTATTCTTACTACCCGTTGTCCTATTACCCGTTTTCCCGTAGAAATTAAGCATTTTCCCGCGTTTAAAAGTAGCCTATGTTCATCAAGGATAATGTCGGCTTCTAATGGTAAAATATTTTTTAAAATCGGTTCAGTAGTTTCGGAGCCTATTAAATACAAACAAACAATCAAATCTTTCCTCTTTATAATATTATAGTGCAGATGTAGATTAGTGTAGATAGTGTAGGTAGATGATGGTGCACATGGCTACTTTAGCAGGTAGAGGGCGCGAGGGGTGTGGAGTGTAAAAATCATTATGACTGTACTAATACGTCAGATGGTTCGACATAAACTGATTTATTTTTAATACATGTAAATAACAATAAGGTCTGTATGACAAGCAAAGGAAAAAAGATGAGCTAAATAAGCTGAAGTAAGAATACCCAAACGACTGGTTTCTACATTTTCTTGCGAATTTGTGATTATACATAGAGCATCGCTTGTATCGATCCTATGTTTCAATATAAATAAAAAACGGCCAAGTGCGAGCCGGACTCACGAAACGAAGATTCCGTGCAGCCATTCAATAAAAACAATGGTTTCATGGACCCTCGGTGCGTGAGTTCAACTCGCACTTGGCGTGTTTTGACCATGGCTGGTCTGATAGTAACTTTTGATCAATACAATAAACAAAATCGAATGGCACGTAAAAATAATTATGTCAAAAAAACAACGTTTCTTGCAACGTTTCGTTTCACGAAAGTTTAAGTTTTAAAAAAAATCTTGCACCCTATACCTAACTATATTCTTCAAAATCTGTAATTGCCATTCGTAATATTTTCGCATTCCGATGATTTTCTTCTTTCACAGTTTTCCTGTAGCTATAACGGTTCTGGCTGTCCTTGCAACCTACCTCAAAACTCAAGGATATGAGTATAGTCATATTCGTGAGTTTTGAGGTAGGTTGAATGAAATGACAAAGTTAGAGAAGTTTAAAGTTACAGGCCCGCCTGGCCATGAAACCTATTGTGTATAGACAAATAGACAATGCCGTGGTCAGGCTGTTTTGACAGGGTTACGTGGCCGTGTACCTTACCGACCACGGAACGAAAGCGCAAAAAGCATCCCAGTTTGCGTGCTTGTTGCTTTGGTTCAGTTACACTGGTCGATGCAATCGAAAAAAAAAATTAAAACAGGACGGTGCTAAATACTTGTATTGTTTTTTACCATTTTTCTGAACTTCCTGTCTAAAACACATTCTAAGACACACATATGGTATTTTTCTCATTTTTTCTTTTCGATCAAGGAACAGACAACCAGCACAAAATTGACAGATGAACATCTAATATGTTGGCACTATACTAATTTTATTGATGACTGTCATTTCTGTAAAGACCTAAGTCCACACACTCCGATTTTTTTTACACTCTGGTTTCATCATAAATATTTTTTACATTGCTTTGAAAGTGGTAGTTACATTTCAGATGTTAAAATAGTTGATATTTAAAAGCTCAGCACATTCAACCTATTTAAGGCATGCAAATATTATAAGTACATAATGCTAAACAGTATAATTATAATAATGTTAATAATTTTTAAAGATGTCAATAAATTTTAAGTCAATCCGATGACTTTCTCTTCTGACAGTTTTTCTGTAGTTATAACGGTTAATGGTGCTACCTCAACGCGTTATCCTGTATAATGGAAATGTTTTTATTTTTTATTATTGCAAGTATTTTCACCATGATTTTTGATGCTTACAAGGAACAAAATCGAATGTGTACGAAAAAAAAGTGTTGTCAAATCGCAAATTTTTTGGCACCCTGTCTATAATTTTCAAAATTTTTAAATGCCACTCGTAATTTTTTTGCAATCTGATGACTTTATTTTCTGACAGTTTTTCTGTAGCTATAACGGTTGATGGTGCTGCCTCAACGCGCCACCCTGTATAATGGAAATGGTTTTATTTAGATTTTTTTATATTTCTAATGTTTTGACCATGGCTTTTGATCCTTATTTACTAGAAACAAAATCATATGGCACGAAAAAATAAGTTTGGTGAAATTTACCAATTTACTTGCACCCTGTATATATTTTTCAAAATTTTAAAATCTGTAAATGCCATTCATGATATTTTCGCAATTCAAAGACTTTTATTCCGACAGTTCTCCTGTAGCTTTAACGGTTAATGGTGCTGCCCTTGTAAACCAACAACAAAAGTACATACAAAAGTATTAACTCTTGCTTTTGGGTATATACTCAGTAAAAACGAGTAAAAACGAATGAATATTCATATTTTCTTTACCGAATCATTCAATACTATTTAGTATTTACTCACCGCCCATCTCTATCCGAAATGTCAAAAACGATCCTTGTGGTCGGGTCACTAAGTAACATCCTTCTGGCGAACACTTCCAGGCCCGAGTCTCCACTCTATTAACTGACTGATCCAGTGTGTATCTACCAGACAACCTTTATTTAAACATGAACATTTGCAACTTATTCAATTTTTGTACCAGATGAAGTAAATGTAGTAGTCACCATCAACCTTTGAGGCCGTCTGTCGGGTACTTCCGGCCACTCCAGAGCTGGCAGACTTGGTTTTTCTGTTTCTGCTAATCAAGGGCTATTTGAAGCCACCAGTCTCATTCTTGTATCAGATCACGTAAATTTGGAGCAAAATCATGATCTTTGAGGGCGTCTGTCGGGTACTTCCGGCCACTCCAGCGCTGGCAGACTTGGTTTTTCTGCCTCTCCGAAATAAGTTCTAATTGAAGCCACCAGTCTCATTCTTGTATCAGATCACGTAATTTTGGAGCAAAATCATGATCTTTGAGGGCGTCTGTCAGGTACTTCCGGCCACTCCAGAGCTGACAGACTTGGTTTTTCTGCTTCTCCGAAAGAAGTTCTAATTGAAGCCACCAGTCATATTCTTGTATCAGATCACGTAATCTTTGGAGCAAAATCGGGATCTTTGAGAGCGTCTGTCAGGTACTTCCGGCCACTCCAGAGCTGACAGACTTGATTTTTCTGCTTCTCCGAAAGAAGTTCTAATTGAAGCCACCAGTCTGATTCTTGTATCAGATCACGTAAAATCGGGTGTTTTTTTGCACCGGAAGTGGCCCTTTTTTTCGACCTTTCGGCCAATTTAGAGTAATAAGACCGATTGATTCGAGCTCAGCGTAACTTTTTCTATTTGAAGCCATAGAGCTTATCTTTGTATCAAGTGACGTGAAGATCATGCGGTCGGCTTCCGTACTATAAGGGTCGACGTAGACACTAAAGGCTGAATTACACCGGGGCAACACAGGATCAAGATCAAGGTGTAGCCATGCCATGCCATGCCGCACGGTTCTTGACTTGCAACAATGTGCGACATTTTTTATTTTAGCATCGGCCTTGCGTTGTGGCATTCCGCAATGTCGCACAGTGTTGCCGCTGTTGCCCCGGTGTAATTCAGCCTTTACACTTTCGTTGCAAAGTCGCCCGTAACGTAAGTGAACAGAGAGCACGCGTGTAAGCGTCTACGTGCTTTCGTGTGTACCTACTACGCAGCAACTAAGAAATAACTAAAAACCGGTCAAGTTTGAGAGGGTTCCGTACCGCATTTTATAAAACTTAGATTTCTACCCGTTACTCTTATAGCAATAGTAGGTATAATCCGATCTAATTAGAAATCTAACCAAAGCAACGGCCATGTTCCATCTAGTTACCTATCTCCGTACTAGACATGCGCGAAACAGTGCACTTCGAAATCATGATATATTTCATGACATTTCATACCGCGTGATATTACCTTATATCATGGCACCAAACATGACACATGACAATTCACTTCAGCACACGTCATGAAATGAAACATGCCACGTCATGAAACATGACACGTCATGAAATATGATACGCCATGAAACATGACACGTCATGATAATATTCATTTCATTGCAGCAGATGACATGAAATGACATCATGGTATTTCAGCACACTTTCATTGCAGTACAGTTATTCATTTCATGACATCATCATGGTATTTCAGCACACTTTCTTTCATCGTTACGTTTCGTTTCGTCTCGTCTCGGTTCGGTTCGTTTCGTTTCGATTAATTTTATTTTATTTTTTTATTATGTGAGAATAGATGCGACATTTGACGCAATTCTTTTAACCTTCGAGATGTGTCAAATGGCTCATTCCACGGTAATTGATACCAGATAGGACAAAAATTAATTTAAGAATATGTGCATTCAAACACTTGATTATAAAAGCTATTATATACATCTTTCACATACTTAAATAAAAAAAAACTACTTTTATTCGATTATATGAAAAATATTATCATAACATCGATCATGCCTCTAACTTGCTCTAGGAATATTTTTTTATCCATATTTGCAACACTGGTTTCCGTTGTGTATGGTCTAGAGTGCTCCAATAGGACTGTCATTCGAGAGCATCATTCATCGGCTTTTTAAACGCCAAATTTTGGATTTTTAATGTAAATATTTGGCTTTTTATTGATTATTATTCTTAAGCAGGCTTTAGTGTCACGCCCGTCACAAAATACATGTAAATGTTTTACCCAGAGAGTCAAAGCAGCTTACACATCGTAAATTTGCTTATTAAAGTAAGGATATGTCGCAGGGGAATGTGTGCAAATTGATTTTAAGTGCCATTACATTCTTGTTTAGCTATAGGAAGGTAATTATTTTGGTCACACCCGTCACATGTCACACCCATCACGGTTTTTGCTCATTAATTTTATGAAAATTTTATAAAACATTGGGCCACGTAACTTAGTACTAGGCCAAGACATGTTCAGTGAGGGTAAATTTATTTTATTAGGATTACTACAGTGTGTTTTCTGTGAGATGCTTGGTTATAGCATAGGTAGCTTTTCTTTTTTACTTAGAATGGACGCTGCTGCAAGGAAGAGGAAGAGTAGAGTGACCCTGAGAAATGCCGTTCGTTTTTGGAAAAAGAGAAAATCAGGGTTAAGTGTAGTTTATTTAGCATCAAAATGATCTCGTCACACCCGTCACATAGGTCAGTCACACCCGTCACGACGTAATTCAGGATTTAAAAGCTGATTCTAGCATACATACTTAAAATAAATTGTTGCTAACATAAAGAAAAAAGGTTCAACTATATGAATGATTCTAATTATTCAAGTGAATCTGTCATAAAGAGCAGAAATATTGTGTTTCTTTCAAGCAGAACTAAATCTTGCCTGCGTACCCGTCACACCCGTCACGGAGACTAATAATACTATGTCTTCTACAAATTAAGTTTAATTGGAAATTTTAGTTTTACATTCAATTAATGGCTTCAAAGCCTAATGGATTACATTCACACTTAAATCATCCCTTAACAATTATAGGAATAACAGCACAAAACATTAGTAGAAATGTCACACCTGTCACCGTGGAATGAGCCAAATGCGAGATGCCCGAGAATTGGGAAGGCAAAGTTTTTTGTTCGAAAGTCCGTTATTGGCTTAATCTTATCTTTAGACAATATTGAGAAACTAATTTCAATATTTTTTATTTTGGTTCAGTAGTTTGGATTTTACAACGTTTCAAAGATACGGTTTTATGACCTTCACGCGACGGTCTGCATACTGTTGGCGGTCATAGGAACAAAACATTTTAGCGCATAAAAACAAAACTACTGGACCAAATTAAAAAATATTTAAATTAGTTTCTTAATATTGTCTAAAGATAAGTTTAAGCCAATAACGGACTTTCGAACAAAAAACTTTGCCTACCCAATTGCCTGGTGTCATGAAATAAATAACTGTACTGCAATGTAAGTGTGCTGAAATACCATGATACCATGTTTCAGTGCACCAGACGACATGAAACATGTTAATGTGATTTGTCTAAAACAATGTCTCAGCAGGCACTGCAGCGCCAAGTGGTCTCTTCACTCATCTCATCACAGCACTATAGTAGTCTATGGTTATTGGTTACCCATTCCGCCATATTTGTTTACACAATAAGACTTTTATTTTTGGATACAGTTTAGGTAAAGGTGGCATGCTACAAAGCGCTCCAAAAGTCTATCTGAAAAAAGATACCTTGTATAATCCGCGCGCGATGAGAATGGGATGAGTAGGCGACATCTCGAACAAAATATTTTCGGACACTTTGTCCGAAATGTCGCTTTATTATTTTAAAATTTTTGAGGCGACATCTCGGACACTTACAAATAAAGCTGTTTTGTACAGTCAGATAAAAAACTCCTATCGATCTTATTTATGAGGAGACTAATAAAAATGTTACAAACTCACATGAAAATAATATCTTGTGTATTTATTTATTTATTTTAGTTTATTTGGCACACCAACAGAACACACAATTAACAAACACAAAAGACATCATACAATATAGGTACATTGCAGTCTTCAATATTTGCTCTCCCACGCAAGGTGTCGCGAGCGACACACATTTTATTTGATGAATTTTTTTAGACGTTGCGTAGGGTAGCGTTAAATCAAATCATTTTTGATGAAAAAATACTAGTCTTACATAAGGTTGTAGGAGGATCACCACCTCAGTTCTCACATCATTACGCGGGGGTTGGTTAGGAACAAAATGATGTGAGAACTGAGGTGATGATCCTCCTAGCACCTTATGTAAGCCTAGTACTTTTTCATAAAAAACGAGCCGAACGCGATCTGAGTGCTTAAATTCAGGCTTTAACTGTCAAGGAAAACAGCTTATTTAAGCCGCTTTAGCTATCCTAAAATAGGCAGCTGTGGAAACGTTATTTCTCTTTGTATTATATTTGAATACTTTAGTATCAGACTGTACGATAGAGGTTCAATATTTTGAGAGTGTCCGAGATGTCGCCTCAAAAATATTAAAAATACAAAGCGACATTTCGGACAAAGTGTCCGAAATTATTTTGTCTGAGATGTCGCCTACTCAATGGGATGGATGCTTGTCAAAGCCAATCGAAAACATAAATACTTTATTTTACTTTGACAAGGTTATATCGACGCGGTTCCAAAAGGTCGCATCCACTTCTCATACCGCGCAATCGCGCATTATATGTATTATCTAGGTACCTTGTACACACGACAGCACGTCAGAGTGTACACTTTTGTTTTAAAGTCGCCCGTAACGTAACCGAGTAGAGTAATAGCGTGTAAGCGTCTACGTGCTGTCTTGTGTACAACATACTAGTTGAAAGCCCATGGCAACCAATTGATTGTTGAGTCTAGCTCATTGTTGAAGATCTCGAACCGTGCGGCTGTAACCATTTCTTCGAAGTTCCTTGACGAAGTTTGTTTTCCTACCTGAATTGCTTTTACAACCCATTGTCAACTCGATCACAATGGTTAGGAATAAAAGCGGAATGAACCAACTTTGTTCACTATTTTTGCTGTCTACCTAGGGGCCCAGTTTGATTTAGGATTCGATAGGTAGGTAGGTTTTAGTTAGAATAAAGAAAGTGACAGACGTGGTGGTTGTCATGTTTTCACAATGTAAAGGAAACAGACGAGAGGTACACGCACAGAACACATAATAAAATGTGTTCTGTCATGTGGGTACACGGTACACAAGACAGCACGTCAGAGCGTAGTTTTGTTGTAAAGTAGTCCCTAATCTAACCGAGTAGAGTGCTAGCGTAGCGTGTAAGGGTCGACGTGCTGAATGTCTTGTGTACGTAAGCCTCATTTTAGCCTCTCCAAATTACTCGAAATAAAACACGTCATAACTACTTACTTACAAAAAAACACGAGTCTCTAAAAGTTGGTAGCTTAGTAAAAATTATTAGATACTTATCTATACCTACTACGCGATGATTTGGAACATTTGGTGCAACAGCCGATTGAGCTGTGATCTGGTTTCCAGCGTGAACGTAGCCAACCTGCAGAGCGCGAGCACGACCCAGCTGACCCAGTCGACCAGCGACTCCTCCCCTCCGGGCGGCGGATGGAGGTGAGTCTTCTGTCCTCTTCCTCTGTCTGTAAACCCTAGTCGTCCCACCCACGTCATCGATGATTGCGAACACGGACCTTAGCCTGTAAAGCGATGGCGTGTCGTTGGCGCCCCAGCAGAAGGGCAAAACCGGGGTTCCCTCGTTTTTCTCCAACAACCAGAGAACTAATCCTCTAGAATTTGAATCAGAATATTCTTTCCTGTACCTACGAGTACTACAAACAAATTAAAAGGACCGACAGCATTAAGAAATCGTGATAGAAGCTGTAGAGTGGTTTGTTCGTAATAAGTACCTTTACTTGGCCGTATCGGGTCCTTTGTGTCGGCGTTTCTTTGCTCGAGCTAGAGGTGCGCGAAACGCTTCAGTGAAAAGAAAAGAATGATATAGTTCATTTCCTTCACTGAACTAGTTCACTCTTTTAGTTCACAGTTCACTTATAGTTCACAGCTCATTCATAGTTCATAGTTCATTCATAGTTCATTCACAGTTAATTCACAGTTCATTCATAGTTCATAGCTCATTCATAGTTCACAGCTCAGTAGTTCTTTCACGTATCTTTTCACTCACGGTAGTCCGCGAATGACATGAATGTTCTTAGTGTGGTAGATTAAAGAATGTTTCTTGAAGAATGAACTACGTGGACTAGAGTGAATGTGATATGTAAAGATTTACAGAATTTTGGTTCTTAGTGTGGTAGATATAAGAATGTTTCTTGAAGAATGAACTACGTGGACTAGAGTGAATGTGATATGTAAAGATTGGTAGTGAATGAATGAATGAATGGTTTCACAAAACGAATGCATTCAATCGAAGCATTCATTCGTGAACTACACACCTCTAGCTCGAGCTGGGCGGAGGGTTGATGGATGAGAGTCCCTTATCTGATGCTTTATCGCTCGAGAGCCTCTCTCCAACCAAAATGGGTACTACTAAATCCGTTAAATAAATCGTCATGTTAATTGGGCTTATGTGCTGGCTTTTAGGGTTTCGTACTAAATAATTCGCTCCTAATAAAAGAAAAGAAAAAAAGGTTTTCTTGTTATTAGTTCCTACAACCAATACCGTCTTTACCATAGGGCACACGGGGCCCGTGCCCAGGGCCCCCATCGTCAGGGGGCCCCGAAACACCGACAAATTCTATCACATTCATTCTCAAAACATTTTTGTCGGACACAGTAACAGTAACAGTGAGCAGTGATAAAATAAGCCAACGACATTTGACAGAAAACGTGGCATTGTAATGTAGGAAATATGTAGTACACACGACAGCACGTCAGAGTGTACACTTTTGTTTTGTTGCGATCTGTTCTCACGAACAGATAATAACGCTGGGATACGGCCCCTTTGTACTGCTGCGGCACACACTCTGTACCTACATAATATTTTGTTAGCTCTAAGTTTATTTGTTTTATTTTGGTTGTAATCTATATTTACTCAAAAAAGCTCGTAATGTGGACATTAATTCGACAACCTTCTTTGAGCAAAGTCGGACTTGCGGGCTACTTGGATTAGGCGCCAGAAAAGTTGTATGGAATTTCATTAATGTCGTGTTTTGCGGCCAGAAAAACTGTATGAAAATCCATTAATGTCGAGTTTTGTTTCATAAATAGAACTCAAACATCAGGTGCAAAAAGTATTTATTTAGAATTGGGCTGTATGGGTACTGGCAGTCGACACATTGCACAGAAAAAAAAAGCGCGGCCATATTGTTTTCGACTTTTCGCGCGTTGTTCGAAGTGATTTTTTTCTGTGTTTTTGTTGAAAAAGTGAACTCTCAAAGCGACGAATCCTCGGATTTAATGTGTTTAACACCGCCGGACATTCAAAATCAAGCGAAATTAGTAATTGGAAATTTATTGCCACCGAAGTCAAAAGAAAAATACAAGCAAGCTTACCAACAAAAAGTTTGCGGAATGGAAAATCGACAAAAAGTACTTAATCTACGACAAATGGTAAGCTAATTAAATTACTATTTTAATTACTATTCTAATTAATATTTTAATTACTCGCATTGTTTGAGTAAAGCACTATACAAGCCTTGGTCTGCAATGAGTGCGCTTCTGGCCACGCTATGATTGCCTCGAGCTTAGCTTAGCTACGCTCTCGGCCCTCAAGTTTGGTCATCATTGCAGCCCTTGCTGGCCGCGCTATAAAGGCCTCGACCTTCGGTCTCGGCCTTCATTTCAGCTTGTCCATCAAGGGCTGCAATGCTGACCGCACTGTGAGGGCCTTGAGCTGCGCTACGCTGCGCTCTGTCGGCCATCAAAAGCGCGCCAGAAACGCACTCATTACAGATCGCGGCAGTAATGTACTATTGTGTCCTTGCTTCTAATATTGTTGTGTATTATTGTGTGTGTCAAGAAGTACAAATAAATGCATGAATATGAATATGTTGTAAAGTCGCCCGTAACGAATCTGAGTAGAGTGCTAGCGTGTAAGGGTCGACGTGCTGTCGTGTGTACCTATCCCTTTTTGCCACAAGAATTTGGGGCCCTTTTTACCCGACTACGCGAAGCAAAGTGGAGGGTTATGATTTTAGCAGCGTATGTATGTATGTATCTATGTATGTGGGTATGTATGTTTGTGTGTTCATCTGTTCCCTCGCAGAGCCTAAACTACTCGGCCGATTTCAACAAATGAGGTGTCGTTGGATTCGTCTTAATCACCCAGGTAACATAGGATAGATTTAAAAAAAAAAAAACAAGATGGCGGCAGTGCTGCGCCCTAAAGTGGTGGACTAAAAATACAAATTATCGGATACCATCGTCATGGGTATCAAATGAAAGGACTTAAAAAGACCTTTTCAAAAATGTACAACACATGTAGCGTCAACATAAAAAAATAGAACATAAAATCCACAATGTGTTTTTTTTGCCCTTCTTGGTTCTATTTTAGGTGATCATCCAAAATAATTAAGTAAAAAGCTTTAAAAAAATAGAAGTTAAAAACTAAAACCCGACTACTAAAAGGCGTAAAACAAGTCCTGCTTATCCTTAAAATAGACTCATAGATAATTACCACATTCGCCACAGGACACCACATTCGCATTTGATAAACCGATGGCCTCCGACTACGATTAATTATCTATGAGTCTATTTTAAGGATAAGCAGGTCTTGTTTTACGCCTTTTAGTAGTCGGGTTTTTGCTTTTAACTTCTATTTTGGTAAAAGGGCCCCAAAAACTTGTGTGCCCAAGGGCCCCAGCATTATTTGAGACGGCCTTGCCTACAACGCCACATTCAAGTACCTACTTAGTAACTATGTATAGTCTCAGCACGAGTTCACTCACGAGCTACTCAGGGGGCAAATTCTCGGGTATGTCACATTCGAGATTCTACGAAGAAAACCTTTGCAACAAGTCACATTCGAGATTGCCGAGAATAAGCCCCCCAGTTACATACGTTAATGGCGACGAATGTTGCAGAGCTAGAAAAAAAAAAAAACTTCTGAAATCTGAAGTCAGTTCTAAGAGCGGATGAGCGCGCGAAGCGCGACCCGAACATTCATCGATTTTTTTGTAAGGGAATAAGCGAAGGCTTGTATTACAATACCAATCGACTAAAAGCCTTAAGATGAAATACGTCTCACAACTAGCGCCGCCAATGAAAACAAAATCACATCTTTTTTTTTAATGCGTTTTTAGCAAAAAACGCTCCTGCGAGTTCTCAACGCGAGGCTTAACTATTTTTAGGACCTAAGGTTTGGATTCCAGATCCTAGAACTTAAGAATGCAATTGATTGCATTCGTAGAAAATCCAATCCTGGAATCCAAACCTTAGGTCCTAAAAATAGTTTAGCCTTGCGTTGAAAAATCGCAGGAGGGTTTTTTGCTAAAAACGCATCCAAAAAAAAATTGATATGTTTTTTTTTCCATTGGCGGCGCTAGTTGTGAGACGTATTGCGTCTTAAAAAGCCGGACTGGCCGGACTTGTTGTGTATTTTTGGCCGCACACGACTGTAAAATGGAGGACATGTCCGGCTATGGCAACCCTAACCCCACCCCCTTTTTTCCGTGGAAAATCAATCTTCGCAATCGTGCCTGGGAGATACTAGGTAGAGAACCCAATAACTAAGTACGTACCTACCTAATACTTAGCTTAGATATACCTAATACTTATCTTTGCTTACATGCGGACTATTGCAGACCTAAATAGACTATTAGCAGACGGAACAACCATAGTTTTATTTTTATTTTATGAATTACTAGCTTTTGCCCGCGACTTCGTCCGCGTGGACTACAGAAAAAGGATATTATATGCTTTACTTTGCTCCTAAGTGTAAAAGCGTGATAATATGTAGCCTATGTTTTATTCTGATGTCTAATCTATCTCTATTCCAAACATCCAAATCCGTTCAGCCGTTTCAGCGTGAAAGAGTAACAAACATCCATCCATCTATACTTACAAACTTTCGCGAATAAAATATAGTAGGATAGGATAGTAGGATTAGCAGGGTAGTAGGAAGTAGGATTAAAGGTTTTTGAATCCCAATTATCTTTGCTATCATAACTTCTCTCTCTCTCATGATGATACACTAATTTTGTAGGTAAGTACGTACCTAGTAAAGTAACTCTTATTTATCAATATCCAACGAGCAGGAAATTTCAGTACCTAGGTAGGTACTGAAATTTCCTGCTCCTACTACTACATGCAACAAGTGTCGTCGGTTGTGGGGAGGAAGCTGGTAGGTTGGGAACTACCTGTGACTTTCTGGAAGTCTTGTACATAAATACATATTACTTGTAGGTATTGTATACTTGTAAGTCGCTCGTAACGTAACCGAGTAGAGTGTTAGCGTGTAAAGGTCGACGTGCTGTCGTGGTACCTATTCCGCTTAGTACCTACTAAGTAACTAAGGTGCAACGGTGCGTAATTTGGTATTTTATTTGGAATCTGTGACATTTGGGTTTAGTTAGGGATCTTAAAAATAAGCGTGTGTGTTTCTGGGATTATCTGATGATGGATGATGATTATGATGATTTATCCCTTTATCAGGGACATTTAAAGGTTCCTTTTCTTAAGGATCGAAGAAGGGATCTCCATTTTTTGGCCAGTGGCCCGACTCAGGGACGATAGTCTGAGTAACGCTTGAAACTAAATATAAGTTATTTCTCTCTTTTTTTTTTTTGATGGACAAATTACCTTGTTTAATTTGTTCAAACCTAAGCCCAAACCTAGGCACAACTAGCGTCGGCAATGAAAACAAAATCATATCTTCTTTTTGGATGCGTTTTTTGCTAAAAATGGAACGTCAAATGATAATCCCTAGGCTTAACTATTTTCAGGACCTAAGGTTTAGATTTCAGATCCTAGAACGGAAGAATAAAACCCGCCGCCGCCAAAAGTTCACTTTTGGCGGCGGCGGGTTTTATTTTATTATTTTATTTTATCTAAACCTTCGGCTAAACATACTATTCCCCCTCCCCCTTATCGCCGAAATTACAGGGCCTAAAAATTTGAAAAAAACTACAGAAGTTAGGTCGTTACCTTTAAATTACGGGAAAACTTATTAGGGGAAGGTTGCGATCATTGGACCAGCGCTTTGAATGGACCAGTCAATTATTTTTTAAACTAGTCACATTAAAAAGTGCCCGTACGGTTTCAGGGCCTAATCCTCACCCCCCTTGCACCCAGATGAAACCTCAGTCCCGTTGTCGCACTCGGCTATGAGTCATGCATGATTCAACATTCTGGGATTCAACTAAGTGAGAGTTCAACATTATAAGAATTCAACATTTTGAGAATTCAACCTAATGGTCCAGAAGGGTATGAAAGTGTGCTCCTGACGCTCAGAATATTAAAACAGATGAAACTAAAAACTGATGTAAGGATAATATCATTTAAGTTAGGAATATGTTTGAGATTTCATAGGAATAATAAATAAATCATTTTGAATATTAAATAAATAAATAGGTGATTGTAACTTTTGACTATAAGGCTTCAGTTATTTTTCATTGTTTATGTTTTGAATTGATATCTAGTTGCCATCAATGGACCACATAGCTGTTCTATAATTGGACCGGTCCAATCATGGCAACTTTTTAGTGTCCTAAATAAGTCGCATTTCATAAATTGTCCAGTACTTTACGTCGTAATGTAGTTAGTTTTTTGTATTTTAGAACATTTTCATGTTAATTAATTGGTTGCTATGATTGGACCACTGGCACATAATGCTCTAAGTCGACGGTGATGGCAACTTTGTGGTCCGATTAAGGCGACGATGGTCCAAAGAAGGCACCTACTAAATAATTTTATTCTTTAGTTTATTTCCTAAATTCTTACCACAAGACGCTCCGGCTTAGGCTGATGTTAATAAAGTTGATGTGTAATATAAATTATACAATGGTTTTATTTCAACTCGTAGTATGGATTGCAAGAGGTCAGAAAGTTATGTGGTCCAATCATCGCAACCTTCCGAAGTCTCTGGTATTTATAGGAATAAAAAAAAACATTGAATTACATATTGTATGTCAGTACGGAACCCTTCGCCGCTTGGCCACTCACTTGCCCGGTTCTTTATGTAGGTCTGTAAGTTGCAGCAAGTGTCATCAACTCCCAATAACCTTCCCAGAGGCTTTCCTATGCAAAATCCCAGTATGTACTCTTATTATAATATTTTTTCTAAAGATTTCCTCACAAGGATTCTCTTTCAGGTTGCACCTTATCGATTCCACTGTAAATTACAATATAGGTAGGTATTCATAATAATATTATTACGTCTTTAGATGCTAAGTGGCGTAATTAATCCGACACGTGGGCTAGCCTGGCTTGTCGTGGGCAGGGCGGGAGGGCGGCAAGGTCGCAAGGCGGCATGGCGGCATGGCGGCACGTGCTGACCGCACCCACGTGTGCTGCCGGTGGTGTCGCTGGATCGATGCTCCGGGCGCAAGCGCGGCGGCGCTCCCGCCCCGACCCACGTGGCGCTGAAGACTAGGCCGGGTTACAGGCAGCCAGCCAGCACCATCCAACAAAGCGAGGTTAGGCTGAATGAATATATACGCGTTTTTGTATATTTAACACTTTGACCGTGTCAAAGACTCAGAGGGTCAGACTCGCGCACCCAGCGTTCCGTACAAACTTGTAAGGAGGAAATATTATTGCTTTTAAATCGAAAAGCTAAATAATTATTTCAATTATTTTTACGATGTAGGTATAAAGCTAAGCCCTTTTATATGAAACGTACACTTTTGCTGTAAAGTCACCCGTAACGTTACTACGTAGAGTGCTAGCGTGTAAGGGTCGACGTGCTCTCTTGCATACTAAATAGTACAAAAAAGGTACAAAGTGTTGGTGTTTTCCAAACATCAAAATCGCATTATTTTGGTCCAGAGAACCTGACGCTCACGAAATCCTCAATTTAATAAACGCGTGTGTTGTAGACATGTGTAGGTAATGCTTGTAATATTAGAAAAGACATAATATTACACAACGGTGTCATGAAATATTACATATTACACGAGAGAATAAAGCATGGCACATAGCATTTCATTACACTAGATGACATGAAACATGACACATGGCATTTCAGCACACTGTACACACGACAGCACGTCAGACTGTACAATTTTGTTGTAAAGTCGCCCGTAACGCAACCCAGTAGAGTGCTAGCGTGTAAAGGTAGACGTTCTGTCGTGTGTACGTACTGCAATGAAAGTGTGCTGAAATACCATGATGTCATGTTTCATGTCTGCAATGAAGAAATACCATGATGATGACATGTTTCATGTCTGCAATGAAGAAATACCATGATGTCATGTTTCATGTCTGCAATGAAGAAATACCATGATGTCATGTTTCATGTTTGCAATGAAGAAATACCATGATATCACGCGGTATGAAATGTCATGAAATATATCATGACTTCGAAGTGCACTGTTTCGCGCATGTCTAGTGTGTTGGCATCTTTAGAGCTTAATTTGCTCTACACAGACTTCGGCCTTGGGTCTTCTATTCTTGCTTTTAAATTAAAAGTGGCCTCCGCCGCCTATGCTCTAAAAATAACTGGTTTAGTGTTGCCTCTTCGTTATTATAGAAAACCTTCTTTGTACTTCCATGTTACAGAAATATCTTAATCTTCCATGTTACAGAAATATCTTAATTAAGAGGGCGTTAGAACACCATTTTCCCATACAAACGTAGTTCCGGTTTAATTTCTAAACGACAGACTGAGTTGTGCTGAAACTTGGTTTATATCAGTAGATGACCAATATGGAGGTTTGCAAATGGTTTTTATAATTAAAGAAAAATAGGCTGAAAGAAATTAGAGCGACGTATTTTTCGCGCCGAAAAAGGGGTTACTTTCAGCTGTTATTTACTTACATTATTACACTGTCTATTGCAGCCTAACTACCTTGGGAACATCAATAATGTGTTGTACTTGTCAGAAAAAAAATGGCAACTGAACTACGAAAAATTTTGGGAAAATAGATCTATTACATTACAACTACAACTAGGTAGATACTCGCGAAAGGACACGAACACACGTAAACTCATACAGCCGCATTGCCTCTCACTTTTCCCGCGCCCCGTCTCGCTCTGGGTGAAACAGCTATAGAAAACAGTGTTTCACGCGCTTGGCCGTCACTGAGATCCCACGGTCCTTAAGGGGCCTCTTAAGAAAGTCGTCCCACCTGCCCAAGTCCTAACCCCGAAATTCTCAATTGCTTTTTAATCGCAAAGTTTTTTCTGCCCTTTTTTCTAAAAAATAGTGCGCTAGGGCTTTAAGGATCAGTCTCATGGAAATAGATAAACTTCGGCACAAAATGTGTAAAAAGAAAATCAATCAACAGAGTTGGTAGGGTACGGACGGACACATTGAAGGAGAAACACTCCAAATCTAACATGATTTTGAATAATAATGTTGAATGTAGTAGATGCGGAAGTGCCAAACATTTGGCCCGAGACAACAACTGTCCCGCAAAAGGAAAGACTTATCTAAAATGTGGCATCCTAGGTCATTTTAGGAATGAATGCCGGACTAGACAAACTTAGAAAAGGAAACTAGAAGGAGAATAATCAACCAGCAATTATGGAACAAAGAAGAAAATCAGACCAAAAATGGACGATCTCTTACCAAAAGTCTTCAGTAAATTGGACATAAAAGATCCCTTTCATCCTTCGATCAAGGATAAAACTAGTTACAACATAGAACTCTGGAATGTGTCTGGAAAAATAGATGCCTAAATTGCCTTTGGGAGCTTATTTGCTCGTAGTCTATGCAATTAAAGTAAAACTTTACACGAATGCAATAAGGTTGACATTCGAATATTAGACTTATGGTCGAAATGATGTTTCGAATTGTTCTATTGCTGATATCATTTGTTTCCGTGGGGACAAGTTTTTATTGTGATTTTATACGTAATGCGGATTCTATGGGATTTAGTTCGGTGCTTTCATCACATAGAACCTCACCCAGACTCGAGAAACATCACGACCTTCAATAGGTACTAGCAAAGGGTTGTTTCGGTACAATAGGATGATGGCATCTCATGCGCGCCAGAGATTTTTCTAAAGGCCCTGGAACGAATCCTTTTAGGCTGCGAAGGAGTCATTAACTTTATTAATGATATTTTGACGTTTAGGAAAAACCTAGAATAGAAGAACACGACTTGAGTCTTAAAAACGTTACGGCGGTTTTAGAAGAAAACCAGGTGATGCTGAGGGATGTCAAATACATCTTCAGAATTAGGAAGGTCCACTTCCTAGGTCATGAACTATCAGAGCATGAAGTCAAACCACTGGATTAATAGGTACATATCAGCAATAAAATATTTTGAGGCCCCGACGAATGTTGCTGAGTTGCAGAGTTTTATGGGTTTTGTGAATTATGTGGGAAATGTCACTTGCACACTGGCAGAGCCATTAACGGAACTGCTGCGGAAAAGAAAGGGAAGAAACACCGACATTCAAGATGAATTCAAGATGAATGGAGAGAATCCCAGTTTGGGTGCAGTGCAAATTGATAAGAATGGACCAAGAATCATTGCCTTTGTTAATAAAACCCTCAGTAGATGTGAACGTCGATATTGCCAGACCGAAAAGGAAGCCTTAGCGCTGGTGTGGGCCGTTGAACACTTTAACATGTTCCTTTATGGCAAAGGCTTGCCCAGCACCTATACCATCCTGACAGCTTAATCGACCAAGCCCACAGGAAAGACAAGTCAATACGTGTGGAGCCAACTGAGCCGCGGGTTTCCTCACGATGTTTTCCTTCACCGTTAGCGAGTGGTATTGCTACTACAAATTCACAAATGTACGTAACTTTGAAAAACAATCTAAAACAATGTCCCAGGCACTGCAGCGCCGAGTGGTCTCTTCACCCATCTAGTGTGAGTGAAGGTGCCACTGGACGCTGTATAAATCATCTCATTACGTAGATGCAAAGGCCTTAGTTATGACAAAGAGTCAGTGCCGGATTAACCTAGCGCGGGGCCTTTAGCAAATTCTATGAAGGGGCCCTTGGTTTTCTTTAGGTATCAATTTATGGTATGAATTAATACAAAACCGTTACAAAAAACTTTCCTGGATTTAAACTCAATTTAAAAAGGCCCGTAGGATTTGCTACTTCAGCTATATGGCTAATCCGGCACTGCAAAGAGTTCGACCTGATAACAAACCATAAGTCTTTATCTATATTGTGCCATAAGACTGCAATCCTATAATTTGAACTTTGAAGGTAAAATACGGGGCGTCCCACATGGAGGGAAAGTACCTTGAATACAATTTTATTTAAATATCTATGAATGCAGTTTAAATTGTTTTTTTTAATTCAAATAATGTCTTCTTTCAGTAAAATGTTCCATCTATCATCATGGTTGAACCGGGAATCGAACCCGTTACGTGAGAAAAATAATTACCATAATTATAGCTTTATCATACCGATTATTTATTTATTTTCTTTAGGACACATACAGTCATGCAAAACAGATATCATTTAAAAACATAGCAGAATAAATAGACCTGGAGGACTGGAGGTCCCTAAATGAAACATAGGTAGTATAATCCGTGCGGAATCAGAATGGGATAATACCTTTTGGAACTGAATCGAAAATGACAGTTATCGAGGAGCGTCAGTAAAAAAAAATATAGTTCTACGTTTTATTATAAGGTTATGAAATTGGAAATACACAAAAATGTTTAATGGTTGTTATCTAAAAGGATTCAATGTTATTGCATTAATTGAATAAAACGTGATAAAACTCGAGCAGACACCCACGCGCACAGAAAACACAAGCAAGTTTCGACGCAAGTTTGCCATAGACAACTAGAGTTTGCCGAAATGCTGACGCTACAGGACCGCGAGCTTCTCAGTTCCAAAAGGTATTATCCCATTCTGATCCCGCACGGATAATATTGTTAAAATTCATGGTCTTCCTTTTATTTCTGACACTATGTTATTTAGAAAAAAAAAATCCTTATGATGAAGCCTTTCGATCGGTATGATAAAGCTACAGGGTAATTATTTTTCCTGTAACGGGTTCGATTCCCGGTTCAAACATGTAAATATCTATGAATGCAGTTTAAATTGACTTGTTTTTTTAAATTCAAATAATGTCTTCTTTCAGTAAAACGTTCCATCTACAATATTCAAGGTACTTTCCCCTCATGTGGCATAGCCGTGGGACGCCCTGTAGGTTTAGGCCAGGAAAGACCAACATAGCCGATCCATTATTGTCTAGACTCTATAAAGTAGTGGAAAACGCGACCGCTAGATTCGAAGACCATGCCCCAGGTACTGAGTTTGCGCGGCCAGTAGCAAAGATTAGAGTCCGTCCGAGAGAACCGTCGTCGTCGTAAGATTTGACGGCGCAAACGCAAATGTAAAGATAACAGTCATACTACAACGTGTTACAAAACATCCTAACTCTTTTTACAGGGTGTAACCTACTGGTCAACAGGGGTTCACTACGTCTTGCCGAATTACATTTCACCTTGTTACACTTCACCTATGACGTATCATCCAATGTCACTTAAACTAGACTTCATTTAACCGAATGACATTACACCTTTGGTTCATTTCACCGAATGTCATTAGTCCGAGAGCTTATTTCATCTAGGAATTGTTTAGTCTAATGTTGTTTTATCTAGATGTCATTTGATCGAATTTTGGCGGCTCCATCGCTTTCCGCCAGCGTCGCGTTCCGCCTGCATCGCGTTTTCATGGCGAGTTCGTAGTTCGGGGCGAACCACTAGAGTAACATGTTTCAATTTTAAACCGACTGCCCAAAGGAGGGTTATGTTTTTCACCGTCATGTACATACGTTCGTATGTATTTCCGTTCCTATGTTCCACCTTCGCACCGATTTGAATAGATGACGTGTCGTGTCGTTGAGTTGGACTTGCTGCTGCGAAACTGTCTAATAACAATCGACGTAATAGTGTTTCGATGAATGGTGTTTAGTTGTACTGTATGTACGTATAGAGTAATTGAACGAGCGAGCGAAGCGAGCGAAGTTCTCCGAGTCTACTAGAACAATCCGGCGTTTGTATGTTTGTATGTAGGTATGGATGTATGTATGTTCGTTCGACGATAACTTGAGTAAATTTTAAATTTTTGGTAAATGAAATCAAAAGAATTTTTAAGTTCGAACATGAGCCAAATCGGTCGAGGCGTTGCTGAGATATGGGGTTGTAAAGTTTATATGCAATGCGCGCCCGCGCCTGCGCAAATGGTGTTAGCAACAGTTCACTCGCGAGTTCATAGTTCGGGGCGAACCACTAGTTATTATTAGGTGAAATGTAGCATCGAACAAATGATGCTTCGATGAATTGTGTTTAGTTGAATCGTAATTAGGTGAAGTGTAGCTTCGAACAAATGGTTTTAGTTAAAACAAACATTAGATGATTTGAACGTTAGTTCTACTGTAGGTTAGGTGAGACGTCATCGGTGAAGTGTAACTAGGTGAAACGTGTTTCGGCAAGGCGTAGTGAACCCGGTCAACAGGATGTCAATTCTGTAAAAAAAAGTTGAAAAAAACAATTTTTATTTTATAACCTCAAAATTGAAATTTTTTCATAGCTTTTATGTTTTTGGTATTAGCTCTAATTTCAAAATATGTTTGTGGGTGTAGGTGCATTTGCATAGCTTTGAGTTGTTAAAACATAGTGAAAGTCAATGAAAACAATATTTAAAAAATACTTTTCTTCCGCCACAGCGTTCACATTTTATTAATTTAAAAATCAACGGAACGTCATAGAGCAAAAAAAATATTTAGGTTGTGATTCCTATCACCGTGTGCTATTACCCTGTAAAAAGAGTTAGCATCTTTTGTAACACCTTGTATAATGACGTGCCAGTGTTGTCAACAGGACAAATACGGTAAATAAAGCACATCTGCGCCCTCAAATCTTACGACGCGACGGTTCTCTTTACGCACGGACTCTACAAGAGATAACCGAGAGTTCCCTGCACGATGCTGAGATACATAAGGATAGAGAGGGCCATCACTATTATAAATACTTTTTATTGTGGTGGAGTCTACACAATGTTCGAAAACTCAATAAATGCTTCCACGGCGATATCCTCCATAAGGGGACAAAAATCGTGACCCCAGCCATGATAGGTACGCGAAAGGTAGATGTGTGAAGGTATTAGTCGCAATGAAAGGCAGATTGAGGACCATAGTGTGGTGGCCCAAGTGCGATAAAGATGCAGAAAATATCTACAAAGGCTGTAAAGTGTAAAGGTTGCAACAAAATGGAGAGGTCGAGCGTCAGAACAGGGACATCCTGAAACGCCTCATGATTTCCCAAGTGGAAATAAAGCACTGGAGAGAGGCAAGAGGCTCTTCGTGAGTATATGACAGTGTACAATATAGTAATTCACACAGTCACTGGAAAAACACCTGCAGAACAGTTCTTCCGGCGACAATTTAGGGACAAACTGCTAATGCCAATGATCCAGGACATGATCTTGAAATGAGAGATAGGGATAAGGAACATAAAGAAAGAGAAAAGAATATGCGCATAGAAATAAAAGAGCTACGATTTGTGAACTAGAAGTTGGACATAAAGTAGATGCGAAGAACATGATCAAACTAAACCGCTAAAAGTTGGCCTAGCTAGGCAATACCGGTTCATCCATACAAGCTTAGACTAGGCTAGACCAGGAGTCGGCAACCTCGAGCCGCATGCGGCTCATTCGTTGAAAGTTGCGGCTCTTCAGTTCCGTAAAAAAATAAACATGATCCCCCCAAAAACCATTAGCCATAAGGAAATTCAAGAGTAAAATCGGCGATTTTTCGCTCCATTTACGTCAAACAAAATCGTATTTGTGGATATAGCGAATCATTAAAAGTTATAATTGATACCAGCATTCAAATTGATTATTATTTTTAATAAATGCTGCGTTAAAATATAGGAAAATCATTAATAATCTACTGTTGTTTACTTGGAGGTCAAAGGGGTGGCCTGACTGAAAAGGTTAGTGTAGGGTTCACTATCACTGTAGATTGTGTTATCATGCATTATAATATACCTAACCCGTGTCATTAAAGAAAACATTTAGGATTAACTTCAAAACACTCGCCCTCTCGCTCTTATTAATACAGTCAAAGCGAGACAACGCTAGGTTTTTAACTCCGTCCTAAATGGTTTCTTTAATGATACGGGTTATAATAACGGCTCTCAACCGGGCCTTGGCCCAGTGGTCTCGAACCTACCGATTTTTCGGTATTTCTACCGATATGGGCCACAGACAACATAGGGATATGGGCTCCGTCCTACCGAAATACCGAAATGCAACGATTTTTCCACGATTTCAGAGAATACCAATAATTATGCCGATTTTTCTACCGATTTTGATAATTTTTAGTTGACAACCCTTTTTTATATACCTACATAGTTTTACGTTATGGGAAATCCTGCAATAGTATTGCAGATTCACAGATTGTTCCATAGGTATATTATGGGGAATTCACTTGACTATACTCATACATATAGTGCAGGAATATGGATTGCATTTCTTCATTATTTTTTAGTTTCTAGTTGCGAAGTGAGTGCCTCACTTCATAATTAATTTGAAGATGACCGCGGCTATGGCCAAAGAGTATTGGTATGACCCTAAAAGATGATTTTATTTTTAATATTTAAGTGTGTTTGATGTTAATTACACTTAGGTACCTAGTTATTTTTTTTATTAATAATAGAATTTGGCTTATTATTATTGTATTTTTTTGCCATATACCGATTTTAGGTCCAATTATACCGATTTTAGTGGGCAACTCTACCGATTTCGCTCTATGACGTTCGAGACCACTGCCTTGGCCTGTAACGCAATTGCGTATCGATGGCGTCCCAGTATAAGGACAAAACCGGCATTTCCTCGTTTTTCTCCTTCTTCTTCTTCTTATCGTGTCGTTGACTTTTATATTTTATTGGCCCAGAATTCGGCCACGCGTATGCCAGCGTCTGTGGCCGCCAGGAAGTCCTCTCGAGTGCAGATTTTTCTCCTACAACCAGCGAACTAATCCTCTACGTAGAATAAGAATGAGAATATTCTTTGCTCTACTACAAAAACATTAAAAGGACCTGTGAAGCATGAAGCCGTCAATCGGGAGCCCATTTTGGCACCATTGCGTTACAGGGCCCTTAGCCTTTCAATTACGATTTATTAATGCTGTCGGTCCAGTGTCGGTCCTTTTAATGTTTTTGTAGTACAGCAAAGAATATTATGAGTCTAATTCTAGAAGATTAGTTCGCTGGTTTTAGGAGAACTACGAAAAAATCCCGGTTTTGTCCTTCTACCTGGGACGCCATTGATACGCCATTGTGTTACAGGCTAAGGCCACAGGCTTACCTACAGGCTAAGGCCCCAGTCCCCGTAGCATGACTTTTATCGAGGCGGATTTATCCAACAAAATGGCGGTTTATCAGCATTTTTGACGTCTAAAGTGGGTTATAAATCGTCGATAGCGATATATAACCCACTATAAACGTCAAAAATGCTGATAAACCGCCATTTTGTTGGATAAATCCGCCTCGATAAAAGTCATGCTACCCCCGCAGCACAGCAAAGTTAAGCACAGCCATGTGCGTCTTCACTTCACTCCGCGGTGGTCGTTTCACAGATAACCACCCCGGGTACCCAGTGTGACCATATTTAAATTGGACATTATGCTAGGTACTTGGTTATAATCTGCTTAACTTTTTTTAGAAACTTCAAAAATTATGCTATTTTGCAAAATAAAATAAAAGGCGTACTTAAATAATATTATTCACAAACAAGTTTTTTGGGCAGTGCCACTGCCTTGTCGACCAGAACACATAATCGGCTGAATTATTGTTGTTCTTTTGTTTACAAGAATGAAAAGAATACCCGAGAACGAAAAATACAAAAATTGCTCAAAATTTTAAATTTCAAGCTTCAAAATTTAAAAAACTGTAATTTTTTTTAATATTACGCCACGTTGCTATCGTCCAACCTTAAAAATTCAAAATGTGAAATACATTACAAATATACGAGACGGCAAATTTACCGATTGAACATGGCAGGCCTACTTCTTATCTGTGGTGTTTGTGTATCTTTTCGCTAATAATGGGGTTTTTTCCAGGCATCAAAAATAGCCCGAATAACTGTCAAAATCATTCTATTAATCTGTGGTTTCCATACAAACCACAGATTTAGTTGCGCGATAATTCGCGAATCGCTGTCAAATTTGACACTTGAAAAAATCCCTATTTTAAAATCAGCTTTTAACTGTCAGTTGAAAACGGCTCAGTCCCCTCAAAATAATATTGCCAAAGAAAAATTTAGATATAAACAAAATAAAAATGCAGTTTTATCCTTTTTTTTACCAACATTCTACAGGGTGCACTCTAAGTCGATAGCGGAACTTTAAGTAGGCTGTCTACTGATCAATACAAACAACTTGTACTAGGTGGAGACAAAAATGGAGCGAAAAAAATATCAGCTGTTTCATACATTTGGCGCAGTACTGAGTCGACCTTTTGTAAGGAACAGCAGATATTTTTTTCGCTCCATTTTTGTCGCCACCTAGTACAAGTTGCTTGTATTGATCAGTAGATAGCCCACTTAAAGTTCCGCTATCGACTTAGAGTGCACCCTGTAGATAATAGCTGGTAACTAAATAGTTTTGGACTATGCAAATATACTGGTAATATTTTTCTAAATTCTTTTAAAAACTGCCAACTTTTTCCATTCTGCGACATATCTGTAAATTGGTGGTCGTATTCTGCTAAAATCGCAGAATTCTGCTAAATCTGGTCACACTGCGGGTACCTCGCGTGCGCTGCTCGAGGATTACAGATACATATAAATCTGTATAAACCTAAGTTGGCTCCTAGAGGCTTTTGATCGCTACACGAAAGAGGATCGAATGGCATTATAAAATAAAAAGTTTTTTTTTCCATAGAAAATGTATGGGAAAAGTTTTTTTTATTGCTGACATTTCTAGTACTCAAACCTTAGTTGGCTCATTAGAGTCTTGTGATCTCTACATGAAAGAGGATCGATTGGCATAAAAAAAAATTTTGGTATTTTAGCATTTTTTTGCTGACCGTATTTTTTTTCCAAAATCTGTGAATCAGTGTTGCCAGACCAAAATTTCAAAATCCAGGAAATATTTAAAAAAAAAAACAGGAGATTGATCGGGAAAATCAGGAGATCAATAAAACCTACGTTTACTTGTTTAATCTTAATTGTACATCTTACTGTTTAATTTGGACGTCATTTTTTCGCTGACATTAAAATCAAAACAGTTGCTGTTCTTGATAATATTTTTTGTTCTCAACACGCCGGCTATAACTTTGGTGGATAATTTATTCCTCAGTTTAGTTTTCGTAAGATTTATTTGAGAAAACAACCTTTCCACTGTGGCGCTCGAGTGTGGTAAACACATCAGATTTAGAACGAATTCACTCAAGTTTGGGAACATCTTGCCATCGCCGTTTTCCATGTTGGAAACGATTTTCCAGAAGTTCTCAGCAGATTCGTTACGGTTTCGTTACGGCGGCGGATTCATTGCAAAAACGCTCTTAATATACGGTATTAGGCTTTATTATGAAGCGTTCCTTCCCAACACTTATTACTGTTAGGAATAAACACAACTCGCATACGTTCCTTTTTACGCATGCATACTTTTTGTATTGAAAATATTCCTAAATGTTAAAAATCAGGAGATTTAATGATAAAATCAGTAGATCAGGAGAACATAGGAAAAATCAGGAAATCTCCTGGAAAATCAGGAGATCTGGCAACGCTGCTGTGAATGCAGTTCATAATATCTCAAAAAGTTATGGAAGGTCTCCTAAAAACGTTTTCGTGTAACTATAAAGGTTAAGGTACCTGCCCTTACTGCCCCGTCTCAAAAATCCACCCTGCATACAAAGGCCAACGAGCGCGAACTGGCATAAAAAAAGAACATGTCTCGTCATCAGCGACATCTAGCTACAAATTTGGAACTACAACTTATGAGCTGTTAGAGCTACCGAGCCAAATAAATGTCGATGCGAATCTATAATAATAATAATTTATTTAATTTCAAAAGTCCTAATAGTAGTACACACGACAGCACGTGAGACTACATTTTTGTTGTAAAGTCGCCCGTAAAGTAACCGAATAGAGTTCTAGCGTGTAAACCTCGACGTGCTGTCGTGTATACATGGGCTGGGACCTCCTAGTAAGTAAGTAAATAGTTACCTGTGTCTGGTCTGGACTTCTGGAGGCCCCGCTCCTTCTCTTTACAATCTGTCCCCGTAGCATGACTTTTATCGAGGCGGATTTATCCAACAAAATGGCGGTTTATCAGCATTTTTGACGTCTATAGTGGGTTATATATCGCTTTCGACGATATATAACCCACTACACACGTCAAAAATGCTGATAAACCGCCATTTTGTTGGATAAATCCGCCTCGATAAAAGTCATGCTCCCCCCGCTGGTTACCTACTTACTTAAAAATGGATTAGCTTAAGAATCTCCTGCAGCTCTGCAGCCCTCTCGCTCACACTTTTCAACATTTTAATTTATTGTAAGAGAATGATTGAACTTTGGACGATGAAATATAGTTGCAGACACAGATAATTAAGCTATCGACATGTGGACTAACTTTAAATAGGAATATAAAATCAAAACTTAGTCCACATGTCGATAGTGTCTGCAACTATATTTCATCGTCCAAAGTTGAATCATTCTCTTACAATAAATTAAAATGTTGAAAAGTGTGAGCGAGAGGGCTGCAGAGTTTTGCTTAACGAATTTCTCAGAAATTGACAGTTAAACTCGCACTTGTCCTGCGGGGGGAGCATGACTTTTATCGAGGCGGATTTATCCAAAAAAATTGCGGTTTATGAGCATTTTTGACGTCTATCTATAGTTGGTTATATATCACTTTCGAAGATATAAAACCCACTATAGACGTCAAAAATGCTGATAAACCGCCATTTTGTTGTATAAATCCGCCTCGATAAAAGTCATGCTACGGGGACTGGTTTTTAAATGTAGGTATTGCATTGACGGTGAATTTTCTGACAGCTAAAAACATAGAATTAGGTGTAGTAAGTCTATGGCTAAAAATAATAAAAAAAATAGTTCTAAAAGCTGTGACAGATGGTGTCGATCCGACGTGTAGTCTATCACAGAGTAAATTAGTGCTTAATAAATACTTCTTCACTTCATTGCTCTGTGACTTCAACTTTTATCGTAGACGTCATTCCATTTTGGTACCTACACGAAAAAGTGCACAACTTTGTCATTGTTTTTGTATGAGTGAATGGTAAAACCGGAAACACTACATTTTGCTCTACCACTAATACCTACCTACCTAAATGTGTTTGAACGTATATGCGAAGCGAAGGCCAACGAGCGCGAACTGGCATAAAAATAAAACTTTTCTCGTCAGCGACATCTATTTACAGGAACTACAACTCAAGCAAGTCCTGTCAGAAATTCCCCCAATATCAATACGGTCAAACGAACGAAAGTCATTTTCGTTTCCCATAGGGCTTGAAAAAATCGATGAACGTATGATGAATGATATCGATAAAAGTAAAGTGATTGAATGCGTTCAATATTAAGGTTGGACGATGGCGGGACCTGGTGTGGTGAACGACCTTTAAACAATGGGCATTGATCAGTGAGGCATCGATTGTCGTAAATTGAAAACCATTTCGAGGAATAGGGATACTGATTACTATTAGGGGTACTATACTAAAATAATTACTATAAGTAAAATTAAAATGGATTATTAATATTTATCGCCAAAAATGTTTCCTTCATTTTTCTTTCAATGACGTCATCATAGCCTTTAATGGGGTAGTTCGATTGCCTACAAATATTTAAAAAAACAACTGTCAAAAGTCTCAAATAACTGAGAAAATAACCTTCTTGTTGACTTGACACTGACATTTGTCAAATGTCAACATATTTTTATTTTTTAAAAGCATGAATGAATGCAATGAACTTTGTACATAATGCCAGTGGTGACGTCATACACAAAACTTTTAGAAGCTTTAAATAATTAATAAAAAAATATTTACATAATAAATTAAGAAAATATTCAAATAAGTTTGACGATGCCCATTGGTATTACTTCGGCTCGTAGACGCCCTGAGGGTACTGGATTTTTTTTTACGCCATTCAAGCGGTTAAAAGCAGGTAGGTACAGCTTGCCAGTTACTGGCTACAGTTACTGATTGTAAACTGGAACTTACAGATGATTAGCGTCCGATACAATGTTCTCTGTAGTTAATATTATAAAACTTTCATTCTCACTACTTGAAGAAGAAACACTTTTATTTATGAAAATAAGTAAAATCCGACATAATATTATGACTTTTCGAATAGATATGATAAAGGTGGAGTTGTAAAAACTTTAATTCTCACTACTTTAGGAATAAACACTTTTATTTTATGAAAATAAGTAAAATCAGAATTTCAGTAAACAAATAAACAATAACGAACGAAGACAAAATGCATATCTGAAGTTTTTATTTTTCTAAAATTTTTTTTTTATTTGGATCTCGCGTGGAATATTTTTTCATGCTGTCAGTTTTTGTCCATATAACCCGTGTCATTAAAGAAAACATTTAGGATAAACTTCAAAACACTCTCCCTCTCGCTCTAATTAATACAGTCAAAGCGAGACAACGCTAGGTTTTTAACTCCGTCCTAAATGTTTTCTTTATTGACACGGGTTATACATTGTTCGTGAATTTCGTGATTGATCTCTTTCAATCTTGTCTGCGAACTCTTCAGTCATGTGAACTTTTACTTACAGTATCCATATTACAAATTCAAATCATCTGTCCCATCATTGTCCCTCCGGGATTAAAAAGCTATTTGTCCCTTTTTTGCGGGGAACGAGCTAGGTCTTTTCGAATAGATGTGATAAAAAAAAATTACCTTTATTATAGTGTTTCTCGACTCGGCGGGTTTCCCAGATGTTAACGTAAAACTCGTAAAAGTACAAACTACGGTTTATTGTTTACCTGTGTTGGTAAATACCATTTAGCCCCCGTAGCATGACTTTTATCGAGGCGGATTTATCCAACAAAATGGCGGTTTATCAGCATTTTTGACGTCTATAGTGGGTTATATATCGTCGATAGCGATATACAAGGTGTTACAAAAGTACCTAACTCTTTTTACAGGGTGTAACCTACTGGTCAACAGGATGTCAAATCTGTAAAAAAAAGTTGAAAAAATCAATTTTTATTTTATAACCTCAAAATTGAAAATTTATCATAACTTTTTTGTTTTTGTTATTAGCTTAAGTTTAAAAATATGTTTGTGCGTGTAGGTGCATTTACATAGCTTTGAGTTGTTAAAACATTGTAAAAGTCAATGAGAACAATATTTAAAAAATACTTTTCTCCCGCGACATCGTTAACATTTAATTAATAAAAAAATTAACGGAGCGTCATAAAGTAAAAAAAAAAATTTCGTTGTGATCCCTATCATCGGGTGCTATTACCCTGTAAAAATAGTTAGGTACTTTTGTAACACCTTGTATAACTCTCGATTCAAAATTTTCACTGTTTTTTACATTTTGTAGCTAAACTGAGCTATTTTTGTTCAGCGATTTTTCGTTCGCGGCAATAACATGTATTAGCTATCGTCTACCCTTAAGGCCAATACTATAAAACAAATTTTCGATTCACTTTCACCATCCCATTGTCATCGCGCGCGGATTATATCATAAAATCGAATATTTCGTTTTATTCCTAGTCTCTCATTCATTCACTCATTGCTTGTCGATACTATTTTTATCGACTTTTGCAAGCACTAGCAAAAAGTAAAATTCAAATAATAGGGATTTTTCCAAGTGTCAAATTCGACAGCGATTCGCGAATTATCTGTGCAACTAAATCTGTGGTTTGTATGGAAACCACAGATTAATAGACTGATTTTGACAGTTATTCGGGCTATTTTTGATGCCTCGAAAAAACCCCATTCTGCGAATGCGAAAGCGGTGATTTCATTCATTTCATGCATTAAAAAAACACTAGAAACAATACAAAAATAACAAAATAAACACTAGAAATTTTTTTTCTAGTGTGGCGCTTCCCGCGGTTTATAGTTTCAACTTTTCAAGTACAGAATGCGTGGATGTTGTGTGTTGTGTTTGTGTGTTGAGGGTGTATGAGGGTGTGTCTGTAACTACATTTAAGGGTAGACGATAGCAAGGTGGCGGGAAATTCAAAAATCGCTAAACAAAAATAGCTCAGTTTAGCTACAAAATGTAAAAAACTGAAAATTTTGAATTTCTCGCTACACTACCTACTATCTTCCAGCCTTAATTTTGTTTGGTGGGTCAAGTTTTTAAAATTAATATAATTCGCAATGACGTGAAAAAAAGTCGAGTCGGCCGGGTTCGCCGTGCAGTACATGGCGTGCACGGTGCACCGCAACCGCACCGGAAGGAACCTATCATCTCCGACTTGCGTTGCCGTTTTGGATCGCGATCGCGCGATTCAGTCGAAGCGTTGCCATGACAACGAAGGAAGAAGCAGCCGCCCCCGGGCCCCCGGGCGCCCCGCGCGCCGCGGTCAACCAACCACGCGGGGCCTCTCGCGCGCCGCGCGCGTAGTCAGAGCAGAGTCAGCCCCGCGCCGCCCGCCCGCCGCCGGCCGGCACCTTCCGCACTCCGCGCGAGCACTCCGCTCAAAACCCTTGTCGCGCGTGCCGGTGTGTCGCGGCTCCGCGTGCCTTTCCCTTCCGCACAATAGCCCCTAGAGGCAATCCCGTGTTCATTGTTGTTGATTGGAAATAACGCTTGTCAATATGGACGGTGATGTGTCTCAGAGTGGCTCCGGCGACGTCACTCCGACCTACGAGGACAAGTAAGCAAACTGTGCCAAGACTTTTTATTTATCTAGATACCGTACTTACCTACCTACTTAGTCACATAATTCTTGCAAGCGTGCGTGTGATGCCTCGATATGACGTCAGATAAAAGTAACGTATAGGTAAGTCAATACAAGTCGACAGCACGTCAGACTGTACAGTTGTGTTGTAAAGTCGCCCGTATCGTAACCGAGTTAAGTGCAGGCGTGTAAAGGTCAACGTGCTTTCGACTGTACTATGTGTTTGCAAAGATTGTACAGTCAACAGATCGTAAAGCTTTACGTTTTCGTTGCAAAGTCGCCAGTAAGGTAACGGAATAGAGTGCACGCGTGTAATGGTCGACGTGCTGTCAACTGCACTCTACTCCTCTACCACCAGCATTTTTAAAAATTATATTATATTAGGTATAAGTGTCGCGCAATGTTTTTGTGTAGGGTAGGTATGTATGTAAACGGGTTATTTTTGGTTGGCGTATACACACGACAGCTCGTCAGACTGTACACTTTTGTTGTAAAGTCGCCCCTAACGTAACCGAGTAGAGTGCTAGCGTGTAAGCGTCGACGTGCTGTCGTGTGTACCTACTTACAATAGACCCAGTTTATTAATTTGGTTAATGACTCATGCATGTCAGTTAACAACCACGATCATACACTGAATTTTTGGTGCTATTGTATATCGTATACCTAATACGCGCGCGATGAGAATGGCATGCTTTCTTGATGCTTTCTTGACAAAGTGAACCGAAAATTTATATTATATTTTCTTGGACACGGACAAGGTTCCGTCGTCGGCGCTTCGAAGCAACCGTGTCAAAGTAAATTAGTACATTTCGATAAATTTTGACAAGGTAGCATCCCATTTTAATCGCGCGCGGATTATACCACGCGATGAGGTTAGAAACCCCAAAATTTTGTATAATTTATCATAGCGCACACGCGGCAAAGTTCTCAAACGTCCGAGCACAACCAGTGCACTGTTTAGTGTTTACAGGCTTCCTTCGAGCTGTTTTTGACCCCCCGTATCTCGCTAGGTTAACATAATTATCCATTTTATGTTCATATTTTTAGGGTTCCGTACCTCAAAAGGGTAAAACGAAACCATTTTTTTCATTATAGGATCACTCGTGGGTCGTCTGTCCGTCAATGGGCATCGTCAAATAATATTTTTTATTCTATAAATCGAAAATATAGACAAATATAAGAAACTAATTTGAATATTTTCTATTGTTCATGTAAATATTTTTTTATTAATTATTTTAAAAATTTAAAAGTTTTGTGTATGACGTCACCATAGGCATTATGTACTAAGTTCATTGCATTCATTCATGCTCTTAAAAAATAAAAATATGTAGACGTTTGACAAATGTCAGTGTCAAGTCAACAAGAAGGTTATTTTCTCAGTTATTTGACACTTTTGACATTTGTTGTTGACAAATGTATTATTTTAAATACCTATTTGTAGGCAATGGAACTACCGCATTAGAGGCTATGATGACGTCATCGAAAGAAAAATGAAGTTAACATTTTTGGCGGAAATATTAATAATCCGTTTTAATTTTACTTATTTAAACCCCTAATAGTAATCAGTATGCCTATTCCTCGAAATGGTTTTCAATTTACGACAATCGATGCCTCACTGATCAATGCCCATTTGCTACTAAACTACTGGACCGATTGGGGGTACATTTAAAAAAAGGTTTTCAAAATACATCGTGTGACATGTCAAAATTAAATTAAAAGGCTCGTTATACAACGTGTTACAAAACATCCTACCCCTTTTTACACAGGGTGAAACCTACCTACTGGTCAACAGGATGTCACTTCTGTAAAAAAAACGATTTTTATTTCATAAAAAATCATACCTTTCGTTTTTGGTATTGGTATAGTTCAAATTTTAAAATGTGTTTGTTGAGTTGCATTTGGGCTATTCTTAATTTAGGCATTTTGAGGTGGTTGGACCTCAATCTTGATAATAATAGCTTTATTTGATAGAGGACTGTTACAGCTCAATATTTATATATACGGTCAAGCTTAACAGCTACCAGGAAGCTGAAAAAACCACTGAAAAAATAAACACCCATGTCTGTGAAAGTGTGTGTGAAAAGTACTAGAAAAATCATGATTATTTACACCCTCGTCTGCGAAAATCAGTCCACGTCCGTGATTTTATGAAAATTATTCACGACAATTTCCTCCCCTGTGTAAAAAAAAAAGTTAATTAAATAATTAAAACACGGTACGTGCCCTTAATTCACAAACGTGGAAAAAAAAACCATGTCTGTGAATTTTTTTTTTAGCCACGTCTGTTAAATTTTGCAGCCATGCCGACAAAAAATAACCTTAAAATCACGCTATGAATATGATATCGAAACTACAGCATATTGAGACCATTTAGCAAGAAATATCAGAAAATCTATAGTAAAAACATTGCCCACAAACTTGGCATATTACCCATGTGTATGGAGTGATATGCTTTACAGTTTTAGCAAAGAAATAACTTAAATTCCATAACTTTGTTTTGGAGCCGTCTCCACTCTTGCGCCGCGAACTATGCAAATGCCCGATCTTTTTTTTTATGCCACAGTGTTGCCACTTCACAAAACATTATGTCATTCAGAGATATGAATGAAAATGTAACACACCACGTTTGTGAAACTTAATTTTTTCACACGACTAAGTCCTCTATTAAATCATTGTGTAAAGTCGTATTTTTCTATAACTTGGTAATTATCGCTTGAGAACTAATGAACTATCGGGTAGTTATTTTATATTTAAAGTCTGATTTTTTATTCCGTAGAATCCTGACATTTCATAAGTGTTGCTACTAGAAAAGCACTCTACCGAAAAAGGGAAAAATTTGACCCATTTGAGGACAATACAAAATAAAATGCTAGATATTTTTTTATATTTTACCTAGAACAAGATAAAACATAATATTTACTTACTCAAGTGAACTAATACAAAAGTAACAAATAGTTCATTATCACGAACAATATATCGAATTAATTTTAATTATTTTATTTCAATCTTTAGCTGGAAACACTCCCATACGAATTCAGGTTTATTAAACCTTTTAAAAAATAAAGTATGCTATCACGCCGCGTCTGTCACATTGATTGATTTTCATTAGTGTGATAGTGATATTAGTATTAATGATGATTAGAGATTTTAATAAAATAATGTTTTATTTCCTTGTACTTTTTTACTTTTTGTGATGAAAAGGGACGTAATTATCACTCGCCGCAAATACCCTTTTAATTTGGAGCTCTGCACTTAATAAAAATGGGTACATTCTCTGACAAATAAAATGTATAGACTCAGATATTCAGACTCGTATTGAAATTGAAAAATGTGCCCGGCCATAAATGTTTGTAATCTCTGACATGTCAAAAAATGGCAGCTGTCAGAATTCTACGGAATTAAAAATCAGACTTTAGTATATGTACAATAGTTTTGTAATTAAAAAAATTACAATACGAAAAAATGGGGTTTTCACACACACGTTTTGTGAAATTTTGACACTTTGATATTTTATATTTTTTATAAAATAATAAATAAAGCTGCAATTAATGCTTGCTGTGATTTATTATAAAAAAATACATTCGACAAAAAATCTACGAAATTATATCTCTAAGGCAAACTTAACAATCAAGTTGTCACGCTTTTTTTTTGTAATTGAGAAAGACCCATTTGCATAGCTTTGAGTTGTTACATACATACAATATTTAAACAAAAAAAACTTTTCTCCTGCCACTACGTTCACATTTTATTAATTTAAAAATCAACGGAACGTCATAGAGCATACAAAAATAATTTGGTTGTGATCCCTATAACCGGGTGCTATTTATTACCCTGTAAAAAAGTTAGGATCCTCTCAAATATTTTTTTTTCATAATTTTAACATAAACATTATTATGAAGTTATTTACGAAAATAGGCGAAAAATTACCACTCCCTATCTCCGAAACTACTGGGCCCTAAAATTTTGAAAAAAAAAACACAATAATTTGTCTTTACTGTACCTAGATTACAGGAAACCTATGAATATAAAGTTCATGGTGTAACAATAACACAGGAAAATACATATACATGGTGTTACAAAAGAGGCTTACTCTTTTTACATGGTAGTAGCACCCGGTGATAGGGATAACAACCTAAATATTTTTTTTTGCTCTATGACGTTCTGTTTATTTTTAAATTAATAAAATGTGAACGTTGTGTGGCGGGAGAAAAGTATTTTCTTGATAGTTTTTTTTACTTTTACAATGTTTTAACAACTCAAACGAATGCAATGCACCTACACCCACAAACATATTTTTAAATTTGAGCTAATACCAAGAACAAAAAAGTTACGAAAATTTATAATAAAAATTGTTTTTTTCAACTTTTTTTTACAGAATTGACATCCTGTTGACCAGTAGATTACACCCTGAAAAAATTGTTAGGATGTTTTGTAACACGTTGTATATTTTGTTCTTTTGGCATTAGTTCCTCAACTCGGCCAACAGATGGCGTTCCACACTCATACATCGCGGATCGCGGTATGGTTTGGAATTTCGACTAATGTTAGGTAGCGTCACGCACGAGTTATGATATGATGAGCGCTCGACGAAAGTGGTGGGGGTTAACTGCGCAATTGTGAATATTTTGCAATACCTACCTGAGATTAATTTATGGCATTTAATTGCAGTTTCGCTACTAACTTGCTGCTTTGGAACAGTTTTATTGATCTTTACGGAAGATTGTCGTGTCAAAAAAACGGGTCTTGCTCGATGTGTTTTATTATTACAATTTTAAGCTAGGTATTAAATAGGATTTTAACGTAAGTAAACTTTTTTTACAGGTACTTTATACGACATCACGTCAGAATAGACAGTTTTGTTGTAAAGTGGCCCTTAACGTAATTCAATTCAAAGTATTGATTTCGGAATATTAACATTTCCATAGATTAAAAACTAAAAAACAGATAAAATTAAATAAATTAAAACATCACAATTAAAAAGTAAGGCAGTTAATAATCTTAGAGTTACATAAATTAAAAATTAAAATTTAAAAAGTAATCAATTAAAATGGCATCATCAAAAAATACATTGTATGTAAATAAAATGTATTGTCTCAGATTAAAAAAATATAAAATATTTTTTTTAAGTCTAATCAATAATTAAATTTAAATCAAAATGCGTATTAAATTAAATTGTATAGAAAAATAAAAACAGCATTATAAATTAATTGGAAAAACAAATAAAAACAGTACCTACTGTAATGTATTAGAGTGCTAGCGTGTTAGCATCAACGTGCTGTCGTATGTATTTAGTGCTATGTATAACTTTATTTATACTTCCTGTCCTTAATCGAAGGTGGCGCCAACTAGTGAGCACTAAAACGGTAGCACTCATTGAATCCAGTTATCCAGGGGCCTTAGCCTGTAAGGCAATGGTGCCAAAATGGGCTCCCGGTTGACGGTTTCAATTACGGTTTATTAGTGCCGTCGTTCCAGTGTCGGTCTTTTTAATGTTATTTTAGTACAGCAAAGAATATTATGAGTCTTATTCTAGAGGATTAGTTCGCTGGTTGTAGGAGAACAACGAAAAAATCCCGGTTTTGTCCTTCTACCTGGGACGCCATTGATACGCCATTGTGTTACAGGCTAAAGCCCCAGTACCTAGTATTCTCCCGTCGTCGTCGCGCACGCGTCACGCGACCCATTCACCCCACCTCCTGGCACCAGGAGACTTTCTGAAAGTGCACTTTCTCCTTTATTAGTGCTTCTCTAAAATAAGTCGCGCCCTTCTCAATATAAATTGTGGCGGTTTGTACAAAGCCTCCCTATAACAACGACAGCACGTGGCCTCCACCCTCCAAGGAAGAGTATGTATGGAGGGAACTCGTTTCTATAGAAAGTGTCTACTTTTTAGGGTTCCGTACCCGAAGGGTGCCAGACGTCACCCAATTACTCTGCCTACACTGTCTGTCTATCCTTACTTTAAAAGGCTGTATCCTTGGAACCGTAATGGTAGACAGTTGCAATTTCTCACAGATTATGTGTTATTATGGCAGATTACCCAATTTAAAAATAATCCAAAATTAGGGGGGGTCCCGATAAATCACACGTGTTTTTATATTTTTTTGTTCTATCGCAAAAACGGCAATGCATACCAAACTTGGTATGATTATAGGGCTTACTTTATAGTAGGTATAACAACAAAATAATAAAAAAAAACGGTCAAGCGCGAGTCGGACTCATGCACCGAGGGTCCGTATGACCAGATTTAAAAAAAAAATATGGTGGTACAGAACCCTATGTATTTGTATAATCCGTGCGGAATGAGAATGGGATGCGACCTTTTGGAACTGAGACGCGCGCGGTAAGCAAACTCGCGTCGATGCAACCTTGTCAAAGTAAAATACAGTATGTTTTCGATTGACTTTGACAAGGTTCCTTCCCATTCTCATCCCGCACGCATTATATATGTTCAGCCATTTTATTAGAAGTTATGAGGCTTTAAGATTTTTTTGAGAAAAATTTTGGTATTTTTTTTTTCTTTTGACTTTTTAGTTTCAGACACATTAGTTATTCTTTAGGGTCTCTGATAAGTGACAGATAACTTATAATCTAATATAGTTGGCTACTTGTCATCAAATCCTTCAGGGTCATTTTCAGCAAATAGGTACTTACCTAATTTTGGTGACAATTTTAATTTGTGTGTTTTTAGAGAAAATTATTTTCTTACTATAGTACAGTTAAAGTGTTAATTACTCCAATACATAACTGCACACAGTAAGAACAACAACTTACCTAAAAACTATAAATACAAAGGGGCCACCAAAATTGGGTAATTATTTGAAAATTATATAAAATGCTGAAAATTACCCTTGAGATTAATTGAAGCGCAAGCACTGGCCTAGACGTCCATCCATTTCCTTTGCGCGTTCGTTGACTCATTTCGTATGAAATCTCCCTACTGACTGAGAATTGTATTTGCGCTGTGTGTGTGTTGTGTGTGTCGTCATCGCGTGTGCTTAGAACAAGATGACCAACGCCAACCCAGTAGGTAATCATTATGTTATACTTCATCCGCGTGGACTAGAGAAAAATATATGACTGCTTTACTTTGTCCCTAAGTGTAAAAGCGTGATAATATGTAGCCTATGTGTTATTCTGGTACCTAAGTTAAATCGATGATCTAAGCTATCTCATTATTACAAACAGCCAAATCCGTCCAGTCGTTTCATCGTGAAAGAGTAAGAAACACACACACTCACAAACTTTCGCATTTATAATAAGTAAGGCACATTCCATGATCCCATCCCACGATGGGATCATGGGATGTGCCTTTTAGTAAATATTTTTTTGGGCATTCCGTAAGCCGGTTTGAGAGAAGACTGTCATAGAAAATTTGTAAAATTCTGATTTTGTGGTAGCGTAAGTAGTTAGGGTAGTGTAGTGATTTGGTGTCTTACTGTTATATTACACTACTTGGAAAATATAAGTAAATATCTATATCTAAAGTTGTAGTGTAGTCAAAACGGCTTACTCAAAGTCCAAAAGCAGAAGTGACAAAAATACATAGAAGTTAAAAACTAAAACCCGACTACCAAAAGGCTTGAAAAAGACCGGCTTATCTTTAAAATTCACTCTTATGTAATTAATCGTATTCGGAGGCCATCGGTTTATCAAATGCGATTGTGGTGTCCTCAGACTCAGACTACGACTATTTCCGAATTCCGAGATATTATGAGGTTTAAAAAAGAATTGAGAATAATGTCCAACATTGTTTTTCTTTTTTTTTTCATAAATAGAACTAGAATAATACTTATAACCAATAATTTCTCCCGAAGAAACCTTATGTATTTTTTTTAAATTTCACATCAAAAAACGATATTGAAACCTTGCTCTCGAATGCATAGCGCTGAGCGCATGACCTCGCGCTCCCTACGTCAGTAGTAATAACAGCTGTAAGGAGAGGCCAGCAGTGTTACCAGCCACCTTAGGCGGACTTGCGTCACTCAGGGTTAGCAAACTAACTCCGAGTTAACTTGACATTTCCATACAAATTTTGACGTTAACTCAGAGTTAACTCGCTAACTCTGGGTGACGCAAGTGGACCTTAGTGTTTTACCTACCAGCAGTGTTACCAGCCACCTTAGTGGAATCACCACTAGATCTGGTGGGTTGGAACCCCGTCTGGTGGGCAAAGAAATCAAACCCCGGGTCGTGTTGGTGGAGTTTGGGAGACCACTTTTCCATACAAAATAATGTATTTTTATTGGAATTGTTACATAAATTTTATTGTCAATACAAAATATCATAATAATTAATTGGAAACTTACCGGTAGTTACTAACTACCGGTAACTACTAGTTAGGTTGGTATTTTAGCATTGTTTTATTCATCTCAAGTGGGGAAAAAAGTTGTCCAGAAATGTTAATGCTATCATAAAACCGCATTTGAATGCCAAATACTCATATTTTGAAAGAAATTTTGGTTAAGACTTCCCTGTACAAGTGGGAACTCGGCGATGGCCAAGCGCGTGAAACACTTTTCTATAGCTGTTTCACCCAGAGCGAGACGGGGTGCGGGAAAAGTGAGAGGCAATGCGGCTGTATGAGTCTACGTCTGTTCTTATCCTTTCGCGAGTATGTAGTTGTAATACTTGTAATGTAATAGATCTATTGTATTTTCCCAAATTTTTTCGTAGTTCAGCTGCCATTTCTACATTTTATTAGCTATTTCAAAAATCTTTTTTTTTAGATAAGTACAATACATTATTGATGTTCCCATTTTCCAAAGGTAGTTCAATAGAAAGTGTAATAATGTAAGGAAATGTAAATAACAGCTGAAAGTAACCCCTTTTTCGGCGCGAAAACGGCTCTAATTTCTTTCAGGATATTTCTTTATTATAAAAACTATTTGCAAACCTTCGTATTGGTCATCTACTGATATAAACCAAGTTTCAGCAAAATCGAGCCTGTAGTTTAGAAATTAAACCTGAACTACGTTTGTATGGGAAAATGGTGCTCTAGCGCAAAAAAGGAGTTTGTAGCGGAATTTTGGTGGTTTTGTGTTATTCGGCCGGACACGACTAAAAAGGAGGACATACGTATAATCCGTGCGGGATCAGAATGGGATAATACCTTTTGGAACTGAAACGCTCGCGGTCCTGTAGCGTCAGCATTTCGGCAAACTCTAGTTGTCTATGGCAAACTCGCGTCGAAACTTGCTTGTGTTTTCTGTGCGCGTGGGTGTCTGCTCGAGTTTTATCACGTTTTATTCAATTAATGCAATAACATTGAATCCTTTTAGATTACAACCACTAAAAATTTTTGTGTATTTCCAATTTCATAACCCTATTAATCCTATGATAGAACGTAGAACTATATTTTTTTTTACTGACGCTACTCGAGAACTGTCATTTTCGATTCAGTTCCAAAAGGTATTATCCCATTCTGATTCCGCACGGATTATACCCTAAGTGTAACAGTAGTAGCGAGCAATAGCTGTACTCGTATGTCCCGCACCTCTGTGCACGCACTGTGAAAATCAACACACATCATTTGGATTGGCCAAGCCATACATAGGTAGACAAGGTAAGTGTCATCGATGACTTTATCTAGGGGAGGGGATAGGGCTTGCGTCGGGGTGGGTTGAGTGAGTGAGGGTGCATTTAGGCACTAAGGGGTGTGGCCAACGCAGTTCGTCATTGGTGCGCCGCGCGCGGGCCGGCTCACGGCTCAAAGCTTACAATAATGTGCATTGACAGGCTGCATCCACCCACAGCACATTTATTTACAACAAATCGCCCAAAGCGCAAACTTTTCCCGAAAAATTGCTACCTTTTTTAGATCCTTATCATTATCACAGATCTATGAATGAAACGCATTACAGTCAAAAGAACGTTTCATATGTTCACCGACTAATAAGTTATTGTCGTATAACTAAAATGTTTATTTGTTAATATCAGGCCAAGCAGAGCCACGCATCTTCAAGGCGGTGTCTTTGAAGTTTTATCGTTTACGTACACTCAGCATCAGATAAACCACACCTTTTGAAACAATGATTTCGAAAAAAATAATTCCTTAAATGAAACCAATTCAGATTGATTTTTTACGTATAAATTGAATGGTAATGAAATAATTTGTGTTTTTCTTTACAAGGGCAGAAAAAGAGGACAAGTTGATAACTATTCGCGACGGCTTTCAATACGCTTTTATGCGCAAGTATTTGATTGATAAACAGTTTAACATATAAAATAATTTAACAGAGGTAATCACAAACTTATGCATCAAATTAAATTACTCCATCCTCCTTGCCCTGATAACAGCTTCCATGCGATCTCATGAACCTGCAGGTTTCATGATTTTACCAATACTTTTATCAACATCACGTATCGAGAAGTTTGTATAAAATAATAAAAAAACAGTTTATTTAAGGTCGCTAAGAGGGTGCTAGAGCACCATTTTCCCATACAAACGTAGTTCAGGTTTAATTTGTAATCTACAGGCTGGATTTTGCTGAAACTTGGTTTATATCAGTAGATGACCAATACGGAGGTTTGCAAATAGTTTTTATAATAAAAAAAAATAGCCTGAAAGAAATTGGAGCGATGCGTTTTTCGCGCCGAAAAAGGGGTTACTTTCAGCTGTTATTTACTTCAATAATTTGTTGTACTTGTCATAAAGAAAAAATATTTTTGAAATACATAATAAAATTTAGAAATGGCAGCTGAACTACGAAAAAAATTGGGAAAATAGATCTTCCGCTCTGGGTGAAACAGCTATAGAAAACAGCGTTTCACGCGCTTGGCCGTCACTGAGTTCCCACGGTCCTGAAGGGGACTCTTAAATGTCCTTTCTATTGATATTTGATACCTAGTGTATGTAGATGATACATATTAGATACCTAATCATCTTCCGTTCAAGTTCCTTCTTTCTGTCTAATTCATCTTTGCTGCCTACCTATAGTTAGTTGGAGCACGTGTTATGTTATAAGAACATTTGCAGCTGGTGTCGCACAAAGAAAGATTCTGAATGAATTGTGTATTTGAGATAGGAGGGGTAGTCTGTCCGATTCGGTTCCAAACTCCGTCAGCTGCCGAGAGCGTTAGAATTTTTGAAGTGCGTTAGATATTACTACCTATAATAGTCTGATGCTAAACGAGCGAGCTTTTGGCTTAGGGCAGCCGGCGGCCGTCCTTATAGCAGTAACAGACGCTCGAACCTGGTGCGGCCGAACCATGAACGCGAAATAAATAAACGATAGGCAGAATAATTAATTGGTCGGCAAGATTATACAATTGGTTAGCTCAAAAATAATATCTGTAAGCTATAATATTGATGGGTCTGCAAATTAAAGTATTTGTTAGCAAATAAATTAAGATAAGCTTCATTACGTTTAGTTGATGTTAGATTTTACTGGAAAAGCGGGTAATACGAGCGGCCAATGGCGTGTGGGCGTTGTTATTCGACGAATTAAGATTAACGTAATTTGACACTGATTTTTGCCAGTGAAAACAGAAGGTACTTGATCTTTGAACCTATAGTCACGAAAGAGAAGATGGAAAGAAGAAATAATAAAGTTTTTTTTTTATTTGGCACCTTAGATTTTTTTATCTATATTTTCTATCGTTATTGCCAAATTTTATACTCGTAAGTATTTTTTTTTATAATCAGTACATACCTGGTTCCTGCCTAATGCTTTTTTTTTGTAAAAAAAGCATTTTGATTTAAATATACAATTCATAATATTTTTATTTAGGTACCTAGTTAACCAAATAAAATAACCGTAGGTTAGGCAGGTAATCTTTAATTATTTAAATGATTTTCAATTACTTAATGCAGCACAAAAGTTGCTTTGTGAGTAATGCAGCACGAATTTGTTGCTGTAAGAACAATGTTAGTTCGCCAACCAAAAATAGTTTTACAGCTTGCCAAAACTGAATTAAATGTAGCTCACAATTTGCTTTTCAATTACATTTATGGCTGAACATATACTTAATTAGCTAAACAACCAATTTTGGAGCTGCTCAATATGACATTACTTGCTGACCATTTTTTATATTCTTGCTAACCACTAGTTGCCGCATAATTAGCTATTTTTGCAAACCAAAAACATTTTAGAGCCACCCAAAACCTGAATATACTGCCGGCCGTTTAAATCATACCCTTTAATTAATACTATACCGGTCCATTGTGTTGTGGTAAATACTTATTTGCCTCTACTATGGTATGCAAGCCTAGTACTTTTGTTCCGAAAAATTAATAACTAATTCCACGTATTTTCGATCAAGGTCAAGTGCCAGTCCGAAATCAAGTGGTTTTTTGGTGGTGATGGTGGTGATTTTTTTATCGAACCAGTTTTGAGAGGAAAGTGATGAATACGAAATCTCGATTTTGTAGATTTTTTTTAGGTTGTCCCTTTAGCTCAGTATTTGAGGGGTAGAGCGCACGCGAGACAGCAACGGACTTGTCAACTATCTATTCTCTGTAGGTATTACTATACGCTCTTAACCGCTAAGATTTACCGATAATAGCTGGTAAACGTCTGAAATTACAGATTGATATAGAACAATTCGGACTTTTACCGATAAGACTACCGTCAAATCCCAAGATTTGCCGCAGTTTGGGCTTTTACAGTAACATATTATTATGCAAGCAACCAAAATAGCAAGTTGGCTGGCTCAAGCACGCACGCACGCCCCTTCGGCGCACGTTCTGTGCTGCCTGGATGAGCAAGGACATACCTTGATGGCCCAATTAGAAATCCATTCACTGCCCTCGAACCGCGGGGAACAGGACTGGTTTCTATTGTTAATTGTAAGACCACTCTTATTCAATTCGCTATTAATTGAAAACTGTGGTGAATAAAAGGCTAAACACTAACTTACGATATGAAATCTGACCTTATTTAAATCTTAATAGTTATAATGGTAAAAAAGAAGATACAATGCTAAAAAGTAGTTTGACCAGATCATCCCTCTTAGTATGACTAGAGAGAGGGCACAAAAATACGGGTTCACTACGCCTTTCCGAATTACATTTGGCCTTGTTACCCTTCACCTATGAGGCTATGACGTATCACCCAATGTCACTTTAAACTAGACTTCATTTAAGCTCACCTTTGGTTCATTTCACCTAATGCCATTAGTCCGATCCCAGAGCTTATTTCATCTATGAATTGTTTAGTCTAATGTTGTTTTATCTAGATGTCATTTGATCGAGGCTCGTTTTACAAAATTTCAATGAAATCAGGTACGTTACGTACTGGTAGGCAACGGAACAGGAATATACATAGATTCCCTATACTATACAGGGTGTCCCAAAAAATAGTGTCAAGCGGTAGTCCAGAGGTAGAATACCCCTAGGGGTACCCCAATCACCCCCATGTATGTTCAGCTATATTTTGACTTTTAGAAGTTATGAGGCTTTAAAGGTTTTTTTGGGAAGAATGACCTAGTATTGGTTATTATTTTTTAACTTCTTTTGTATTTAACTTTTTAAATATTTTTTTCACAAAAAAAAATAATGATCAGCTTTAAACTTGTAAGATACCGCAATTTCGATCCAAAGTTCAAAAATGCCGTTTCAGAGAAAAAAACATCGAATAAGTTAGTATGAGGAGAAAAAAAAGTAGGGGTCTGAAGGATTTTTTACTGTTTTCATAAACTTTGCTACAACTTGAACCTTCAGAAAAGAAAAAAAAAACTGTCACTTTATGGGCCTTTTATTCGAGTAATTAGCGGTCAAAGTTGAAAAACCGGAATTGGGAGAAATGTAATTTCGATCGGTTTTCTTTTATTTTCGTTGATTCAGACAAAAAACATTGGAGACAAGCTTAAAATCATCCGTCTAAAATAAAATAAAAACCAATGCTAGGTAATTCTTCCCAAAAAAACGCTGAACATACATGGGGGTGATTCGGGTACCCCTAGGGGTGCTCTATCTCTGCACTTTCTCTTGACACTATTTTTTGGGACACCCCGTATACCTAGATAGAAACGGGGAGCGGGGGCTTAATGAAGAATGTCCGTGGGTCTGTTAAATCACTTGAAACTTTATGACCGTGTAGCCTAAAAAAATAGAAATACATCTGTTTTTGTTTCATTCAAATCGAGCCAGTAGTTTTAAAGTTACGACGGTTTTAGTTTCCGTCCTTTTGGAGTTTTTCGCGCGAGCGCGGCAAACTCGCGTGACGTCACAACTCAACACGCACCCGACACGTACACCGTAACACTCATTCAAAGGGCTGTATCTTTGGAACCGTACTAGGTAGCCAGTTGAAATTTTCAGAGATTATGTTTTATTATGGTAGATTACCCAAGAAATAATAAAAATAAAAAAATATTAAAAAATAAGAGGGGTCCCCATACAAAAAATGTTGTTTTATACTTTTTGCTCTATAGAAAAAACGGTAAGACATACAAGCATCAAACTTGGTATGATTATAGGACTTACTCCATAGTATAACAAAAAAATATAAAAAACGGTCAAGTGCAACTCGGACTCACGCGCCGAGGGTCCGTATAACCAGTTTTTTTATTGTATGTTGGTACGGAACTCTCAGTGCGCGAGTTCGACTCGCACTTGGTCAGTTTTTTTGTGTGTTTAGTCAGTGCTACCGTAGTGTTTTAATATAATATTACTTATTTATAACGTTTTAAATTCGCTAGGGACAGGTTTTAAAGCCGCAAGCTCTGTTTAAAATATTCCCTAGCACGGGTTTGTACTTTAAATAATATATTCTTACTTAGCTATGCATGACGGCTTTGAAAAATGAAAAATGACCTGACCAAACACACAAAAAAAAACTGGCCAAGTGCGAGTAGAACTCGCGCAATGAGAGTTCCCTACCAACATACAATAAAAAAACTGGTTATACGGACCCTCGGCGCGTGAGTCCGAGTTGCACTTGACCGTTTTTTATATTTTTTGTTATACTATGGAGTAAGTCCTATAATCATACCAAGTTTGATGCTCGTATGTCTTACCGTTTTTTCTATAGAGCAAAAAGTATAAGTAAAAAGTACAATAAAAGAAACTGATTATACGGACCCTCGGCGCGTGAGTCCGAGTGGCGCTTGACCGTTTCTAGGGTTTTGTACCCGAAGGGTACGGGACCCTATTACTAAGACTCCGCTGTTAGTCCGTCTGTCCGTCTGTCAGTCCGTCTGTCTGTCCGTCTGTCCGCCCGTCTGTCACCATGAACCGTGATAGTTAGACAGTTGAAATTTTCACAGATGATGTATTTCTAATGCTGCTATAACAATAAATACAAAAAAATAGAATAAAATTAACATTTAAGGGGGCTCCCATACAACAAATGTGATTTTTTTGCCTTTCTTATAGATGGTAAGGAACCCTTCAGTGCGCGAGTCTGACTCGCACTTGGCCAGTTTTTATATTATTTTGTTATACTATGGAGTAAGCCCTATAATTATACCAAGTTTGTTGCTTGTATGTCTTACCGTTTTTTCTATAGAGCAAAAAGTATAAAACATCGTTTTTTGTATGGGGACCCCTCTTATTTTTTTATATTTTTTATTTTTTATTATTTCTTTGGTAATCCACTATAATAAAACATAATCTCTGAAAATTTCAACTGGCTACCTAGTACGGTTCTAAAGTTACAGCCCTTTGAATGAGTGTTACGGTGTATGTGTCGGGTGCGTGTTGAGTTGTGTGTGACGTCACAGCAGCTGACGACCGCGCGCCCGTTACACAGGTAGTTTAAAATTAAATATCTCGAGAACTATAAGTCGTATCAAAAAAATTTTTTCACCCAATGTTTCCATTTTTACTAGAGTATATGGTAAGATAAAAATCAAAAGTTGATGGTATTCTTCATTGTCTAATATTTGAATCTATCGCGATCTCTTTCAATGATACCTATCAGGATTATTATCGTGATTGAGCATCAAACTTGGCACTTTACACAATAACAACAAATAATTTAAAAAAACGGACAAGTGCTAGTTTAACTTGCATTGAGATGGTTTCGTACAAGATTTTCATACATTAGTCGAAAGTCCATACCATACCGCGATCCGCGATGTAGGACTGTCGAGCGCCATCTGTTAACTAATGTTGTAAGAACAAAATTAATATTTTCCTATGTAATTTTATACACATTGTTATTCTTATAGGTTTTCCTGTAATCTATAAATAGGTAAAGACCTATTTTCTGTATTTTCTTCAAACTTTTAGGCCCAGTAGTTTCGGAGATACGGGAGGGGGGACGGTCAAAATACTAAAAAGAAATTAATAAAAAACGCTCCAATAACAAAAAACCTGACTGCATCAAAGTAAGCTGGCGACGTAATAGTGCTTCGATGAATAGTGTTTAGTTGTATGTATGTCACCGGAAAATAACAAGAACCGTAAGTTGATCAATTTTCTAGTTATTTGATCAACTACCGGAAAATCATAAACGGCAGTTGAAATGTATCATTTAACGCAATACTTTTTAGTTATAACCCGTGTCATTAAAGAAAAAAATTAGGATGGACTTCAAAACACTCGCCCTCTCGGTCTAATTAATACAGTCAAAGCGAGACAACGCTAGGTTTTTAACTCCGTCCCATAGACTTACTACACCTAGACGGAGTCCGTCCATTCAAAACGCCGCCCGAAATTGAGGCACCTCGCTTTGTATGTGTGCGTAAAGCTGCTGACTGTGACAATCGCCTACACAACACAACACATGCATCCTAATAATGTTGCCAGCGTAATAAGCTTTTCACAATATTGTGACTTTCCTTCTGGTTGGTAAGGTGATAAACATATTAAATTATAGTTAGGGAGGCGAATAGGGGAATTTTCGGCAATACCGAGCGTGGCAGTTTAAGATATGAGAGATACCTTAGACCTAATAGAAAAACCTTGTAAAGTATTTAGCTCTATATGTAGTGACGCGCGCCTAGGATAGACGATCAGATTAGTAAAAAAAAATGGATAGTCTGAAATACTCGAGCGCGTCAGATTAAGATATTGGGGGTTGATTTTAGTGTTTAAAGACTAAATTTAACTAATCTGACGATAGGTCCTTGACGCCGCCGAGTTATAGGGTCGCGAACTTGTAAATAAAAAACGTTAATCCGGCATTCTCAAGCGCGATTTATTTATTTTTTATTTTGAAGAATATAATCTAAAACTTACTAAAAATACAAAATCTGCCGGTTTCCGCATGACCGGAAGTGTGGAGGAGCCATTTCGTCTTCCTAAGAACGCGTTACGGCATATAAGTCGCGAACGATACATTTTACAAAAAAAAAGTTTAAATAAACAAAAAAGGTAATTTTATTTTACACAAAAAAGGTCTCTTTACGTTTTTGTCCAAAGTTAAAACGTTTTGACTTGAAGCATCATAAAAACTCAAACTTTTTCGGTCAGATTAAGAGAACCCACCAACATTTTTGTCAGATTAAAAAAATATGCTTTCAGGATACCGAGATAAACCTCCCCTATGAAAATCAGACGCGCTCGAGTATTTCAAAAAAACTTTTTTTTTTTCATTTTCAAAAATTCATCGTAACTTATCGTCACGCCGAAATCGTCAGTTTTAGCTTCCTTGGGGCCTACCCTTCCCTTCCGAAAATCTGACACGCTCGAGTAAATTTTTTTTTTTGCATTTTTGACTACTTTATATGCCTACCCCCACCACGCAAACCGGCAGATTAGTATACCGTTGTTATCAGAGGCACTCGGGGCATAAGTAGTATGAATATCTGACGCGCTCGAGAATGCCCAAGTAACTGTTTTTTTTAACATTTTTGAAAAACCGTACACGCCAAACCCACCGCTAAAATGGTTTTTGCCATACGAGCTTTTCTTTTCGAAATTATTTTATCTTCCGATTTTGATAGGTCTCGACGGCGCCGTTGAATTACGCCATTTAGCTACCTCGCCTCCCTAACTATTAGGTATGATGTTAGCGGACAAGAAGTCCCATGTTATTTAAAGTAACATTTCTCAATATTTGTGCGTATGAACTTCAAATCTAGGATCTGCGATCTAAACAAAAAAAGTTATCTGTTGTACCCTAGAAGGAGGGTTATGTTTTTCGAGTGTATGTGTGTAGGTATGTACATTTCTTTGGCACGCTCTGCAGCCTAAACGGCTTGATGGATTTTAGCTTGCGAAGTGTCGTTAGATTCATCTTGATTGTAAGAGTGACACTGGGTATATATAAAAAAACAAAATAGCCGATTTTTAGCCCCAAACAATGGTATATTTTATTTTTTTAAATCGAGTAGGTATAGGTAGGTACAACTTATGTTTAAATGTAATTTGAAATGAGAAATGCTAAAGAATAACAAAATTTTCAATTATTGTAACCCAACTTTGCTTTCGGGGGAATTTATTTAGGTGCAGATATCTCCTAAATATCTCATAAACAGCTGAACCGATTTTGATGAAATATGTTGCTGAACCATTGCTAGGAAACCTTCGTTCAAATAAAAAATAACTCATCCAAATCGGTTCACTCGCTTAAGAGTTACGCTGCCACAGACACACACACACATTCACACAGACACAGCGGTCAAACTTATGACCCTCTTTTTGGATCGGTGGTAAAAAAAAAAACAAAATCGGTCCGCAAGGTAAAAAATTATTGTTGAACACCCATAAAAAAGCTACACAAATTGGAAACCTCCTACTTTTTTGAAGTCTGTTCATAAGTCGTTCATTGTTAAAGGAAAACTCAAACAAAGCTCTCTGGATTGATATTTCTAAAATTGTTTTTTTGTGTATTGTGGTTTTCGACATTCTACCTACTGGCAACCCCATAAAAAATGTTGAATGTCATACGGAAGAAAAAAATGGAATCTAAATACGATCTTTTTCGACATAATATAAAGTGGAATCGTTGTACTTGTAATTGGTGTAAAGTGATCCTCGTGCCTTCATCTTTCTTATCCGTGCTGTCTCTGCAGCCAAACACAGCAAAAACCCGTCATCTACACTATCTACATCTACATCTACACTATCTACACTATCTACACTAATATTATAAAGAGGAAAGATTTGTACCTATTTTTGTATGTTTGTAATGAATAGGCTCAAAAAGTACTGGGCCGATTAAAAAAAATTCTTTCACCAATAGAATGCTACATTCTTCCAATTTGACTTAGGCTACATTTCATTTTGAAAAAAATTAGGGATCCTTGGTAAAATTTGAACAATGTAACCGAAGGTGTAGAAAAATGAGTCTTAAAATGTCTTTCGTCGAATGCGCTGCCGAAACTATTAGCGATAGAACAAAATAATATACAACAATATTGAAGAACATCATAATGTCTACAAAAAACTCCGCGGTAGCATATGTCCAACTATTGTAGTTATGTCACTAAATTTCCAAAAATAAATAATTGTCTACCCCGTGCGAAGCCGGGACGGGCTGCTAGTCTATCTTCTATATACAAGGTGTTACAAAAGTACCTAACTCTTTTTACAGGGTAATTGAACCCGGTGATAGGGATCACAACCTAAATATTTTTTTTGCTCTATGACGTTCCGTTGATTTTTAAATTAATAAAATGTGAACGCTGTGGCGGGAGAAAAGTATTTTTTAAATGTTTTCATTGACTTTCACAATGTTTTAACAACTCAAAGCTATGTAAATGCACCTACACACACAAACATATTTTAAAATTTGGGCTAATACCAAAAACAAAAAAGTTATGATTTTTTTTCAATTTTGAGGTTATAAAATATAAATTGTTTTTTTCAACTTTTTTTTACAGATTTGACATCCTGTTGACCACTAGGTTACACCCTGTAAAAAGAGTTAGGATGTTTTGTAACACGTTGTATATAAAAATGGATCGCCGTGCATTAGTCTCGCTAAAACTAAGAAACGGCTTGACCGATTTGCATATTTACTGTTTTGTTTAGTTCACCATAGTTCAGGGTAGGTTTAAAAGCAAAGAAATATGGGAAAAGTTAAAGGATTAGCTGTAAAACGAAAGAAATATAAATTGGTCATTTGTATTGGAATCGCCATTTTTGACGCGGAGAGTCAAACTATTTCAGGTGATACGAAGTTCACCGGGTCAGCTAGTTTTGAATAAAATTGCAGGAGCTCCGTTCGCTAGAAAGTGACCTTGAACACTGACATGACATTTTGGAAAGCGTACCAATTTGGTATGCATTTATTTGCTTCACTTTGCGAGCACTGTTTGCGATTCTAGGTGTCATAATTCTATGCTCCGTCCTAAATGTTTTCTTTAATGACACGGGTGATCAACTTACGCTGCCTGGCGGGAAGTTTATAAACTAACGATTTTGCCACACGTTAAAAGATAATACACGAATGTCACGAATGGACCAATCGCTGCCCAGTGGACAGTTTTACGTTAAACTGACACCCGTAACATAATGTTCTCTGATTGGTCGATGGCAATGGTTTGAATGGTGACAGGCATGTGTCAAGTGTTTATTCATCCATAGATGGTCTTCCTTTTATTTCTGACACTATGTTATTTAGCAATAAAATAATCTTTATGATGAAGCCTTTCGATCGGTATGATAAAGCTACAGGGTAATTATTTTTCTCGTGTAACGGGTTCGATTCCCGGTTCACCATGTAATTATTTAAATATCTATGAATGCAGTATACATTGTTTTTTTAAATTCAAAAAATGTCTTCTTTCAGTAAAATGTTCCATCTACAACTACAATATTCAAGGTACTTTCCCTCCATGTGGCATAGCCGTGGGTGGGACGCCCTGTATTTGCACCTTATTAAATAATACGTTTAAGGCTTTAATAGGGGCTAACTAGCGCCACCAATGATAAAAAAATCATGGCTTTTTTTATAACCCCCTTTTTGAAAAAGTTAAACAGCAGAGTTTTCTATATTACATTAATAGCAATTTTTAGAACCATCAGCCCAGAGCCGAGACCCAGGATCTAGGCTACAATTTAACTTTTGGCAGAAACGGCCGTTTTTGAACAAAGAAAATAGTACATACTTAGGTAAGTACTATCGAACGGGCGACCACTCGTAAAACAGACTCGAAGAATCGTTCATTCAAAACAGCGATGTTCGTAAAATTGTTTTTTCAAAGAATCGTACATCGAACAATTGACATTCGAAATTAAGTCTCGGACCCGCATGAAATAGGATCGATCGGCATTAAAAAATATACAGGGTGTCCCAAAAAATAGTGTCAAGCGGAAGTCCAGAGATAGAGCACCCCTAGAGGTACCCGAATCACCCCCATGTATGTTCAGCGATTTTTGACGTTTAGAAGTTATGAGGCTTTTAAGGTTTTTTTTTTTTGAAGAATTACCTAGCATTGGTTGTAATTTTTTTTCCTTTTTTTTGTTAAAGATACCTACCGCAATTTTGATCCAAAGTTCAGAAATGCCGTTTTAGAGAAAACATCGTAGAATAAGTTAGTATGGGGAGAAAAAAAAGTAGGGGTCTGAAGGATTTTTGATTGATTTTCAAAAACATCCCTGCAACTTTAACCTTCAGAAAATAGCACAAAAAATCTGTCACTTTAAGGGCCTTTTTTTCGAGTAATTAGCGATCAATGTTGAAAAACCGGAATTGTGAGAAATGTAATTTAGATAGTTTTTCTTTAGGATCTTTGGATCAAAATTGCGGTATCTTTTAAAAGTTTAAAGCAGATCATAATTTTTTTGGTGATAGACGAGTTATCTAAGACTCGAATAAAGAAAAAAAAAATATTAAAAAATTTTAATACAAAAAAAGTTAAAAAATAACAACCAATGCTTCCCAAAAAAACCTTAAAAGCCTCATAACTTCTAAACGTCAAAAAATCGCTGAACATACATGGGGGTGATTCGGCTACCTCTAGGGGTGCTCTATCTCTGGACTTCCGCTTGACACAACTTTTTTCCGCTTGACACTATTTTTTGGAACACCCTGTATATTTTTGCATTTTTCTCGAGGACTATTTTTTTCCAAATATTCATAATATCTCAAAAAGGTAACTATAACCAAAGAGCATATAATAAGCCAGACTGCGACAGGTGAATTATTGACAAATTGTAAGGACTTGACAAGCGTTGTACATTATTGTACAAAGCTCGACAATTTATTGTAAAAAACCATGGTAGGATTCAGCGACAATATATTGTATTCGACAAATTTGTTGTGAAAGTGCGTGACAAATTTGTCAACTCCTGAATTTCGAATTCGTTGCGTTCTACAAAAAAGTTTTTTGAAGTACTTACCAACCTAAACGAAATGGATGAGAAAATAACAATTTTGGGCCTTATACAGGTGGCCCAAACATAGACGTCAAGCGAGAAAATCTAGATAGCTGACACCGAGGGCTACCCGAATCACCCCCATGTATGTTCAGCCATTTTTTGTCGTTTAGAAGTTATGAGGCTTTTAGGGTTTTTTTGAAAAAAATTACCTAGCATTCGATTTAATTTTTTAACTTTTTTGTTTTTTTTAATTTTGGTAGGGTTTTGGTATTTTCACCTACCTAATCCGCAAGAACAGAATACGATGATACGACCTCGCTGACATTTTCCCACGCATGCATGACGCTCGTTTGGTTGGTAGGTTAGTGCACCGCGTGCGTCCAGCGAGCAAGCGGTTTAGTTTAGATCAGTCAGTTGAATTTGCTCACTGTGGGCGCTCGTGCGCACTTGCGCAGGCAGGCACGGCGGCGCGCCACGCCAGTCGGCGCTCAGACGTGCCTCGGTCCGCATTCGTAAATTCGTACCCATTTATATTATGGCGCTTCTACCTACCTACCTGTTATTTCATTCGAAATCAATCTAACCCTGTCGTCGGGAGGATCCACGTGGGTAGATAAATTTGAAGGGCAAATGGTCTCCTTGAATCCATGTCGCTAGGAAGGTGAAAAGGGACGTGAGGTTGCCGACGCCTGTGCCAGACGAAGTAAAGTAAAGTAGGCGGCGGCGGCGGCGGCGGCGGCGGCGGCGGCGGCGGCGCGTCCCCGGGTGAACGTTGCCGTGGAAAACGCTTGCGAGCGGGGCGCCGCTACACGGACCAAGTATCAAATATACTTCACGAACTGGGTCGTAGAAAACGATGGGGCGCGGGGGGCGCTGCCGCACGGACCAAGTAACAAATATACTTCACGAACTGGTATCGGTGATAGTGATTGAATTCATTGCTGATATCGATAAAAATATTTATTTACTAATTTCTATCTAATTCATAGAACGACATAATTATTCTTAACTTCGCATTTAAAGAGGGTAATATTATTCGTACACACGACAGGACGTAGATGCTTACACGCTAGCACTCTACTCGGTTACGTTACGGGCGACTTTACAACAAAACTGTACAGTCTGACGTGCTATCGTGTATATGTTTTTTGTGACCAGCTAGGGGTTAAAGCCGGGTCCAGACTCCAGATGCGTGTAACGTGTGATTTGGCGTCAAGAGTGTGGATCGGTAGACAAACTTGACGCGAATGAGCACTATGGAGGGGAGGCTTTGTGTTCGCGCAAAAACCGACCGACAGCCGATGGATCACAGTGAGCGTTACATAAGTTAGGTACACTGTGTACAGCATGTCAGTGTAGACTTTTGTTGTAAACTCGCCCGTAACGTAACCGAGTAGAGTGCTAGCGTGTAAAGGTGTTAATAGACTCGAATTTGGTGCGCCCAAACCAACGCAATGTGCGGTGCACTGTTCACGCCACATCACCGTATTATTATGAAATCGACATCATTGTACAGTGCTACATAAAAGAGTAGAAATTAAATGGCAACAATTTTTCATAGTAAATCCGAAAAGTGGTCGGCTTTTCTATGAAAAATTGTTGCCATTTAATTTCTACTCTTTTATGTCGCACTGTAGTCATATTAAAGAACTCGATAATGACGATGTTCGTATAATTAATCGAATGACACTCCATCGCTTGATTTCTTGCATCTTTACTATACATAAAAAAATCGTCGAATGTGTTTCACAAACAAGGAAAAGTGCTGCACAGTGCACCTGAACGTATACAGGATTACCGGCAGGATAGCGATTGAACCGAGAATCAGTCGATTCGGTTTGCCAGCCAAACGAGCGAATCTGTCCGACATCGTACAAGTTCGATGTGCAAACGCATCGAACCAACCGAACCGTAAATAATAATAATAATGTTCGGTGTACACCATACGATACACGATTTTTTATACACGATCGGATATGGTCCGATACCGTACCGCGTTCGTGGTTCGGCCGCACCAAATTCGATCGTCTGTTGCATACACCGAACTAAATCCTATAGAATCCGCATTACGTATAAAATCAAAATAAAAACTTGTCCCCACAGAAACAAATGATATCAGCAATAGAACAATACGAAACATCATTTCGACCATACGTCTAATATTCGAATGTCAACCTTATTGCATTAGTGTACAGTTTTACTTTAATTGTATAGACTACGAGCAAATAAGCTCCCAAAGGCAGTTTGGACATCTATTTTTCCAGACACATTTCAGAGTTCTATGTTGTATCTAGTTTTATCCTTGATCGAAGGTTGCATAGCACTAAATAGCAGTAACAGACGATCGTAGTTGGTGTGTGTGGTGTGGCCTGACCATGGTACGGTCGGCCACAGTCACAGATACCCCATGGCAGCTCTTACTGCGTGCGACGTAAGGGCGCCAATCGAACAAAAAGGGGTGTCCTAGCGTTTGGCCGACTGTACACACAACAGCACGTCAAACTGTACACTGTTGTAAAGTCGCCCGTAACGTAACCGAGTAGAGTGCTAGCGTGTAAGCCTCGACGTGCTATCGTGTGTATACCGATTATTATTATTTACCTACGGTTCGTTGCGTATACACATCGAACATGTGCGATGTCGGACCGATTCGCTCGTGTGGCTGGCGAACCGAACCCGGAACCGTTTCTCGCTTCAGTCGCTATCCTGCCGGTGTATACGGACCGTGCAACACGTTTCCTTGTTTGTGGAACACATCCGACAATCTTTATTGTACCTAAGTAGTTCACCCCGAACTATGAACACGCGACCCCACATCTCAGCAACCCCTCGACCGATTTGGCTCATGTTCGAACTTAAAAAAATCTCAGCTTTATTTACCTGCCTACCAAAATTGACGATCCGACTAAAGGTGTTATTTCTTAGTAGTCAAATCTTTTTTTTTTTTTTTGCAATCGCTTTAAAATTTTGAAGGACCATTTTTTATGAAAGAGGAAAATCCCCTGAACAGTACCTGATTCCTGAAATATTTAATTTCTGTGTTATTTACAAGTACGAACACTTTTTGTTTGTTGAAAGGTTATTTATACGCGTTCAGAAACTGCTTTACACGAGCGGGGTCGCTCGTGTAAAAATGCCTTTGATTTTGAAACCATATTTTTTTACCAAAAATACAAACATAACAAAAATCAGATAAAGCGTAAACCTTGTTATTCGAGACATAGAGCCCCATTATTTATTGTCAAGCATTATGCGCAAGTTATTTGAGCGTTTCTCTTTTTTTTTACCACAACACGTTTGACTCATGTCCGGTGGGTTAGAAGACGTATAACTTTGTTGTTATATAAAAATTGCTGATACTTGTGTGCTTATATGCTTCTTTAATTATCATATTAATCAGAAAAAAATATGACACTATGTTAATAGACTGAATATCTAGTTAAAAATCAATTAATTACTAACCATGGAAATGCCCAATGTATGAAAAGTCAAATGTCCCACCTAACAAATTGTTCATTGAAACTTAAATATTTTTAAAAAGTTCTATGAAACCATCCCCGTATTTTGGTTTTAAAACGTGTTGAGAAGTATAAAGATCCACATTTCAATGGCATTTTAAGGGATTTATTCGTGTAACTGAGGGAAAAAATCTATTTTATGTGTGTCCCGAAAAAGTTCCAAACCAGAGGTCAGACTTTGTGACCCACTTTAGAGCCACAAGAGGGTAAAAATTACCATTTTACTAGAACTTTTTCGAATCTGGCCACTCTACAGTATGCCACAGAAAGCCGCAATATTCGTTTATGTGTCAGTGTTGCCACTGGGACAAGGCCATAACGGCGCGTCTACCTTGGTCCTCTAAGCAACTTCAACTTTGTGACCAGGATTCTAGGTAAGTTGATTAGAATTTGTCACATGTTTCTATTGTAGCATAATGCTCAACTACCTGACACTAAATTAAGTCATAGTAACAGTGGTTACTTGTCTTGTAGTTCCAATAATGTTTTTTTGAAAAAGTAACCGCACTATATGTGACCGTCCATTTTGCGACTTTTCTGTGGTCACGTATGCGACGGAATATTGAGTCACAAAAACTGAACTATTAAGGTACGCTTACATTTTAACAGCTCAAGAAAATGCCTCTAACATCGGCCAAAAAAAACAAGGCGCTAAAATAGAAGCAAAAAACAGAAGAAAGCAAGGAAGCGACTAGATAAAGGCCCAGATATAGGCATAATTTGCGCCGCCAATGAAAAAAAAATCATATCTTCTTTTTGGATGCGTTTTTTGCTAAAAACGCGTCCAAAAAGAAGATATTTTTTTTTTACAATAATAGTTGTAAAATGTTTTCTAATATTTAAAATATAATGTGTTTGTGTTTTCGAATCCGTCATTTATTTAAACTTACTTTCTTTTTGATTAAAATATATTGCGTAGTAGAGATGGAGCCTTATAAGATCTTTTTTGTAACCAACGGCTTCTTTTTTGTGGCTGTCCCAAACTTTTGTTTTTAGTAATTCAATTTAAAGTACTAATTTATTAATTTAAGATAATGAAACTTATTTTGAAACTAAAGAAATACTCAACATATTAGGAAAAAATAAGTATTTGTTCATACAATGATTATTTTTGAAGTTATTGAAAACTTTAACATAAATTTTGGTTGAAGGTTACAAAAAATAATCTAAACCCTGATTCTGAAACTATTTTCAAGTTTTCATGATCTTTTTCAGGAAATATGATTAAAATGGTTGATTATCTATTAGATTTAGATCATTCTGATAATAGAAACTGCGACTTTATAGTATTTTTCATACAGAGAAGGAGTCACAAAATTGGAACCCTTAATCTACCTCTATTTAGTAATTATTATTTATTTCCCAAAATCTTCATTAAATTGGAGTTTCTTATGAAAAATCCAATAATATATTAGTTAAGCAATCGGAATTCATACAGAAAAGGATCATATAAAGATATTTTTAATTTCAGCGAACTTTTGAAAGTGTGGTAAAAAATTTGAGAACTGCTCATTTAGAAAGGTTTCTTTTTCTACGAACGTTCTGGTTTTGGAACATTTCCCTCCGTTGCGAATTTTATCTGTGGTGTTTCGTTCGTGGCGTGGAGTGTTGTTTGACGTTTGTTTCACAGATTACAAAAAAAAAAGTAAGTTTGATATTTTAAAGTGTTGGTGACTGGTGCGTTTCAAAAGTGTTTTGGTTTTGTTTCGCTGATTTTAACGTTATGTAAAATAAATCCAGTACCTACCTACCATTTGAGGTTACTATTTATTTTTATTTTGGCACTTGTGCAGATTTTAAAAAGAAGTCTGTTCTGTGTGTTGGTGACCGGTGCGTGTAGGTGAGTCTATGGCTTGACAGCTGACAGCTCCACTATTCTGTGCACACGGCTCACCACAGAGTTCGCCATTTCTTCAGTGTTGAATGTGTGTTGCATTGCAATCAAATGAAAAAAATGTATACATGGAACCTAATGAAGATATTGAGGAGTGGTCGGTAAATGATGGTCTAGCATTCAAATATAGTCTGTCTTTTATGGTCCTAATTAAATTTCAGTCTTAGCCTGAGCCCCATACTAATGTGAAACAACACCTTTACTCAAGTTATCGTCGAACGAACATTCATACATACAAACATGCAAACGCCGGATATTTCCAGTAGACTCGGAGAACTTCGCTCACTCGATCAATAAAGAAGCAAGGAATCAAGCAATGGAGTGTCATTCGAACTTCGAAGATGTAGGCGGAAATCGTCATCATCGAGTTCTTTCATGAGCCTCATTTGACTGCAATGCTGTGGATTTCTAAGACAGAATTTGCCCAGTCTTTTCTTTTTTGTTTCTCTTGTTTTGTAATGGTTATGTACCTAGCAACTAATATTTCACATAAAAAATAACTGAAGAAGGTCTTTTAAGCAGACATACAAAGATAGGAAAATAGATCCAGAAAAGAAAACTTAACAGTACAGCCTGGTCAGCTGGGTGATCAGACCATACTACACAAACCAACAGGGCTTGTTGGAGGCCGAGTATGTCCTGATAAGGGACACCTCAAAATAAATAGTCACTATGAATATCCGGCTCGAAGGACCAAAATGAACGAGCAGAGGAGAGCGTGTGCTACTCTCGCTCTGTCGCTCAGTGCTGATAGAAGACGGTGATGGAAAGATTGTTCTTGATACTGAAGATAATATTTAATGATGATAGAAAGGTCGCTAGTGACTCTAGCCACCTCGTACTGATATTGATAATTTACATTATTGCTGTATGAGTAGTTTGGGCGAGTGGCTGCAGCCGACTAGTTTGACAATTGTAAGTGCCGCGTGAACCGAACATTGCATAGGGCAATGTCAGCAATACGGCGACCTAAAACCCATGAACACACGACAGCACGTCGACCCTTACACCGACTTACACGCTAGCACTCTACTCGATTACGTTACGGGCGAATTTACAAAAAAAGTGTACAGTCCGACGTGCTGTCGTGTGTACATAGTTAGCTTTTACAAACCACAACTCAAGTAAAAATAAATAAAAATAAACTAGTAGTGGCATCTTATAATTTAATGCATGTAATTCTTTATAACTGGTGGTCCGCCCCGAACTATGAACTCGCGAGTGTGTAACTTTTTGCTAACCCCAATTTCGCAGGCGCGCGCGCCTTGCATATAAACTTTACAACCCCATATCTCGGCCTTCTGGACCATTAGGTTGAATTCTCAAAATGTTGAATTCTTATAATGTTGTATTTCTGAGTCCTACAATGTTGAATTAGGATAAGCAAAATGTTGAATTCCTATTTCGTTGAATAGCACAAAGTTGAAGTATATTACGCTCAAGTTTTAGCTTTTTTTTAATAAAGGAAAACCCGTTTATTTTAAAATTCTACTATTTATTAATTAGTTTCGGTAATAACTAAATATAAGCTTCTTCAGCTAAACATTACACAATTCCTTAAAATTATTTTGAACTTCAACTTTAAAATAAAACATCTTATAGTTTCATATATATTTTTTTCATCTCCCATGCTCGGAAAGTACGCTGTTACTTTAAACATGCGATCGTAGAATATCCTTTTTTAAACCACTTTGTATTTTTGTGCGCTTCGAAATTTGAACTCAACGCCCTAATAAAAAAAATAAGGAACTCCTTCAACTTGTAGCGTTGCCAAGCAACGGGTTGTTGATTTTATGACACTTCAAGAAGACACGATTAGTAATCAACAACCCGTTGCTAGGCAACGCTACATACTCTTTTGTAAAGAAGCAAAGAAGAAGGAAACTCATTTCATTAACCTCTATGTCTATTGTTTGTATCGCTTAGCTAACAAAATCATTTCTCGCTTCTGTGTGATGAAAAGTTTTGTGTTTCGCACGAATGCAATATTTTTTGCGTCTCGAGCTTCTGAATACCTCGCTACGCTCAGGTTTCTTGTTTTGAACCACTCGCTACGCTCGTGGCTCAATTTTGGAAACCTTCGCTAGCTCGGTATTCAATACAAGCACTCGCCGCAAACAATAATTTTGCATTCTTGCACAGCAAATAACTATTTTATTACCATCTCTGGTTAATGTGTACTTGCCCCGTATAATAATTAATTCACGGTATTTACGTGATTTAGAAAATTGTATAGCACTATCGTTCATTTTTACCGTAAATAATAAATAGTTATTTGCTGTGCAAGAATGCAAAATTATTGTTTGCGGCGAGTGCTTGTATCGCTACGCTCGTGGCTCAATTTTAGAAACCTTCGCTAGCTCGGTATTCAGAAGCTCGAGACGCAATAGTTATTTGTTATGCAAGAATGCAAAATTATTGTTTGCGGCGAGTGCTTGTGCTGAATGCCGAGCTAGCGAAGGTTTCTAAAATTGAGCCACGAGCGTAGCGAGTGGTTCAAAAAAAGAAACCTGAGCGTAGCGAGGTATTCAGAAGCACGAGTCGTAAATAATATTGCATTCGTGCGAAACACAAAACTTTTCATCTCACAGAAGCGAGGAAATGATTTTGTTAGCCAAGCCGGAAAAACTCTATAGACAACTACTTACAGGCAAAACAGGTGAGTCGAATAAGTTCCTTTTAAAAGCATATTTTACTGTAGTTATGGCTGCCGCACTAAAGTTTTCAGCTTCGTTGGTATTAAAACCATTCGTTTTATTAATAATTTCCTGAACTTTATTTAGGTATCCAGACACAAAAATAATTTAAATAAAAGAATGTTTTTTTTTCCGGGTGCGTTCTGAACTTTTACCATATAAATTAAAAATTTATAGGAGATAAAAAATGAAATTAGTAATATCGTTTGAAAAAAATTATTTAACAAGCTAAAACATAATTATCTTGATAAAACAGAAGCGAAGCATTTTTTTAATTTACTGGTATTAAAAATAAATATAGTGTACAAAATATTGAAAAAACCTGAAAGAAGAAACCGCGTTTCTGAATGTTCTATTCCGTGACTTTACCTTCCTAAAAGATCCTTATTCCCCATTTACATTCACAGTTTTGTATAGAGAATGGGCACGAACAATCACTTTCGCGAAAATACGCGTGTAAACGAACTATGAATGAGGATCTTTTTTCCGTTGGGATCTGGCATCTACTTAAACAGCCAGTGTTTTTTTCTTTTACAACACCATAGGGCGCGGGAAAGACTTTCACATTTCGAAGCGATCGTAAGTTACTAGTAAAATAGTAAAAATCGCTGAACATACATGGGGGTGATTCGGGTACTCCTAGGGGTGCTCTATCTCTGAACTTCCGCTTGACACTATTTTTTGGGACACCCTGTATATACAAACATACATACATACAAACGCTGGATTGTTCCACAGTAGACTCGGAGAACTTCGCTCGCTCGTTCAATTAATTGGCGAAACAATAAGGGCTTATAATTACTAGTGGTACTACCCCGAACTGTGAACACGCGACCCCAAATAAACTTAACCATCCAATATCTCGGAGGGGTTCCTCTACCGATTTGGTTCATGTTCGAACTTAAAAATCTTTTAATTTAATTTACCCGCCTACTAAATTTCATAACGATCCGACCAAATTTACTCAAGTTATCGTCGAATACATAACATACATACAAACATACATATAGGTACATACATACATACAAACATACAAACACCGGATTGTTCTAGTAGACTCGGAGAACTTCGCTGGCTTCGCTCGCTTCGCTCGCTCGTTCAATTATTATGTAAGTAGCAACTAAAATTGCTGCGCTACCATCATCAACAACTCTGTTATTTTTTTTAATAGAACCGGAGGCATTGTCGAGACGAGTGCTGATTGCGAGTACAGACTGCTGATACGGATCGAATGGACAATTGGACAGTCTGTGGTTCGGTACGGTGATGTGGCGTGGAACTAGGGCATGCACCCGGTTCCACCCGGTTCCGAAAGAACCGGGTAATACCCGGTTCGGTTCTTTCGAGGTATCTGCAGAACCGGTTCCGAAGAAGTATACCCGGTTCCCCCGGTTCTTTACAAAAATCTAAAAAGTTACTTAATTGCGCATTAATAGCTGTATTTCCTCGGCCCACTTCCGATGATATGTGCAGGGATATTGTCAACCTCATACAGCACTTGTCAGGAAACAAAAATTATGATGTTATCAGCACAGATGAGGTGGGAAATGTAGGCGAAAACGATATAATTCTTGTCCCTGCCTCGATGGCCTCTAGTTCGAGACCACGTAGACTGGTTTACAACAATCAGTATAGAAATGGCGATGTTCGAAAATGGTGGATGTAGAGATAGCAACCTTTCGCTACCATAATTATGTATAACTATTTGATGATGATTCCATCCGATGGGATGCGGTCACGGTGTGAGTGCTGCAGCAGCTGGGGATGGCGTCGGTCATGTGCCCTCATGTGACTTATGTAGCCTATATTGGCTGTAAAAGGCGGTGGCACTGGCTACATGTTTAAATTCCATGAGAGTAGTTATACTTTATGGCCGCTGGCGGTCTACATCTGAGTTCATCACGTCTGGCATCAAAAGCAGCTCTTCGCTTGGCCTCGAACTCGGAGATGTTAAGGTTGACTGTATGCCGCCACACGGCTCGGTCTACAGCCTGCTCTTCCTATGTCCAATGGTCGATCACCGCTTTTCATGAGGCGTTTCTGCACGTCCTTAAACCTAAGGTCCTGCCCGTTTTTCTTGCGTTTCCCATTCCTATGAGCTTAACTATTTAATAGCTATGTCGCTAACAAGGTGTGGGGCCTGAAAGGATTTTCTCCTCAGCAGGCTACATTTTGTAATCGTTTACGCAGCTCGCTGAGTGACAAGGGCTTAGACACGATTAGTTATTGATCCTGATTGTAAACAATACTGTGTAGTCTGATTTGTTTAAGATAATTATATTTTTCTTCTTCGTCTTCTTTGCGTGCTGTCTCCTATCGAAGGTTGGCGATCAGTTTGGCTATCTCGTCTTTCGAAGCCGCCAAACGAAACAATGAGCCGCAGCTCTGCCAGAACCATTCGCGCAGATTTTGCATCCATGGTATCCTGGGTCTACCAGGTCTCCTTTTGCCTGGTATCTTGCCTTGTATGATCAGTTGAAGGAGGCTGTACTTGTTGTTATTATCTATACTTATAATAAAACTCTAGCGAAGTCAATTCTGTACATTGAATATTTTTAGAAAAAAACTAGCAGGGGTTACTAAGTAAACTATACTGAATACAAAAATGCAAAAAAATCGGTCTATGTCTGTCTGTCTGTCTGTCTGTCTGTCTGTCTGTCTGTGTGTTACCTCATCACGCGAATACCGCTGAATAGTTTTCAGTCAAATTTAGGACCGTTATAAGTCCTGGTTCTGGGAACAATCTAGGCTATCCAATGTTCAGAATACATTGCGGGTTGCAATTTTAACTTAGTTTTTTGGAAGAAATATTCATAATTTTGATATAGCTTCTTGAGAAGATATGTTAATAACGTAATACTGAACACATTTCCGAAAAAAAATGAAATTCCGGAAAAAAATATCCGACTTGGAACCTCATTATCTCGGAAACCGTTGATTTCCTAGGCATAGTTTCTTGGGCAAAAATGTTCGTTATGATGAGGACTATACAGGGTGTTAAAAGACCCGAAAACCATTAGACACCAAAACAAAGTACTTTTTCGATAAATTATTGTTGGGAAATTATTTTGGTTTTTTAGGTTATAATTTTGAAAAATATTAATTCACGCAATGGACGTGTAACACACAGAAGTCATATTGCGCAAGCGTAGGTATCAGATTATGTTACTTAAGCTTGAAGTGCCGTTGTTTAGAATACATTGCGGGTTGAAACTTTAACGTCGTTTTTTGTAAGAAATATTCATAATTTTGATATGGCTTCTTGAAAATGTATGTTAAGAATCCCCTGAAGCTCTGCAGCCCTCTCGCTCGCACTTTTCAACATTTTAATTTACTGTAAGAGAATGATTCAACTTTGGACGATAAAATATAGTTGCAGACATATATAATAAAGCTATCGACATGTAGACATACTTTAAATTTCACATTTATAGTTTAAAAAATAAATATTACTGAACTACTACTTTTAACCGAAGTTCTGTGATATTTTTTTATTAGTAGGAATATGAAATCAAAAGTGTGTCCACATTGTCGATAGCTTTATTATCTATGTTTGCAACTATATTTTATCGTCCAAAGTTTAATCATTCTCTTACAATCAATTAAAATGTTGAAAAGTGCGAGCGAGAGGGCTGCAGAGCTTCAGGGGATTCTTAAGAACTAGATACTGAATAAATATCTGCAAAAGAAAGGTTTTGAAAAATCCCACTTTGAACCTCATTATCTCGGAAACCGTTGATTTCCCAGGCATAATTCCTTGGGCAAAAATGTTTGTTGGCGGTCTTTTAACACCCTGTATGTAGTCTCCCACTTTGTTGGCGGTCTTTTAACACCGCTCGGTATTCAATACAAGCACTCACCGCAAACAATTATTTTGCATTCTTGCATAACAAATAACTATTGTTTACCGTTGAGCTGGATAGACAGAGTTATTAGCCGTATGCTTTGCTTGCTGGCTTAGCATGAGAATGAGTAAGACCTTATCTATGGGCTTATAACTTTATCTATCCCACTCTACGTCGAGGGAGATACATATAAACCCTTTTACTTCCTAAGCAATTCTTATGCTAAGCTTCCTGGTATCTTATTACGGGCGATACCTTAATGTAAACAATACATATTTATTATTAAATTTATAAATGTATTGTTTAGATTAGGGTTTTTATTCTATTTTATTCTATTGCTTTCTTTTGAGCCCTGCTACCGCAAGATAAGAAATAATAACTATTAAAATATCCCCGACATTTTAGCTTCGAATAAGCACATTTAATAAATAGCTGAACCAATTTTGACAAAACATAACTAAGAACATTCGCTAGAAAACCTGCTTTGAAATTATAAAAAAAAAACCTTAAGCTTCCAAATCGTTCACCCATTTAAGAGCTACGGTGCCACAGACAGACACACCCTCATAAACACTTATATAGACACACTCACAAAGCTGTCAAACTTATAACACCCCTCTTTTTTGGTCGGGGGTTAAAAAAAACCTTCCTTTTGAGTTTTCCTCCACAGTCGAATTTAAATTAAATGTCAAATGTGTAAAAACGCATACGAAGTCGCGGGCACAACTAGTTTCTAATAAATTATAGCGATGCGCGATTATGAATGATACTAATGAAATCATTCGACTCGGGCAATCATTCGACTCGGTCGAATGATACGTTTAGATTAGTAGGTAGCTAAAACTAACAGTCTAACCTACCACTACTATTAGTTGTCGAGTCGGTCGTTCGTTTCCGTCTCGACTCGGGTCAACTCGGGAATCATTCAATGCCGATGAATGATTTGGCCAACTCGGGCATTTCCGCCGCGAATCGGAACGATTCGGTTTTTATTAGCTAATTTCATTCGCTTATTTCTGTCAAGTTGTCAGTACTGTCATCCGTGGATAGGTTTAGGTTGGCAACTTCCGTAAAAAGTACCGATTTGGTTTTTAGCTAAGTATTAGATTAGGTAAGTTTAATTACTACTTTAATTGGCTTAATTTATTTACCGTTATTTTACAATTATTTTTTTATATGTGCAATACCTCAAATAGAAAGAACCTAATTTCCCATTATATTTGTTATGTTGTCAGTATGGTTTACATGTCGTAGCCGCTTAGGTTGGCAGCCCGTAAATTAGCGACACTTCTATGCAGCCAGTACAAAAAGTGTTTTGACATTAGCGACTACTAATTAGTGGTTTCATTCGATTATCAGGATTAGTGTATCGCTAATTTTGAAGTCGATTATGAACATTAGTGTTTTAAGATCATTCGACTTTCCAAATCATTCATAATCGCGCATCGCTAATAAATTATGTGGCCGAAATACTCTAGCTTCCTCTTTTGGATGGCCTTCAGGATCTCTACTTTCTTCCTCATTCTCTGCAACTTCTGGGTCCAGGATATTACAAGCATCCGCCTGTACACCCACATCTCAAAGGCTTCTAAGAGGTTGGCCATGTTTTTGGTGAGTGTCCAGGCCTCCGCAAAGTAGAGAAGTACCGGAAAGACGCAGCACCTTGCTATCCTCGTGCGTAGAGCAATGCTCAGGTTACGGTTGCAGAGGATCTTTTCCATTTTTCGGTATACAGGGCGTCCCACGGCTATGCCACATGGAGGGAAAGTACCTTAAATATTGTAGATGGAACATTTTATTGAAAGAAGACATTATTTTAATTTTATTAACTATTTAAACTGCATTCATAGATATTGAAATAATTACATGGTTGAACCGGGAATCGAACCCGTTACATGAGAAAAAAATATTACCCTGTAGTTTTATCATACCGATCGAAAGATTTCATGATAAGGATAATTTTTGCTAAATAACATAGTGTCAGAAATAAAAGGAAGACCATGAATTTTAACATTTACCTGGTAGTATGCAACAAATCGAGCCGTATCCTGAGCCGACAGAAGCGTAAAATTTTGTCCATCGCAATGCGGCTGGCTGATTATAAAGAAATAATTCAAAAATGTGTTTCATTTTCATACCTTTAATCTTTTGTTACTGTGATTTTCATTGATAAATTGATTAATGTTGTATTAAAAATGTTAAAATTCATGGTCTTCCTTTTATTTCTGACACTATGTTATTTAGCAAAAAATAATCCTTATGATGAAGCCTTTCGATCGGTATGATAAAACTACAGGGTAATATTTTTTCTCATGTAACGGGTTCTATTCCCGGTTCAACCATGTAATTATTTCAATATCTATGAATGCAGTTTAAATTGTTTTTAAAATTAAAATAATGTCTTCTTTCAGTAAAATGTTCCATCTACAATATTTAAGGTACTTTCCCTCCATGTGGCATAGCCGTGGGACGCCCTGCATATTTTTAAGCCTAGCGTCCATATGAGGCGGATCGGGGCGGGCCGGGCCGAGCCGCAACGCAACGTTGGGGTGCGTGCGCATAGAATAAGGACACCTAGAATCGCAATCAGGGCTCGCAAAGTGAAGCAAATAAATGCATACCAAATTGGTACGCTTTCTAAAACGGCATGTCAGTGTTCAAGGTCACTTTCTAGCGAACGGAGCTCCTGCAATTTTATTCAAAATGACGGGTTTTTGCTGTGTTTGGCTGCAGAAACAGCACGGATAAGAAAGATGAAGGCACGAGGATCACTTTACACCAGTAATAACAACGATTCCACTTTATATTATGTCGAAAAAGATCGTATTTAGATTCAAAAATTTTCTTCCGTATGACATTCAACGTGTTTTATGGGGTTGCCAGTAGGTAGAATGTCGAAAATCACAATACACAATAAAACAATTTTAAGAAATATCAATCTAAACTCTAGTTTTTAATTCGAGTCCACGGAATGACAGTTGTTACAAAGGCTTTATCTGTCAGTACCATACTAGCAACTGTCATTCCATGGACTCGAATTAAAAATTTGAGTTTAGAGAGCTTTGTTATAGTTTTCCTTTAACAATGAACGACTTATGAACCGACTTCAAAAAAGGAGGAGGTTTCCAATTTGTGTAGCTTTTTTATAACAATAACTTTTTACCTTTCGGACCGATTTTGATTTTTTTTTAACCACCGATCCAAAAAGAGGGGTGTTATAAGTATGAACGCTGTGTCTGTGTGAATGTGTGTGTGTGTCTGTGGCAGCGTAACTCTTAAGCGAGTGAACCGATTTGGATGAGTTTTTTTTTATATGAACGAAGGTTTCCTAGCAATGGTTCAGCAACATATTTCATCAAAATCGGTTCAGCCGTTTATGAGATATTTAGAAGATATCTGCACCTAAATAAATTCCCCCGAAAGCAAAGTTGAGTAGCATTTCTCATTTCAAATTACATTTAAACATAAGTTGTACCTATATATTTTTGTAAGCCATTTTAAAACCCTTCATTTTGATTCTCCGATCGATAGGTTTAAAAAAATCAAAAATACCTTTGTTTGGGGCTAAAAATCGGCTATTTTTGTTTTTTTGATCTACCCAGTGTCACTCTTACAATCAAGATGAATCTAACAACACTACGCAAGCTAAAATCCATCAAGTGGTTAAGGCTGTAGAGCGTGCCAAAGAAATGTACATACATACATACATATACTCGAAAAACATAAACCTCCTTCTAGGGCAGTCGGGTACAACCGTACAACAGATAACTTTTTTTGTTTAGATCGCAGATCCTAGATTTAAAGTTCATACGCACAAATATTGAGAAATGTTACTGTAAATAACATGGACTTCTTGTCCGCAAACATAATTTAATATGTTTATCACCTTACCAACCAGAAGGAAAGTCACAATATTGTGAAAAGCTTATTACGCTGGCAGCATTATTAGGGTGCATGTGTTGTGTAGGCGATTGTCACAGTCAGCAGCTTTACGCACACATACAAAGCGAGGCGCCTCAATTTCGGGCGGCGTTTTGAATGGACGGACTCCGTCTAGGTGTAGTAAGTCTATGTGCGTGCGTCTATTGATGTACGCTTGGAAACATTCCCACTCCCGGCAATGTTTCCACTGGCAATGTTCCCGGAAAGTTTCCGAAAGTTTCCCAATGTTTCCATAAATTCCGAGCGATATTTATTTTGTTAATTCCTGCTTATTCTTAAATTATCGCTTCGGTTAGTCAAGTGACATGCATATTTGAATTAAATAAGTGTCTTGTCCTTGCAGTGTTGCCACATGGAGACTGCATGCAATCAGTGTTAAATTAAAAAATCCATCTTAAATCCGTACTACCTATGAAATTCGTATGAATTATGTGTTTAGTAACTTATTATTTGGTGTATAAAGAATCCAAAACCATTTACAAGTCAATAAACAAATATTGAAATATAGGTACAAAGTTTAGAGCAAAGTTCCCGTTAAATACCCAGTCAGGGGAACATTGCCGGCAATGTTTCCGGCAATGTTTCCAGCGATTGGCAATGTTCCCGGGAACGGAACATCAATACGTGCGTCCATCTAAGCGCATCGGGGCGGATCGGCGCATCGGCTCGGCGGATTTTTTGGTGTTGCCACTTTGTCAGACTTTGTCTAGTCACAAATATTGTAACTTTTGAGCCCTCGTTGTGACTTTTTGTGACATTGCCTAAATTGTAACTTTTTGATGCCTAGTCGATTGAGAAATTTTCAACAGATTGAAATTATTTTGTATGATTGAGACTGAAATTTTCGGTCGCGCTGACGCGCGCTCATCTCACTCTGAATATACTATGGGTAAAATAATTATAGGGTATGGTAAGTACCTACCTATAGTTTCAGGTACGGTCCGCTTTTATGCCATTTTGGCTCTATGTGGCCCTTGGCTGCAAAAAAATTGCCAAGCCCTATTCATTCATGCCAAAATTACAGAGTATTTTATATTAGGGATTTCATGAACTTTAAACTAATAAAATTGATGATAAAATTGGGAAAAATACGTTTTGTTTTTTGCATTGCTCGTTTCAAACCGGTTTCAAAACGCCATGTCGCGCCAAGTGCGGTCTCTCTTAGCAGTATATGGCAGAAACTCAAATGAAACTTTTTTCCCCTCAAATCTAGAGTAGGCGACATCTCGGACAAAATATTTTCGGACACTTTGTCCGAAATGTCGCTTTGTATTTTTAATATTTTTGAGGCGACATCTCGGACACTCTCAAAATATTGTACCTGTATCGTACAGTCAGATACTAAAGTATTTAAATATAATACACAGAGAAAGAGCGTTACCACAGCTGCCTATTTTATGATAGCTAAAGCGACTTAAATGAGCCGTTGTCCTTAACAGTTAAAGCCTGAATTTAAGCAGTCAGATCGCGTTCGGCTCATTTTTGATGAAAAAGTACTAGGCTTACATAAGGTGGTAGGAGCCTCAGTTCTCACATCATTTTGTTCCTAACTAACCCCGCGTAATGATATGAGAACTGAGGTGGTGATCCTTCTACCACCTTATGTAAGCCTAGTACTTTTTCATCAAAAATTATTTGATTTAACGTTACCCTACGCTACGTCTTGATAGTGGCACTTATTGGCTGTGCTGAGCCTTTGTTACCTGTGCAGATGAGGCGCGAGGGCAGATTGCCAAACTTAGGTACACGAGGCAAAACATTCAAATATCGTCAACATAATAAAGTTAAGATACCTATGCTTACAAAAAAATTATGAAATAAAATGTGTCGCGGGCGACCCACTTGCGGTGAGAGCAAATGTTGAAGACTGCATGAGTACCCAAGATATTATTTGCATGTGGGTTTGTAACATTTTTATTAGTCTCCTCATAAATAAGATCGTAAAGAGTTTTATAATCCGACTGTACAAAACAGCTTTATTTGTTAGTGTCCGAGATGTCGCCTCAAAAATATTAAAATAATAAAGCGACATTTCGGACAAAGTGTCCGAAAATATTTTGTCCGAGATGTCGCCTACTCCAAATCTATGCTCTCGAGGCCTTGTAGACACCTCCGTGGGTTCCAGAAATGTGTCGGTCGCATCTGTCATAAAACCCGACTACTAAAAGGCTTAAATAAGACCTACTTATCCTTAAAATAGACTCATAGATAATTAATCGTAGTCGGAGGCCATCGGTATATCAAATGCTAATGTGGTGTCCTCCGACTACGATTAATTAATTATCTATGAGTCTATTTTAAGGATAAACAGGTCTTGTTTTAAGCCTTTTAGTATTTTTTTTTGACCTTTTTAGTATGTCATTTTGGACGATCACCCAAAAATGCCCAGAATACAACAAAGAAGGTAAAAAAAAAACACATTTTGCTATTTTTTGTTCTATTTGTTATGTTGACGCTACATGTTTATACATTTTTGAAAAGGTCTTTTAAAGCCCTTTCATTTGATACTCATGACGATGGTATCAGATAATTTTTATTTTTAGGTCCACTACTTTAGGGCGCAGCACAGCGGCCATGTTGGTTTTTTTCAAAATTAAACTATTCTATGTCACCCACCTCACCTGGGTAATTAAGACGAATCTAACGACACCTCATTTGTTGAAATCGGTCGAGTAGTTTAGACTCTGCGAGGGAACAGATGAACACACAAACATACACACTTACATACATACATACATACGCTGCTAAAATCATAACCCTCCTTTTTGCTTCGCGTAGTCGGGTAAAAGAGTAGGCGACATCTCGGACAAAATATTTTTGGACACTGTCCGAAATGTCGCTTTGTATTTTTAATATTTTTGAGGCGTCATCTCGGACACTAACAAATAAAGCTGTTTTGTACAGTCGGATAAAAAACTCCCAACGATCTTATTTATGAGGAGACTAATAAAAATGTTACAAACCCACATGCAAATAATATCTTGTGTGATGCACTGCATACTCATGCAGTCTTCAACATTTGCTCCCCCCCGCAAGTTTTATTCACACATTTTATATTATCTATTTTATGTAAGCATATCTTAACTATATTATGTTGACCATATTTGAATGTTTTGCCTCGTGTACCAACGTTTGGCAATCTGCTCCCGCGTCTCATGTCATTGCGCAGGTAACAAAAGCTCAGCACAGCCAATAAGTCCCACTAGTTATAGTGTTTTATCAAGACGTAGCGTAGGGTAGCGTTAAATCAAATATTTTTTGATGAAAAAGTACTAGGCTTACATAAGGTGGTAGGAGGATCACCAGTATCACCACCACAGTTCTCACATCATTACTCGGGGTTGGTTAGGAACAAAATGATGTGAGAACTGAGGTGATGATCCTCCTAGCACCTTATAGGCAGCTGTGGTAACGCTCTTTCTCTGTGTATTATATTTGAATACTTAAGTATCTGACTGTACGATACAGGTTCAATATTTTGAGAGTATCCTAGATGTCGCCTCAAAAATATTGAAAATACAAAGCGACATTTCGGACAAAGTGTCCGAAAATATTTTGTCCGAGATGTCGCCTACTCGGGTAAAAACTAGGCCGACACCATCTCATGCAATACCGCCACGCTGCCGGTTGTAGACAAGCAAGGCTCGGTCGACGCCATCTCGATATCGGTCGCCATGTCAGCGTAGAGCAGTGGTACCTACCTAACCTGGGGGTAATTAACAAGGTTTTAGTAGGGGTAAACGAGCTTTCCTGCGGGGGGTAATTAGGCAAAGTAGTGGCACTAACGCGAGTGGCAGCGCAAGGTGTCCGCCTTTATTGAGATTCTTTAATTAAGATTGAAGTAAGTAGGTGATTTTTCGGGCGGCTTTTGACAACAACAAGAAAAATAATTATATTGTCGTTTCAGAGCGAAAATAAAGAAAAAAACTTTAGAATACAGAGCAATAGAAACCATTTAAATCAATCAATCATAATCACATTATTGCAAAAAGGAAAATGTCGCGTTCAAATGAAAGTAAATAATTAATTAACTACTATTGTTTACTTGGATATTTTGAAAGGGTTAAGATCAGCTTTCCTTGGGGGTCAAAGAGGTGGCCGGACTGAAAAGGTTAGGAACCACTGGCGTAGAGACACCTCGAGCTCGGCCGACAAGTTGACAGTTTTGCATAGAGAAGGACCTATCTCGAGCTTGCCACGCTGCTGACCGTAGTTGGCCCGTACAGGATTGCATTCTCTCAGCGGCCAGACTTTAGGCAACAAAGTGGAGGAATGGAGGACGGTGAGGTTTGTGAGGGTTGCGGTAGGCTCCTTCGATGTAAGACTTGTACTTTTTAATCTTTTATGTCGCACCGTATTTCAATGTTATTTTCGTATAGTCGTAGCGTAGCGTAGGATTTTACAGGATCGATAATAGACTGAGTTTGACAGTAATTATTCTAAAAGCCCCTCTACACATTGGGCAGCATGGGCCAATGGCAAATACAGGCCAACATGGGCCAATAGCGAAAATGTGTTTATGTAATATCGGCGCGTGGCTTATAATTTTATTGTTCTTGAGCACTATTTGAGTCCCAAATTGCGGGCTCAGATTGATACAATTCAATGAACTTAGAAAGTCTCTTAATTGATCCACGTTATTGACATTTTAGGCGATCAAGATAGTAAACGCATGAACCAAACAAGGTGCCATACTGCCATCCAGTCAGCGGTTTGAGATGAAATCAATAATCGACCAACACCACAGGCAGGCCAAGCTACGCCAACATTCCTTTGCTGTGTACGGTCGGCCACAGTCGCAGATACTCGTACCCCATGGCAGCTCTTACCGCTCGCGGCATTAGGGCGCCAATCGAACAAAAAGGGGTATCCTAGCGTTAGGTAACCCGTTTATTCTTGAGCCAATGCTCGCCAAGTTTTGGCCCATGTTTGCCCAATGTCTTGAGGGGCCTTAGCATAAACAATACAGGGCGGCCCAAACATAGACGTCAAGCGAGAAAATCTAGATAGCTGACAACAAGGGCTAACCGAATCACCCCCTATGTATGTTCAGCATTTTTTTGTCGTTTAGAAGTTATTCAATGACGCTTTAAAGGTTTTTTTGAAAATAAAAAAAATAATACCATCGGATTTTGGTTTGTAACTTTTTATTCTTTCGACTTTTCGGAAATATTGTTTATTCATTGAGGTCTCAGATAACTTATCTATCACCAAAAAAATAATGTTTCGCTATAGACAGCTAAAAAACTAAAATAATTTCGAAATCGGATCACCATCGGATTTTGGCCGCGGCAGCGATTACTTCGACGTCCATCGCAAACGCTTCACTTGACAAATAATGCGCCACGCACGCGTCAATGTGCGAAGTTGCGAACACTTCGGTATTTGGTCATGTTGGCTTGGATTCGCCTTAGGCCCATGCTCGGCCAGTGTGTAGACAGGCCCTTAGAAGCTATTACAATTTTTGTTTGACACCGATAATACAATAATTAATATCGATATTCAATCGTCGATACATTGACACCACTAATCAGAGGTGAGCGTGCTCTCCCTGTGGGCCTCGTCGAGCCGAGCGGAACCACGCCCAGCGCGCGCACTCAAAATCCACATGAAATGAATGCACGAGATCGAGTCGAGTAGAGTCGACATCAAGACTTGTTGAAATACGTGAATATATTTATAATAATATAGTACTATGCCATGCCGAATTCAGCTGAGCAGCAATTTAGCGACCTTCAGTTGTCTGAGGATGCACGAGGATCATTATCAGATATTTGACCAAGAGGAAAATTCTGACTCAACTCAAGTTAGTTTTAGATCTATCAAAGTTGCTAGCAATATAACTACTTACTTACATAATGTATTAGTATGAATACGTTTCAGAAATAAAATTACAGACTTTATTGTTCGTTTAAAGTTTATTGTTCGAAAGTCCGTTATTGGCTTAAAGTTATCTTGAGACAATATTGAGAAACTAATTTAACACTACAGCGCACGCGCCCCATTTTTTTGGGTTGTTCCGTATTCGTGACACGAGTTTTCATGTCACGAATATTTTTTCCGGATTCATTTTACTTGACTTCCGTATTCATGCTATGGATATTATTTTATTAATTTTTACATTTCGTCTCGCTAGCCTTTCCGGATTCATGCTACCATACATTATAATAAAAATACTTTGCTTTTAAGTACGGTCAGAAAAAAATCTAAAATATTGGAAGAAATAAATAATAGGCAGACAAGCTTAAGGATTTCGTTAAGACATCCACGGACACTGGCACGAGGTATATTAATTATTCTTTGTATCGCCATGAGGAATGGGATAATCACGTATGCGTTATACATCAGCACTGCAAACAAGTAGGTCAACAGTACCTTGCAAATTGATGATCGGTTAAAGTGACATAGGACATCATAGGATTGAAATCATACAAATTAAGTTAGAAATAATCATCTTGTGCAATTTTAGTGGTTTTAAAGCCGAAGGTATTTTATTGCACTGGTGATTCTGAGTTATACAAAGTACCATTCCAGAACGCGCGAAACAAAAATTCACTTCTCCATACAAATGGTGTCGATTGGCCGTTTGTATTGGGAAGTGTTTTTTATTTTCGCTCGTTTTGAAGTAACATCTTGGAATTTGGCTCAAAATCACGAGTGCAACTAAATACCTTCGGCTTTAAAACCACTAAAATTCCATGGTGTATAAAAATTATGTTAATAACTAACGTTCTTAAAAATCAAGAAATATAATCAACATGTTATTGTTATTTAATCAACATGTCATAACATGTTATTGTAAATGTTATTACATTAATATAAACAAAACTATAGCTATCATGGCTGCATTATTTATAAAACTTGACACTCAGAATATAGAATAAGCCATACCGCGATCCACGATGTAGGACTGTGGAGTGCCATCTGTTGACTGAGTTGAGGAACTAATGCTAGAAGAACAAAAAAAATATATACCTGATGATGCTGGCGAGGGTTGTAACACGACATAGAAACTAGCGCCCTCTATATCTCTATTAGTCCCAAACCTTAACTCTAGATGGCGCTGTATGCAGCCTACCTAGTTTTTATTTTTCTTCCATTTAAATGCATAGAATGGTGGAACGGAATCCTCGGTGCGCGAGTCCCACGGTTTTTTAATTTCAATAACCAAAAGTGCCTGCGGGTGTATCGAAAGGTGCGTGCGTGTTATGTCTTAGTTTTATAATTTGGTTCCTTAGTGGAGAGACTGAGGTAGGTACCTAGTCCGACTTACCAATCTTAGAATTGAAATTGTTATGCTGACCATACTAACGTGCCAATATTAAATGGTATTTTATTGGTAGCATGAATACGGAACACATGTAAAATGAAAACGGAAACTTAAATAGAAAATAATCATGAGTAGGAATAATAATAACTCGTACCATGAATCCGATAAAATATACCTATAGCATGAAAAGTCGTGTCATGAATACGGAACAACCCTTTTTTTTTCATGAGTGCTCGCATGCTCTACCATGGTAGAAAAACAAAATAGCAATTATTTTAGAAGTAGGTGGTTTTGAAATGATACATCCTAATAATAATTATTATACTTTTATTAATCTATAGAATCATTACAAAAAAACACAGTTTTATTAGAAAGTTTTAAAGTTAGGAACTTTATAAGAAATCAACGAAAAAATCAACAATTTTGCGAAGTATGAGATCATCTCCAAAAAAAAAAATCTCCTGATGACCGATAAGTGTATTATTCGTCACCAACCTCACATTCGATGCAGACCACGACTTGGTGATCCGGACAAATCCACCTGGCACATCGTTTACACCATTTTTTTGTGGATCGATTTCGAGCTCGAGAGCACATGCAACATTTGCCGACTCGTCCCAATCTTTAGAGATTGGAGATGGTGCCTGGCTTCTATTGTCCTGTTCCATCGGTTCTACTGCTTTTCCATCATCTGAATCACTTTGAATAACTTCCTCGTCATCATCTTCCTGCAACCACCGAATTACGCAAGATTCCAAGTCTGGATCCATATTTTTTGGCTAAAACAAAGTAATAATAATTAGTTAATACACAAAAACACGTTTTACTGCTAATTCTACTTTATAGTGATATTCTGTAATAAACAAACATTCAAATTTTGTACATTGTGAAGTAGAAAACTAAAAACAAAATTAGTGTACTTACCCTCCAGTTTTATTACGCCAATACTCGCACGTACTACAATGGTAGAAAATGATTTTTTAATCCTAATTACTGGAACATGCACTCGCACTGCCGGTGGGCGCATTCATTGGGTAATTTTGTCGCCGAGGCTTATCTGGGATAGAGCATGGAATACCGGAGCCTTTTTCCAATACCGGTATTCATTCGGTATCAAGATTTTAAATACCGGGATACCGGTTTTTCGGTATTTTTCGGTATTAAATTTTTGTTATATTAAAAAATATTGAATTGTTATAAAATAGACACATAGAAAATTTAAAATAAGTGAGTTTATTTAATTGAACGATAATATTAATTTATACTAGCTTTTGCCTGCGACTTCGTCCGCGTAGACTTTTTTTTACATTACCAGACGAATTTAGTTCGTAATTTATAGTCTATGTTAGTCTGGTTTCTAAGCTATCTCCATTCCTTCAAATCCTTTCAAATTCGTCCTGCAGTTCTAGCGTGAAAACAAATACACACACTCACTCATTCACAAACTGTCCGCGCACTCGGAGAAAAAGTTGCAGAATCAGAATATTCTTTGCTGTACTACAAAAACATTAAAAGGACCGTCCGCAATCCGCATTAATAAATCGTAATGGGCAATTTTCTGATAGCTCATGAGTTGTAGTTCCAAATTTGTAACTGGATGTCGCTGACGAGATATGTTTTTTATAAGCCAGTTCGCGCTCGTTGGGCTTCGTAGATACGTCCAAACACAATATTTAGGTATTGGTGATGGAGCAAAATGTAGTGTTTCCGGTTCTACCATTCACTCATACAAGAACAAGAACAAAGTCGTGCACTTTTTCATTTCATGTACCAAAATGGAATGAGGTAAAAGATGAAGTCACAGAGCAATGAAGTGAAAAAGTATTTTCGCTGTAGTAAGCACGAATTTACTTTGTGATGTCGGATCAACGCCATCTGTCACAGCTTTAATAACTATTTTTTATTTTTTAAAGCTGTCAGAAAATCCCCCATTGAAGCCGTCAACTGGGAGCCTATTTTGGCACCATTGCGTTACAGGCTAAGGCCCCTGGACTGCAGTCCAAAATAAGAAAGTAATCGGTTTTAATTAATAAACAAAAACCGGCGTTTATACTTATAGGTTTTTACAAATAACGTTTTTTTTTTGTAGGTTTCTAAAACCGGTTCACATCACTATTCCGCACGGCGCACTCGCACGCATCGCATGCGCGCGAAATTTTGATATTCCACACTTGTTTCAGAGTTTTATCTGTAATACCGAAAATACCGAAATTCCGGTATTAAGATAATACAATACCGGTTTTTCAAATGTAGATATTTAGTCCGGGATCCCGGTTTTTCGGTATTACCGAAAACCGGTATCCATGCTCTAATCTGGGAGCTCAAAGAGTTAGGTACTAAAATGAAAAGATGGCGCTAAAATTAATAAGTGCGTTCTACTCTGGTAGATCGCGCGTGCACTCTAGTGTTAAATATTTTTATTTTGGTCCAGTAGTTTTTATGTCGACCCTTACAAGCTAGCACTCTACTCAGTTACGTTACGGGCCAGTTTACAACAAAAGTGTACAGTCTCACGTTCTGTCGTGTGTACGTACACACAACAGCACGTCTATTGATGTTCCGTTCCCGGGAACATTGCCAATCGGTGGAAACATTGCCGACAGACAATGTTCTTGGGAATTTAACGGGAACTTTGCTCTAAACTTTGGATATTTCATTATTTGTTTACTGCCTTGTAAATGGTTTTGGATTCTTTGCACACTGAATAATTAGTTACTAAACACATAATTTATACGTATTTGATAGGTAGTACGGATTTTAGATGGATTTTTTTTATGAAAATCTGATTTCATGCAGTCTCCATGTGGCAACACTGCAAGGATAAGACACTTATGCAAATATGCATGTCACGTGACTAACCAACGCGATACTTAAAGAATTAGTATGAAATAACAAAAAAAATATCACTGGGAATTTATGGGAACATTGGGAAACTTTCGGAAACTTTCCGGGAACATTGCCAGTGAAAACATTGCCGGGAGTGGGAATGTTTCCGAGCGTACATCAATAAGCACGTCAGAGTGTACACTTTGGTTGCAAAGTCACCCGTAACGTAACTGAGTAGAGTGCCATCGTGCTGTCGTGTGTCGTGACAGGTAGTTTTATGAAACGCGCCAGGTGCATCATCAAATTATATCACTTTCATGGAAATAAGTACCTACATGTCCCAAAAAATAGTTTCAAGCAGAAGTCCAGAGATAAAGTACCCTAGGGGTACACGACACAGCACGTCAGACTGTACACTTTTGTTGTAAAATGGCCCGTAACTTAACCGAATAGAGTGCTAAGGTGTAAAGGTCGACATGCTGTCTTGTGTACCCGAATTACCCCCCCCCTGTATGTTGGGCTTTGAGTGATTTTGACCATGAGTGATTTTTTGACGTTTAGAAGTTACAAGGCTTTTAAGTTTTTTTGGAAATAATTTTCTTAAGACCAAAAAATTGTCAACAGGTTTTAACTTGTAGAAGATGCCGCACTTTAGAACCGAAGTTCAAAAATGGTGTTTTCGAGAAACCATCACCGAATAAGTTAGTATGGGGAGAAAAAAAGTAGGGGTCTGAATGATTTTTTATTGATTTCAGGAACTTTCCTAAAACTTGAACCTGCAGAAAACAGCACAAATTGTCACTTTATGCTCCTTTTATCCGACTAATTAACGGTCATAGTTGAAAAAAACAGGAATTGGCAGAAATGTAATCTCGATAAGTTCTTAATTCTTACAAAAAAACCTAAAAAGCCTCATAACTTCTAAACTTCAAAAAATCGCTGAACGGGTGATTCGGGAATTCGGGATAACCCTAGGCTGTCCTATCTCTGGACTTCAGCTTGACACTGATTTTTTAGGACACCCTGTATAGACAGGTACCTATTTGGCTAAGAAATCACCTAGTAGGTAGGTGCAGACTTGCAGAGACTACCTACCTACACCATCACCATTGTCTGTCGGCAATGTTTCCACCGATTGGCAATGTTCCCGGGAACGGAACATCAATAGACGTGCTGTTGTGTGTACGTACACACGACAGCACGTCGACCCTTACAAGCTAGCACTCTACTCAGTTACGTTACGGGCCAGTTACAACAAAAGTGTACAGTCTCACGTTCTGTCGTGTGTACAATGAGTAGCCGATGAGACATAAAAGAGGTAACAAAAACGGTTTAAGCTCTATTCGAATACTCAATGTACACACGACAGCACGTCAGAGTGTACACTTTTGTTGTAAAGTCGCCTGTAACGTAACTGAGTAGAGTGCTAGCGTGTAAGCGTCTACGTGCTGTCTTGCTTGCGTAGTAAACTCGCATAATTGATTATTAAACGTGTCATTATGTTTTGCTTTAATCCTTTCTGCCGAGGAAAATCATTACCTAAGTTGTGGGTTGTACGTGTTTGGTACATTTTACTTACAATCTTACATGCAATATCGCGCAGATGGTGTAGGTAGGTAGCCTCTGCACCTGCCGGCAGGTGGCTTCATTGCGCTCGGCGCACGCGCTGTTTGCCGGCAAGATTCCACCCAACAAGTTTTTTTATTACAAATGATTAGCCCTTACATTTGGAAGTTCGATTATATTGTTAAGTTCCTCTGTAAAAGATTGGAAGCCCTCTTTTTATTCGGCCCCGGGAAGCAAGGTGTTTTAATGATAATTACGAACCATTTTTGGTAGATATTACCATCCAGTATTAGGGTTTATTAGGAGGACGGAAATATCGAAAAACAATCCCAACTCTCAACACTTTTTACCTACCCCATTACACTTAAGGGGGAAATTTTGGAAAATACAAAAATATGTGTCTATAAAATTTTCTTATAGAGTATTAAAAAAAGGCCTTTTTTGCATCTACGTAATGAGATGATTTACACAGCGTCCAGTGGTACCTTTACTCACACTAGATGGGTGAAGAGACCACTCGGCGCTGCAGTGCCTGGTACATTGCAGGCATTGCAGCGCATTTCCTGTGCGCTAAGCTGACTAAGCTGTCAGGATGGTATAGGTACTGGGCAAGCCTAATCCATCTAAAACAATGTCCCAGGCTGCCGAGACAACCGAGATGAACGTAAAAAGGCTCTTTTTACGTTCATCTGACTATTTTTACGTTCATCTCGGTTCGGGCCCAAGACACCTTTTTTTTCTACCAACCATATCACCTAATCCTAATCAGCTGAATTATTTGTGTTCCTTTGTTTACAAATTGTTTTACAGTCGTCACCATAAAAGTTAAACAAACGTGTCCAGCTACAAGCGACATCATTTAACCTTATTGTTCATACATTTTGTGACAATTTTTATTTAAGCCGACCATAAAAAAATATTTTTTATCTCAGGGTAGAAGGTGACCAACCTATTTAGGTCTATCAAAGAAGAATCCACAGAACACATGGGAGAATCAATGACTACTGAAAAAAAAACAATCGTCTGCGCGCGGCTTTTGCGTTAAGGGGCCGTATAAAGCCAATTACGCTCACTTCAAATGACCAATTCACACAGTTCTACTTAGTTTATTAATTTCACAAAAATAGTACAGACACTAGACTATATTTGTGATGAGCAGGTTTAACAAAAAACGTAAAAGATAAAAGTTGACTATATAGAAAAAAAATACGAAGTTACCTCTATTTCCCCAATTTATTGAGTATTTAGACGCCTAAAATGTTCTTACTGTAACCATACAACCTCGAAACATATATTAAATCAATGACCACGTCAGTGGGTCTTACAACTTTTCATTGTTTAATACAAATATTTAGTTTTATTTCAAATTAAAGAATTGGCGCTTACGTCAACTAATTCTGAGGCAGATATTTTGTTTTCTATCTCCGTCACACACGCTTGGCGACCTATCGTTTGTTTCATTGCCACTGAGCGCTTCATTCCCAATCGCTCCGTTGAGACGAGTGGTCTATGCTTGCGTGCGCTCCGCAACACGATACGACGACACGTTATTAAAAATTTTTGATCACGTAAGTATTATTACAAATCAATACAAATTCGTGCCTTCAGAGTGAGTGAAGTGAACAGTATTCATAAAAGTACATAGATTTTGTATTTTTCAGTCAATATGGGAAATAAAAATAATAAAAGGAGCAGGTGCAATATTATACTAACGCACAAAAAAAAGAATACTATGAAAAAAAAAAGACTACTACGTAGAAATGTTCAATTTACGTAAGGCACTACAGCATCTGAGTGGTCACTTCACACATCTAGTGCGGTTAGAGCTGCCATTAGACTGTATAATCATCTACCAAAAAATACTTAGTACTTTGCAACTACGTTAGGCGATAGTTAGATGGGTAAAGTGACCACTCGGAAGCTGCAGTGCCTGGGAGATTGTTTTTAGATGACTTGTGTTTTATTTGGTCTAGGTTGAATAAGCTGTAAAATGATTGACTACTTATTCGACCTAGCCCACAGGAAAGACAAGTTTCAATACGTGCACCAACTAATCCGCGGATTTCCTAATGATGTGTTCCTTCACCGATAGCGAGTAGCATTGCTACTCCAAATTCACAAATGTGCGTAAATTTTAAAATAAAAAAAAAACATGCCTGCACCGGGAATCGAACCTGGGCCGCGCGCGCTTGTATCGCGCGCGGCACACGCCGCCGCGGTGATGTTAGCGGCGTAGTCTGTTGTGCGTGCTAGCTACCCCTCACCTCACTCAATAAAGTTTACTATTGCAATTGTAAAACCTAGCATGAGCCATTTGACCGATTTTACAGGAGCGCAAAAAAAGGTGTTTGTTAGTTGTAAAATAAAAGGTGGCAGGCAAAAGGTGAACGTGAGTAAGCTCAGAAGCGGAAGAACCATGGCTTGCCATACAATACAATTTCATTTCTCTATGGCTAATGTGTACGTTAAATGTAATGAAAATACTTGCTAGGTTTTCTGGTACGATTGGTTTTGTTTGACCATTTTAAAACCAAAAAAGAGCCTTACTAGGTTTTAAAATAGTCGATGGCTCATACTAGGTTGTTTGAGTTTGTTTTTTTAACTTTGTGGAATTGCTAGGTTTTTTGAGCGTTTTTTTTTTGAGATTTTAACAATGCAATTTCGTGGGCAATCATCTAAAATGATGCATAAATCTTATTTTTTTTTTTTTACAAATGTCGCTTGCTAGGTTTCGAAATTGCACA